>RCIC01000037.1:0-600000 GCA_018883505.1 Ceratosolen fusciceps | reverse complement strand
AAATCTTTCAAATTATCATTATTTTATAGCCATTAACACATTCTCACACGTAATATATACATTTTTAATGCAGTTTATTTTTATATTCATTTTTTAAATTTGTACAAATATGATAATTTATAAATTAAATTTTCTAACAGAAATTGAAAGTACATTATATCAATAATTTATAATATTTCGAAACTAAAATTATTTAACGTCTTTGGTAATAAATTGTTTTAAATATTAAATTTTTAATTTAAAAGATTTATCGTTAATACTATAAAACGTAATAAAATATTGAATAAAATCAGAACATTGATAGTCATAAGAAATATGTCATTTAATGTAAAATCTTATATTATTCAATGTTTTTTTTTTTTTTTACTTAAAAATCTCGAATTTATATTATATTTTTTAAAACATTTTCACAATATGATTTATAACAATTAGATAATTAAAAATAGTATACAAACCTCTAATATATCGACCACAGTTATATAAAAATATTATTACCATTGTGAAATGTTTCTGTACCTAACAAACATTGCTTCAATGTAATAATTTCATGAAAGTAATAATTCATAAGTATTTTAGCTAAATGAGTACACATTTAAGAACTACACAAAAATATACAAATTACTTACGAAAAGAAAAGAAAACATAGAATGAGTAAAAAGAAAGATAGCGATCATTATTAAAAATAAAACTTCTATTACTAAGTTACTACTTTTTATTACTTGACCCTTTGATCATAAAAGCATTTAATTATTTAGCGTATTCTAATTAAATTTATAAATGTTGTATTTTTAATTATGAAAAAATTTCTTATACGGTAATATAAGAAGTAGTATTATTTCTTAATTTTTCAATAATAATACAGCATAAAATTGATTTTACATTTCTTTTCATTATTATGAATTTTGTCAAATAATTATCCGTTTCTTCACATTTCTGTGTGAAATTGATAAAATCAAATATACAAGATTACAAATATAATTTCGTTAAGTAGTTATATTCTAGAATTATTAAAAATAATAATAATAATAATAATAATAATAATAATAAGCAGAGATCCATGACCAAGGGGTCGAAATTTTTGTACTTTGTATTTTCTAATTTCTAAAGCATACCTGGTACAATAGCGACAGTCTTCAAGGCTCGGAGGACTCGAAATGTCCTGAGAGCGGCAAGGTTGCCTAGATCTATTCCCATCGTCACATAACTGCAATACACCCGAACATCATAGACACATTACAGTGGTCGAAGAGAAACCAGGAAATTCAATTTTTACGGAATAAAATTTTAAAAAATTATAAACAAATTTTTAAAGTAATTTTATAGGCAAATCGTATCAACTCGATCAATTATTACTTTCGCTACAATTAACTAATTCCTAAGTATACATATAAACATATATGTACATATATATATATATTAAATATGTACATATACCTTTATATACACAAACACACGTACACACACATATATGTATATATATATGCCTGTGTGTATATTTATGTATGTGTGATAACAAAACAGTAAATTTCAAAATTGAAAAAAAAAAGAATATATATATATATATATATATATATATAAATATATATTTGCGTGTGTAAATAAAATTATTATTGTAATAACTGATTACAGTCTTTAAATATTATGGGATATGTAGAAACTAGTATTTCATGCAATTCGACGTTTAATATAAGAGAATTAATCAATTACTTGAGTTCCTAAAGATAGAAAAGTATCTATTAATATTTTTTTAGTTTCTAGAATATATAAATAGAATTCTAAACTACAATAATTTGTCCAAATATGCGTGCTTAAATTTTATTCTTTATCTTTAACATCATTTACTTTATTTACTTTAAATCCTATAACTTAAAACCAATTTTAGATTTTCTAATTAAACGTACCAAAAATGCTATTCATTAAGTATCTATTAATCTATTAATCTATTACCAAACATAAATCTGAAATTCTTATTACATTTTTATTCTGTAAATTGAAGCAATATTACAAAAAGTATTATTTAACTATTCTAAAATTAATAAATACAATTTCGTAATTTTTTTTTCAATTAGTAAAAAAAAATTGCATATTTGTCATATCTTTAGGTAAAATATAAATATTAAAATAAAAAGAACTTTGATATGTAACATAGCATTTTTGGTACATAACTAATATAAATTGATATTGTAATTTATACTACTGATGACTATATTTACTTTATATTAGAATGAACTAGATAATAGAAAATAGAATTTATAAATTACATATAATAAATGTAAGTTGGTTCACGTGTAATTTCGTTGTTTTTTTTCAAACTATTCTAAAAACAATACGAGGAGATAATTTCTGCTTGAAATGCTATTTGCTATATATGTATATATGTGGTTTCTATATTTAACTAGATGATATTAAATCTTGTAAACTTTATGTATACATATTACGATTTAGAAATAAAACCTTTTTCGCTAAAAATTATAAATTTTTGCCCGATTTTTAAATATTGTAGTCTTCGCATAAATAATTTGGACCAAGTTGAAAAACGTCAATATCATATTAAATAAATTGTAATTATTTTATTTACCAATTATAGAAATTTTGTTTGCAAATAAAACATTTTTGAAATAAATTTACTATTTGTACACTAGTTTAAATTATATTTTCAAATTTTTAATAACTTTGAGTATAATATTGGGAATATTGAGATAAAATGTTTCAAATCTTAAATACTTTTCGTTTTTAATTTCATTAAATGTATTTAACAATAGTATATAATATTTTCTATATAGAATTTGGTTTGAAATGTTAATACGAACTTTTAAAAGATATTCAAATAATTAATTATTTTATATTACGAAATCACAAATTTGTATAGATTATATATAAAGTAGATAATGTATATAAAGAAAATAATACTTCGACGTTGTGAATATTTTGTTATTATTAGGTATTGCAATGTCGTTTGTAGAACTTCGCCCTATTAATAAATATATTTTTTGAATGTGTACATAAAAATAGTAAATGTGTATGGTTTCGTGTACTATATATCCATTTATCTTAAACTGTAAAGAAATTTAAAATTTATTTACTCGAAAGACTTAATTCTTTATATCCGTATTATGTCACCGAATTTTTTAAAATTTTAATAAAATATATTTACAAAATTATATCAATTAATGATGTTAATATTTAAAATATTATTACGGTAAAAAATCCTATATTAATATTCCTACAGTAATATTCAAAATATTCCCGAATGTTCGATTATGTATTTATATATTACTAAAGCTACATATGTAAATAATAATAATAATGATAAATATAATAATAATAAGGAAAAGAATAATAGTAATAGTAGTAATAATGTTAATTGGTTTCTATAAGAGATCTGTCTCTAAGATGTCTCTATATTTCAAAGCAGAAACCTAATAATTTATTATTATATTATAATAAGAAAGAAAACAAAAATGTTCTTTATCTAACTAATGACAGATATGTATATATTATTTCACATTTAAAACAAGTATTTAATATTTGTTCATATCATACACTCTGATCTCGAAAGAGTGTGTGTGTATTCCTTGATCCGAATAATGCTATAAAATATGTAGGGAGCTGCGTCATTCTAGTTGTGAAATTATTATTAGACAGTTTATTAGTGAGTGATGGCTTCTGATTTTTATACAAAAGAGATTTTATCAGCAAAATCCTTTAAAATATAAACACAATGAATGCTATGTATCACGTGTGTACCTAAATAATGTAAAAGCACACAAGTATGTATTATATGAATTATTTAAAGTTTCAAATACAGTAATAATTCCGTTAAAAATTTTTTTTTTTTTTTTTATAAAGATAGGAACTTTAATAAGTATTTTATTTGAAAGTACTTACGCTAAAGCTATAACTACGAAGTCAAGCCAATTCCATGCATCTCTAAGATAGGTAAAAGGCTGCAAAATGAAACCCCTCGCCATGACTTTAACGGCAGACTCAAATGTGTATATGCCCGTAAATATGACTCTGAAATGTAAAAGTTCATATAAATGCATAAATACAGTTTATGCTTTTTTATAAACTATAAAAGAAGCAAGGAAATTCTATATTATTAGAATCACAAAAGCGTTTATCAGTATTAATACTCGCAAATTAATTAATTTTTTCTTTATAGTAAAATTACTATAAACATAAAAATTATGAATTAAAAATAAAGGTACAATATTTTTATCATTTTAATCAATGAAAATTCGTCATTGAAATGAAATACTGGGATTATTTAAAAATAAGACGTGTACTTAAATATGTTAACTAATCATCATATTTATGTACTTTATAAATTACACGAATCCTTGAAGATATAATAATTATATAATAGTATATTATTGTAAAGGCCGCAACAAATAGGTCATTATTAAAAAATTAATATTATAATTTATAACAACCTCTTGCTGAAAGATTTAATTATTTAATTACGCATGCCTTTGAAACCAAAATGAGAGTACAATTCCGTATTTTGTACAAAATGACATACTTCATATACATTGCATTTCTTAATTAAAATTCAGTATACGTTTTTGAATTAATTCTCTGGTTTCTTAGTATCTACTAATCTTTATCTGGAATAATATATGCATTATAGGATGTTTTTAATTAAACTTTAATATTATAAAATATGCTGAATACGATTATAGTAAAATAAACTCGATTTTATGTTACTTTATATTTTATGAGCGATAATGATATATTCTCCGTCCAATATATCTTATGGAACATATAATTTTTATTAATTTGTATCGTTAGGTTAAAGAAAAATATTATGATACTTACTCGGTGGATTCGATGGTCGGGGTCGTGGGCATGATCATGAGCACACAGTTCCCCAATATTGTAGTAATAATGAAGAGAGAGAATAGGGGATGGACCAGTATGTAGATGGCCACCCGCCGTATTGGATTAAATGGATCAAGGATCCATAAGGCATCCGTCGCGGAAAACCTAAATATGTCCTTGCCTTTGCTAATGACCACGAAAGTCTGAAATATTTTATTATTCCTTCATTACCGATTTCTTCTCATTTTATTACCACATCGATAAATACTCGCGATTTAGTATTTAACGAATACACAAAATTATATTCTCAGCTTCTATGCTCATCGCTACATTATTTTTATTTTTTTACGTATTTATATTTTTTATTCGTATAAGGTAAATTAGAATTTTACGTTAAATGTAAAATATTTTCAGATTTATAATAAAATTCTAGAAAAGTGTACGAGATCGTTAGATTTATTCCGTGATAGGTAATTAATCATGTATTCGTATGATATAATATTCATATAATATATTCATTGTTATAAATTGAAAATTTATTATTTATCATTTATTATTAATAGAAGAAATTTAACTTTCGTGAAATATGCGACGGAATATCGATACTGTTAATGTAATTTTTACCGATATTCACATTATATATTTGCGTAATGTTTCAAGTAAATAGGAATGTAAATGTTATTTATAAATTATATTTAATGTAAAAAGGATTATTCTATAAAGACAATATCATTCTCAGGGAAATAGATAAACCAACTAGAGAAACGTTATAAATATGTTGAAGGGTAATAATGGTGAAAGCAAGAGATAAGCTCTTCATTGAGGAGTTATTACTTAGTCTGTTTATGACACGAGATCTTATACTTGTAGAATAAAGAGTAATCGTTGAATATACATTATCATCTGGATCTTAAACTATCATATCGGAATCTTAGTATACGTTTGCATGTCAGT
Source organism: Ceratosolen fusciceps (assembly GCA_018883505.1). Lineage (NCBI taxonomy): Eukaryota > Metazoa > Arthropoda > Insecta > Hymenoptera > Agaonidae > Ceratosolen > Ceratosolen fusciceps. The sequence continues at coordinate 594,222 of RCIC01000037.1, read as the reverse complement.
AATGAAAAGGATCAGAAAAAGATGTGATTGATACAAATAAACTTATCTATTAATTATTTATTATAGAATAAAGTTTAGTGTAGTTTCTTTTTCGAAACTTATTTTCTTAAATAAAATGCTAATGCTGTAAATTCGAATCGTCTTCGTGAAGGAGGTGGTCGATTTTACCGATAGAGTTTTTAAAAGTTTAACATCTTTCCGTAGCTAAGAAAGTTAAATTTAACTATGCATATATACTAATTGAATGCTTTCTTATTAGTGAATTGTTTTACAAACTAATATTTACTTTATTAAAGAAACTTAAATAATTAGTACGTGACATTTCAATTTCTTCGTTAAATTAAATAAAGTTAATTCGTCGTCTAAATACTTAAGCAAGAATAATTGCAAAATCAATAACAACACATTGGAAATACGTAATAATTGAAACAATTTAATTAATAAAGTTAATACTTTGAGAAGATTAATCTCTCATTAGGAGGATTTGATAATTAATTTCGGCTTCATTAATTAATTTACATGAAATGTACGTAAACGCGTACAAACATGTCGAGAAAGAATTTCCATGCAATCTAAAGTATTTAAAAGTTTAAGTCGAGGAAAAGTATTCGTAAAGCATAACGAACGTCGCAAAAACTACTCAGTGCATTTATTGTTTGATATAAATGTATAGTGAAACAAAAAAATTGGAGGGGGAGGGGTAAAATTGTGCGCACTCACTCTTTGATTATGGTAGAAAGAATCAATATCTTCAAGAGGTATGGAGGCCAACTCAGGAGGAAATTCGTTGTGCAGTCGGACCGGAATCGGTGCTCCTTGCTCGAACATCGGATCCGGCTGTGGACCCTCATCCTCATCTTCGTCGTCATATCGGATCTGCGAAAATGCACGTAAAGTAAGCATTGGACAGTCTCGATAAATGAGACGACAGGGATACACGAGGAGCCGAATTCGTATAAACTTTATTAGAGCCAAGCAGTAAACCTTTTCGAATAGTGATCAGTTATATTTGAATACACAGTATAAGTAAAATTCAATAAAGAGACGAGATAAGAAATTTCATTCTTCATTCACTGTTACGGCAAATTGCTAAGAGAATATTAATATAAAAAACATTAACGTAAAATTGTTGATCCAGATACTGTTTCTTTTATGCGCGAATTCAGTAGAAACTTTTTTTCAAAATCCAATTACTTACAATTTATAATTTATATACTTGAATATCATTACTATAAAATTAAGATCATACTCTTTTGTAATATTCAGAAATATTATGTACGCTATATATACTACACGTTACGTACATGTTACACTAGTGGGAAAAGCAAAGCAATGAAATTTCTAACGAAATATAGAAACTAATCTTGCTTCACGTTATAATTTATACAAATTTATAAAATGAATAAACGTAAAACAATGCAATCGATTCATTTTCTTATTTTAAAAAGAAGTTTTAATAAAGAAAAAATCGTATCTATAATAAAGTAGTCTGTGAAAGGCTTTTTTAATAAATTTTTCCTATATCGATGAAGGATACTGCGTGACTCATAAAGAATAGTCATTTAAATTGTAATTATATAAGCGACTCCTCTCTGTTTCCTTATAGCAGAATCGATTCTAAGACTAAACCTATAATTTTACACGATGCAGCTTCGTCAGCAGTGTTAATTAAAAATATATCGAGGTGCTCCAATGAGCAGTTATTCTTTACGATATATACGATATATAAAACTGTAATTGAAGTACCTCGAAAATATTCGTAATTATGCATAAAAGTGAGTGTATTTTTTTCGTCTTAATAATAAGTGTAGATCTCACAGCATTCTAAAATTTGGATAATGCGTGTTAGTTAATACGTGTTGCTTATAAAAAATAATAAGAAATCGATACATAAGTGATTTGTTAATTGTTTCATTTCGTTAATACGATAGTTTTTTAAAAAAAAAAAAAAAAAAAATTTATTCAGTACGTAGTTAAGCAAAGTAGAAAAAAATTTAACGATTATCATATAAATATTTTAAAATGTGCAATAAATATTTACTGCTGTGCAAACTCGTATGTACTTAAGCGTTGTAATAAATGTATTAGTATAATTTTTCACGATTTTGAAACAATACAGGTAATGACAAAATTTAAAAAATTAATTACATAATAATACATCATAACACACTAATAGTTTTAATTTCTTAAAATACGTTACTTTAAAATTGGACTCGTAAAGATGTTGAATGGAAATCGAGCGTGATTTTTATTTAAAACGCGCTTGAATTAGTATAGAAAGTAATGGTAGTTTATTTTAGTGAGCGATATTCAAATGAAATGTTTGTAATATAAGCGTTAATTGTTGATTCATGGTGTATTCTTATCCTTTTCGTGTATTTGTTTTTATTTTTGATCTCTCAACAATTATTTGACTATTCTATGTTAAGTACACTAACTAATTTTCTATTCTGCATGGTAAGCTGAAACGATGAATTACAGTTTTCTTCGTTTCATTTTACTATCTTGTTACCTAAACTACTTCCAATACGTGCTTACTAAAATATGTTTATGTATATATGTATATACCTCTTTGAATCCTCTATTTTCTAAAAAAAAATATGCTATGGTAGTTTGTGAACAACGTTTACGTGTGTTTTAAAATTACTTTGTAAGTCAAAACAGAGAAATTGAAAGAATGAAGGTAAATGAGAAAAAAACGAGTACAATTTTCAGAAAGAAGATAAGAAAAATGGCAAAGGAAAGAGACAGAAGACAGTAATAAGAAAAGACTGTCAGAGGGGAAGACGGGCGAGGAGAAAAAATACGAGAAAGCAAAAATATTAGTGGAAAAAATGTATGCATTACTTTTTATATTTAAATACAGTTATGATAATTCTAAATAATTACATTCTAATTATATAAAATAGAGTAATAAATTGGAAAATAAGATATCTGCCATATTTAGAAGCTTCTAGCAGTATAAAATTAAGCGATAAGCTATGTAAAGAAGCCTAGCGTTATTTTATTTATACCTTTAATTATTAAAAGTAATTATAATACAGCTTTACTGTAAAATTTTACTAAAATAAAACTTCTATTAAAAAATATAAAAAATTATAAATATATTTTACTAAAAACAAAAAAAAATTATTTTGTATATTCCTTTAGAAGTGATAAGTACTTTTTTCTTAATGACAGTATTATTATTATATTGAATGTTTAACAATATACTTATATAATAAATAATATATCGTACGAATACAATATTCAGTAAATATTAATGTTTAAAAAATTTTAATATAGGATAGTAATTATGAAAAATATAGAATGAATAATTATCTGTGCTTTTATGTACATATATATTGTAACAATTTATAAAAATGTTGATAATAAAAATTGAATTAATTATACAATAAATAATTTTGAATTCTATTATATTTTAATCTAACTAACATGTTAAAATTTTTATATTTAAAATAAAGTAAATACTATAATTATTTATAATATAATATAAATTATATATTCATTTAATATGCATTACATATATATTAATTTAGTTTTAACATTAAATGAATTTTATTTATTGCCTACATGAAGTACAGTCCTACGGAAAAAATCACAATTACAAAACAATTAATAATTAATAATTAATTCGACCATGCAAATAATATATTGCAATGATCGATAATTAATATTATATAAGCTGCTTATGTAAATATACAAATTAAGTGTATGAAGCGGACAATGCAGAGCATGAATTTGAAAAAAGCGTGACGTTTCCGGTCTCATTTAAGATGAACTTAGCAATTTTTATTACTTAGCGCACGTGGCACAACATCTTACTTCTTTTTTCTTTTTCTTCCGTCCATAACCCGTCTGCAATTGAAGAAATGAAGAAAAAGTTGTTACATAAAATACAGATAACACTCAAAGGCAGAACAATAGTATTTAGCATGAAGAGGCTGGAGCAATTGATTAATGAAAAATGTAGTAAATAAGTTTTTTGATTAATGAGTAAAATTATAAAATGAAAATTATAGCTATTTATCCATCTATTGTAGTATCGATGTATACTAAATTTTACTAACATTTAAGTTTTAAACAAGGTTATTTCTATTCTGAATCTTATTAATCATAAAGTAGATGCTTAGAAATGAGCGTAAGAGAGATTATTGTTTAAAAAATTACATTTTTTTTTTTAACAATAGAATGTATTTGAAATAGAAAACAACCCTTGTTTAACTACATTGACTTTACTATCGATAAAAACATTTCTTCGATGAAATAAAAAAAACAAAAAAAAGACACCAACAATTTTTCTACGTCAGTTTATTATTGGAAAGGTATGTGATGTATATATATATATATAGCTACATACACACATATAGGTAATAAAGATCATATAAGAGATCGTTGCACAACGTAGTATCAGACTAAGGTACTAAAGAGAAATCAAAGGATAGTTGTTTTGTGTACTATATATAGTATAAAGATTAATTTTAATTTGTAGAGATTTCCACGCGTGCTGTACAGCGATGATCATGTGGAGTATGATATAATATATACATATTGATCTTCATTCGCACAATTTATATGAAGGTTTGTTATTGTACATTTTTCTTTTATACTTAACCTATAAAATTACCTAAGCAATCTTAACGCAAGGGAGAACATTTTATACAAGTGAATGATTCTTTTGCTCTTAATGATCAAAGTATATTTTAATCAAATAAAATATAAATACAATAGGGACTTTAATTAAATATATATCTATATATGTACACACACACGTAGTGATGCAGTATGCTCAAATATGCTCTCCCGGTAAATGTATGTACAAGTATATATTTAAAGATCCGTATAAACGTACAAATGTATAAATGCATGTATTTTTTTATTTATATGCAATGTAAATTGAAAAATATAATTGAAAAGTTTGCTCTTCACCTAGATCTCTACCTACTTTAGTATAAAATTAAAAGTATAGATGCTTCTATAAATATGTTCGAATTATAAATAAATTAAACAAATCATATGTCTAATAAGATTATCTCTAATTAGAAATTCAGATTAGGTGAGTAATTTTGTACTTTTAATTAATGGCCCATTATTATATTTATATTATATTGAAAACACTGTTTTAGCAATCATATAAATTTTAAAATTCTTTTCATTAATTTTATGTAACACACAAAATATTTTAGAATAATTTATGGTATTGCTTGAAATCTTAGGGAATTATATATTAAAAAAATATGGTTATACATTCTAAATTGACCTCACAAAGATCAAACTTTACATTAGTTTTTGTTAATAAAAATTAACTATTTTTATAATTGCTAAATAGAATTTTAAGGGAATTTAATGTATATGTTTTTATGCTTATAACACTAACAGTATAAACATACTTCGTAAAAAATTACGACAAGGATTAAAAAATATTTTTCTTGAATTGATGATTAATCAAAGGTAAGTAATTGCTTCTACATATACACTTTTCTATTTATTCATTCCGAATATTTTTATAAATTTGTTAAAACTTTTATTAAATTACCTTATTTCAAGTTAATTTAATCTAAATTTTGGAAATTAATACTAAGTATTTATAAAATCAACAATTTATAATTTAAAATTTGAGTAAAGAAAGTATTTTTAAAAAATCTAATAAAAACAGAACGTACATCAATTTCAAATGCGTCAGTGGTCTAAGCAACAATTACTTTAGCTGCACGCTAATAATTAATTGACATTAAACTGAAATTTTATTTAAAAATTATTCGCATTACTTGAAATTGACGACTCTAATATATATAAACATAAATAATTATGTTTAGAAATAGTTAAATGAACAAAATTAAAGTTTAAAAATTTAGTGGATTTTAAAAATTATTACTTATTTAATAAATAAATATTTATTATTATCAATAACCTCATTATAAAACTATATTAGTTTTTTCTGTTATTATATAAAATGAAATAAACGTAATGTACAAGATAAAGTAATATTTAAAAGATTCATAAATATTCTGAAATAACTAGCACTCAAAATATTTATCTTTATAAGATCAAAAAAATTTTCTCGAATACTAGAGAATAAGAATTACGCAAGAATAAATGATTATATTTAAAAAGTATTTTACGTATTTATATGAAGTATACATACAAGTGTAAATACTTTATCTTTATCTGAACAAATCTTTTCGAAAGAAAGTAAATTAAATCGATTTAAATTAAATCAGCCTTATAATTGCAAGTCCATTAACAAAAAAAAAGTGTTTAACGATTGTGAGTGCTTCTCTAGCTTTTGTGTATACAAGAATAGGGAGTTCGAAGATAGTTGCGTCTAAGGTAAATCCGCATTGCAGTTCTCCGAGGCACAAAACCATTATGCGATAGTCCTGACGGAAATGTCAACAATTTTTCAAGATGACGCTTCGGAAATTTTAAAAATATTTCCATAGCCAGTCCTGAGTATTCGTGCGGTATAATATATTATTTAAAATAATATACAGTATTTCTCTTGTATTAATAATAACAGTAACCTCCATTGAAGTGTAATTATATTTGTTTAACAAAAAAAAAAAAAATAATAATAAAAATAAAAAAATATACTTTTCCTTACAATTATCGATAAATACGAAAATTGAGTAGGATCATCGAATAGCCATAGCTTCATTTCAATTTGCAATTCCATTAAAATTAAATGATATTAACGTGTAATTGATGAATATTTACAAATGACTGTATAAGAAATCAAACTGACCGATATATTTTTCAATATCAAACGACCGATATTCTTAAAATATTGATTTATACTTGATATGCATTTCTTATGTACGTATACGTATGAGCTAAGCTACATTAACTAAAGAACTCTCTTGATTTTCATATAATTTCTAATATTGATACGTTACATTTTATATCTATCTGATTCTCTTTAGATTTAAAATATACGGCACTTATAATACATTCAACATAGAGAGATTTTGACGTTAGTCCAAATACTGTTTTACGTGATGATCATAAATGAAACTTGAAGCTTGATATATTCGATTCCGCTACTACTTGTACATTTACTCAATTTTCATATGTATTTATATAACATGCACACGTATTGTTCATATATATGGTATGTATATACATATAAATACATGTATATATATATATATATATATATATATACATATATTGCTTTTATATTTATAATGCCAATAATTAATCCAGGGGCTGAAAAAAAGATTTTAGTCTCTATTTCTAAGCACTGATCCTCTTGTACATAAAACAATGAACTTAAATTGTTCATTAGATTTAGTATGTAAGAGATCGTTCAAATTCCACTCACCTCGCCTTCGGCTCTTTTTTTCTCAAGCTCTTTTTGCTTAGCAAGTTCCTCGGCAATGCGAACTTCTATCGCTACTAGTGATTCCCGCGTGAACGGACGGAACAAACTTCGTTCTTCCTCTGATATAGAGCCAGAAACTTGGGACATTGTCTAGGCTGCACAGACTTAAGCAACCTTCCTGCTCAAAAACAAAAATATTTTTATAATCCACGGGAATAGAATAAAAGAAAATTATATTGCTCATAAGGGCTCATTATTTTCAGCAAATAAATATACTTGTAATAATATATTATATATCGAATTTGAAATTCTCCTAACTGTAGAAGCCTTTTACTGTTTATACAATTATAAAACTCTAATGAAATGTAAATAAATTATAATTATTTTCTTGATAAAGTGATTCAAGGTTAATTTGTATTAATCGTATCTTTTATCGTACATCAGACGTAAATAAACTATGTACATACTGCAATTTTCTATCAAGTACGTACCATATAATTATTTTTATAGTTGTAATTATAAAAATTGATTTTAGAATACTACAACATATCTAATTATAATTACAGAGAAATGTACAGAATTTTTCAAGATTTATAATACAGCTTGTAAGCTATTGTGATCAGATAACATTTAATAAAGGAGGTAATTTTTTCTGAAGGTATTTTTCGTGCTGATTATCACTGAAGAGAAAAATGTATTTCACTTTACATTACGAATGAAGTACGATCAAAGCACATAATCTACGTGAGGAATTAAATTCCAAATAATTCTTTTTTTGAATTACTTTTCAAAGCTTCAAATTAAGTCGAAAAATTTTCAAGGTAAATGCCTCTCAACCATTACTTTTAATTTAGTAAAATTATAAATATATATTTACAAGTAAAATAATCGCTCTTTCAACGATTTTTATTGTAAGAACTCTACATTCGTAATAATATATCGTAAATACTATTCTTTGTAAATGAAATTTTGTTAATGTAATCAGATAAATATTCGAAAGTAATGTAGAAAATACTAGAATCAAAGTATACTTACAATTCATGTTCGGGTGATAAATTTTAGATATGCTTTAAAAATTTCTCGACTGTTAGCACTTAGAGTTTCATGTATTCGAATGTTAGGTGTAAGTAAACATTGAATACAGAAAACTCGTAAGAGGAAAAAGTTTCGAATATTTAAGGATAACGATTTGTCAAAGTTTTGACACTTTTATGTGAAGTAATAGAAAGAGAAGTAAATAGTCTAAGATTGTTATTTACACGTGTTATAAATCGATAGTAGTTTTGTAGAGGTTTAAGCTGATTAGTAGAAATCCGATCGCCATGGGAAATATTTGAGGAAAGGAGAAATATAAATAGTAAATTGGGAGGGGGAATAGGGTTCGATGGCCTCTGTTACCTTCCTATGGGTGCTAACAGTTTCGGAAATGCCGGTCACTGGCTCCGAGGTCCGCTAGAAGATTCCTTTCCGACAGCGACGAGGGGGAAGTCGTCGCCTCGGGCCAGATTAAGGATCGCTCCTGGCGCTGATACTGCTGGTGCTGATGCCGGACGGATGGGCGCTGCTGCTGCCGCCGCCGCCGCTGCTGCTGCTGCTTCTGCTGCTCCTGCTGCTGATTAATTGCGTTTCGCCTGCTCCGGCCGCCGACAAGGCGGCCCTGCCCTTCCTGTCCCTTACCCTGGCCTTGCTTCCTATTGCTACCACCTCTCCCAGTATTGTTGGACTTGGCCTCCTCGGCGGCTGCTTCACCCTGCTTCTTCAACGTCCTCGCGGCTACGGTCAGTAATGAACGCACTGAGGCAGTGCCTGGTTTAGTCGGGCCCGTCGTACAACTCGAACCAAGATTTTTCATGTCCGACCTGCTGGTGACAACAAAGTGATCACAATCAGATCATCGGACGCTATGCGATGCCCTTCAGGACGCGATCCCCTTTTATCGAACTCTCATCAAATTCATTAGCTTAAAGCCTTTCCACTCGCTCCTACTCTTCGATTAATTCTAACTCATCCCCTCGACCCCACCACCAATCAATGGGGAAAGCTGTAATGCTTTTTTTTCTTCTTTTTTTTTTTTTTTAAATTTACTCAAAATTATTACTCTCAAATTAAATATTCAAAGTTAATTCTACTTGAAGTCGCATCTAATTTAAATAATTACGAATATTCTTTACTTTTTCGATCATTCTCACTTCTTTCCTTTTTGTCTTTATGTTTTTTTTCTTTTTAATCGATCCAATGAAAGCTTAGACAATATAAATAGTAATATCATATATACATATATCTATATATATATATAATATATTTTTTATCAGCCGACAGTTTTAAATTTAAATTTAAAAGGTTCAAGCTATGAAACAAGCTTTATTCATTAGAACTTTAGTAGCAGTCAAGTGAAATAGATCAATCAGCTTTCTGAATAGAATGGTCTTAATTGTTGCGACTGTAGTTTAATGATACTCTGGCTTAATATTCCGCCTATCTGAGTAAACTACCGTATATTTGATTTATTTATTTCTCGAAGACTAATTGATATAACAAATTGAAGCAATAATTTGTAGTTCCACGTTTCATCATTGAGATATTTCTAAACCTTCGCACAGTTATTACAATTCGCACACTACTACTTCTCTACAGATATTCAAATAATTTATTTCCAATGATAACATTCGAGCATTAACATAATTAAATGTAAATAGTTAAATTTATCAAGTAATATAATATGAATTATTCATAATTCAGACAATAATAAAATTTCAGACAAATTAGTAAATGGATGTACGTATCGCTTTTCTTTTATTTTCGAATTGGCAGTGCTATAATTCGTTTTCTAGACAACGTGATATATCTTGTCATTATGCAAATGCATAAGAAAACATAAAAAGTTGACATTATTGTAGATATCCAGAAAGATAATATACTATAAATATATTTCAATTAAACATTTGTACTTTCGTTTAAATTAAGTTCAAGGATTATTATTTATACGTAAAAGGTACGTATAGTGAAGTCGATATTTATATCTATTTTTAAATACTTACGTATACATGAAGCGGCGGTTATAATTAATCTGATATCAGAATTATCATAGTATGATCCGCGTCAGTCAGATTTTATCTGTAATAAAAAGAAAATATTGTCATGAACACATTTCATTTTTATTGCTTAGCAGGTATTTCTATAGTACTACTTAAGAATGTTTGTAACTGACACTTCACTGGGTGGTTATATTGTAATTACTTGAAACCCTTCAACAAGTAGAAGCGTGCATTTACCGATTCGACTCAACAGCTTCAATTTAATCTGATTATACGCGATTGAAATACAACAGTTTAATACTTACGACAAAAAAACAATCGTATGTAAACACGTGTACATAATACGAATTAATTTTACGAAGCGTCGAATTTTTTATGAAAATATTTTACAAACATTTTATATGTTAAATAAGCTTATAGACGCTTCGATACCTATTGATATTTTCTTGTTCATTATCACCAGAAGCTTGTATTTTCATATATAGACTATTAAGCCATATAATTACTGCAAACTTGCGTGTTCTAAATATTGAAGACTATTTAATGCTTCTGAATTGTTAAATTATCGGTGTACTAATTTCTTATAATTTGTTATATGACTAATTCACTTTATTAGTCATTTTATTTTAAAATAGAGGCACATAAATGTCTACTATTAAGAGTGCTTTGAAAACAAATAATTTACATTTATATTTATTTGTTAATTTTTTAGTATTAAGTAATAAATTAATTTTTTTTTAAACTACGGAGTATTTTTAATGAACATAACAATGAAAAAAACCATGTTATTATATTACTTACATTGATAACTAATATAACGTAATTATATTAAAATATTATTATATTTCTTGTACGGTAGAATTAAATATTGTACTACTTATTTGTTAATTAAATTATATTTTTTCATTTTTTCATCCATTCTATTATTAATCTGTGAAATATTGAAAAACAATTCCACGTGTTCTTAGAGTTAAATTAGCTAATTTTCCTAATTAGAGAGACACTAAAATGATTCGTGTACATGTACAAGTAATGACTTAATTTTTAAACGTTTCTTAATAAGAAACTGAAAATACTAATTATGATTCAAATTTAATTATATCTATATAATCCTTAAAGATTTAATTATTTCTTTATTATTAAATATTAAAATTTATTGAAATAAATTAGATTTAATAAAATGTAAGCATATAATACAGAGTATTAAAACATATTTTTAATATTATTTAATGAATTTATATTATATAGAAATAATTTTTTACATACAATTGAATTTAATTACATGTATACGAGTTTATAAATATTGAATAAATGAATCAATCAGTGGGGTACTTATACGTGTTTATATAATTATCAGTATACAAGTAATCATTATTTATCAATGGGTTACTTGTAATATAATAAATGTATGTATTTGAAGATATCAATATGTTTGAATCTGGATAAACATACCTATTTAGTTATTTTTTCGAGTTTCGAAAATTATTTTAAAGCACATATACATTTATATATATTTATAAACATAAGTGTTTGATAGGTCAAGAGATCAGCGGCCACAAAGGGAAATGGTAACACGTGCGCGCTTGCGCACAAAAACTATTGAACGTCAGACGATAAAGTAAAATAAAGAAAAGAGAAACATCAATTGCACATGCATACTAATCCGAAGAATGAAGCCAGTGAACACGTTTTTTCCGTTCGACTCTCTACTCTGGGATTTCTGTAAGTCGCGTGCAAGGTATGACCCACGACGGTCGGGAGGGTACATCGTGCACCAAAGGTAGCGCAGCAATAAGAATAGGAAAATAAGAGAGTAAGAGAGAGAGTGAGAGAGGGGTGGGGGGAATCGTTCCTACCTACACAATCAATAGTCTCGGTACCCTCAACACTCGCGTAACATACGTCAATGACGTGACTGTTAGATGCGCTGGATTTACCGAAGCAAAGCACTTTTCTATTTTCCACAAACTCCTACAGTCGATGAAAATTATTTTTAAATTATTATGATCAAAGGACACGAGGGGGGAGGGTGACGGGGGAGGTAGTCGGAGAAATGAATAAGAGAATAGATGCAGATGTGTAGATACGAAAATGTCTACCTCACAAGTCAAATATAGAGAACATCGCTACTTTCGATGAGTTATAAGCATGGGGAAATGCCATTATCTGCGGCAAAGTTTCTCGAGGAAACACTTGTACGAACATCAAGGGTAAAGACCGTTTTTTACATTGAAATATTATTCCCGCGTGACATTTCATTTTATAAATGAATAAGGTATCCATTATTAATTGGACTTACTTATACAATGCCAAGAAAATAGAAAATATTTTCTCTTACTTAGAATTCCATAAATACGATTTATCAAAATAACAAATTAACACCAAATTCTGAGCTTTTATAAATTTATTGTATAACTTGAAAATTTCTAAGACATTAATGTATTGTAACTTTTTTATTCTTCATATTATGTAAATACTACAAATATAATATAATTGTGTAAACTCGAAATATAATTATTAATTTTTTTTTTTTAATGGTAATCAAATTATAATAATTCTTACATTTAAAGTAATATTATTTAAAATGATATTATTATTGCGTCAATAATAATGTCAAAAGTTCAATGCAGTTTTAAAATTTTTATAAATTTGTATAATTAAGGTGGTAATAAAAAAGAAATTGCTTGTTAAAGAAATCTCATTACCCACATTGCATAAATTTCAACGATATTTCTACATCCCTCTAACGAAACTGAATACATTAGATAGGGAAAATAATGCCTTTGAATAAGATATTTTTAGAAATTAGTATACTTTAAACAACGGAATATAAAAGAATAATACGTTTCCGACACTTTTTCATTCGAAAAATGGAAAAAAATTGAATTTTTAAACATTTTTTTTTATTCTACTGATTAACTATTAAATATTATTGGAATTTTCAAGTGACTGTTTTCATTAGACTTCGAGCGATAGGTTAATTTTTACGAAGTCACCACTTTCTATTCTTAATCTATTCATTTAAATAAATAATGTTGTAGTTAATAGAACTTTGCTTCTACGCTTCTTTTCAATAAATAATTCAAATTAATTAAATTGTTTCATACATTAATAAAAACTTTATTTATATTTCTGTCGATGTATATACTATTTAATCAACAATAATTGCATTTATAATATAAACATTGCAAATGCTATCTATACATTTAGGAATTAATAAAATTTCTAAAAGTAGGCGTTTTCATATAATTTTAATATCTATTTTAATAACAATATATTCATAAATAAAAAATCAATAATTTATTTTCATAAGTTAGAACGGACACTACTGTTTACAATTAAAGATTTTAAAATGTTTACTTGAAAATATGGTCTCACAATGAATATTCATTGTATTTTATAAATAGAATGAATATTCATTGAATAGAATTTATAGGCTAATAAAAAAAAATGATTACATTATTAATTATTGTAATAATATAAAGGAATAATTGTTATCGAACATCAGTTGACTTGTTAATTATTCCCATAATTGAAATTATAATGATACCGAATTCCAATGAAATTCGTTAAACAATTATAGGTAATAATAGAGAAAATAGGTAATAATTCGTTATGTCAAATATTTAATTATGCAATTGTGTAACTACAGTGTACTAATAATATAAAAGGATCTATAACATTTAAAATTATATTGTAAATGTAAATGATTATAAAATACTTTGACTAATGCAGCTTGATTATTTATCTTTGGCATATTTGTATAAGTATTTGCGTGCGTGAATGTAATGTTCCATACAGTGACATCGCGGCATCCGGTTACACACGTCCGCGACGAGTCCCAAATGATGCCGAAGCCGTGATCCTCGATCCCCAGCAAGCGACTCAGCACTCTAACCGAAATCGAAGCTGACCTAGAGAGAAGAGCTGGAGAAGTTCCTACCCGACCTCGGAAGGAGGATAGTCAGCATGCGGAACTCGAGCAGATTACCGACAAGACTATAGTATTCGTCCCGGTATATACATTATCGTAAAATACTTGTAATAACAGAGTAATGCAACCCTCGCCTCCTTAACAATAGTTTAAAAGAAATTCATTTAATTTAAAAAAATTTTTATTTTCATTTATAATCGTAATTGTGTATTAATTTTTTTACTAAATATTTGTAAATTGTATACAATTAATCGTGTAACAATGTTTTCTTTTTTTAATTCTAAGACCGAAATTTATTTATTAAACTATTTGATAGCGATTTTTATTAACGATTTCAATTTTGAATGCTAAATATTGCTTTTAAATAAAAATTCATCAGCTAAACATTGCCATATATATTCATATTTTGATAAGTACTCCTTTTATATAAAATATTCAATTTAAAGTTATATTTAAATATTTACATGTATTTTTGTGTACTGCTAATTCAAGTAAAAAGTTTCATTTAGAACAATGAAATTTTTATTAAAATCATATGTTGATCAAAAGTTTAATTAAATCATTTTATGGGACTGATTTGATAAAAATAAAAAAAATTTTAGTACTGACTTTTAAAAGATCATGCTTTCATGAACTTGCAAAATTTTAAACGCTTATAATTATCAGACTTTGTTAAATTTTTAGTTTTCGTTTTTTCTCTTTCATAACAATGATATAGAATTTTATTGAAATTAAAACGTATTGATAGAATGTGTTTTAATAGTATGAATGTAAATTTAACAATTTTTTTTAACTGTATTTTTTGAAATGTACAATTTTAAAAAAGTATTATTAAATCATTTACGATTTTTTAAAGTTAATAAACCAATTATACTGTAAAACATTAAAATGCAATGCACTAGAAAAATTTGAATGATCATTAAAGACTATTGTATTCAAAATATTTTAAATTTTTTACTGTTCAAATAAAATAAAAAAGAATGCATATAAAGTTCATTATGGATTGAAATATTTTCTTTTACAGTAGTTTCTAATAGTTAAATTGATAAAAAAATTTCATGAATTATATACATTCTAAGGTAACAGACAAATTTTATTATACGATTAAAGCATTAATTAAGTGAAGAGTATATCAATAATTATGGACGTATAATTATTATTAATTGGAATTTGAAATGAATTTTACAAAAAAAAAAAAATAACGGTTTTTATAAAATTACAATTGTTTAAGCTTTTGCTTGAGTTGAGAATTATTTATTAAATAATATTGGAATGATCGATCGAAGAATTGTAAGTAATACGTAAAGGAATCTTTGTAAGTGAGTGTAAATAGATGACTGTTCCGGATTTATCTAATAATTTGTGAAAAGAAGAGGGAAGAAGAATTATCTTCGTTCGCTTCGTGAAAAATACTGTCAAAAATATGATTTGGGCTTACTTTGGGATAAGGATAACTAAATCAGTATGTTTAGTATTGTTTGCTGGGCTTAGCAGTCGAAGGCGATTTTACATATTTTCTTATTAGCAGTAGGTCATGTAATTCGTGAATTAGTGCTCACGTGGCAAGAGAGACACGAATGTTGCTCGAGGTCCGTGAAAGAGATCGTTGACCGCGCAGCTGCTCCACTCTCATACGGAGAAACGAAAAGCGCCCCCTTTTCATTTAGAAAGCTAGAATACGGTCATTAGTTCGGCAATCAATTAAAGGAAGTTCCCTTTGTAGCTGCTCTGGAGGAAGGTTGGTCGACGCTCTCGGTAGCGCCTGCGCCGAGCCCAGACTGACCTGACGTCATTATTTCGGCTGGACATATTCGGGGGGGGGGGGAGAAAAAAGATAAAAAGTTAAAGGAAAAATGTCGCCTTGCCGACGAATGCGCCGACATGTCCCGGAATCGCTATTGAGCTGCGCATCTGCACACACCTGCACAGGAACGGCGCCCGCGGGCCGACGAGGCTCCGTCGTGAGAGGACGGGAGGTTCATTACCTACCTAAGCGCATATTCACGTAATAATAAGGGCGAAAATAAAACTGCCAGCCTTTCCCTTTGATCTCTTTCAGAATATAATAGCGATAGTAAATTGGATTTAAGGGATAAACAACCGAGTGGCGAGTAGGAGAGGGGAGGAGGGAGAGAGAATTATAAGGGGCCACGAATAAGGGAGGGACGAGACATTGAGAGCACATTTTCCTCGCCCTCTTTTCTTCTCGTCACCCCATCTATATGTATACAACGTGTATGTATAGGGTATAAGATTGAGAGCAGAAAAAAGAAAATGAAAAAGGTAAATTCGATAATAGAATGGCAAAAGGAGAAGCGTACGAAAAATTGTATTATTATATTAAAATTCCAATCTTTTCTTTATCTCTTTCTTTGCTTTTATCATCTTTTTCTAATAATGTTGACCATACACAAAATTTCTTATTTTCATAGCATTTTGCAAACCAGAGAAAATATTCCCTGCTGTACAAAAAAATAAAAAAAAAATAATAATGAAAACAATTATTATTCGGTTTTATTGATTTGTTAGCCTACACATGTGCTTTACCATATTAATACAAATTCTATTTCGTTACAGTTATTATTATCGTTAAAGCTATAATTATAACGTAAAGTTATAATGTTACTGGAAATTTACCTGAATAACGTGTTTATTATCATTATTTTATAAGTACATAATGAATTTTATAAATAAACTGTCAAGAATTCTGTTTAAAATTTAAATTTCTAATTTACGTTTAAGTCTTGAAAATTTGGTAAAACATTTCGAAAATCCAATTAATAATCGTATTTCAATATTTAAATACGATTGATCTATTTTTTAAAATTATTGTATTTTGAATACTATAAAAACGACAAAATTAATTAAACTAAAAGGGTAAAACCTTGTAATTAAAAATTAATAAAAATGTTATCCTTATTCTTTTATAAATATTATTCATTTATTTTATGCTGAATTGATTAAGTAATTTCAAATATTTTTAACCTAGTGATTGACTGATTTATAATTAACACTAAGCCAAACCTTACTTGGTTAAATAACATAAGTAAATAATTACTGTTGGCTCTTTCAGCTTAGCGGAATATCCTTGAAATTCTATTAATCATATGCAAAGTAAATGATGTTCCCGATTGATAATCGAAGCTTTTCTCTAAATTAATATACAGATGTTGTTTCGGAAATATATATTTATTAGGGGAAAATAATAAGATTCGCTGTAAGAGAGAATTTAATTTTCTTGAAAGGTTGCCCAGATTTCAAAGATGCACGAGGACCATTGATTATTGACTAATTATTGGTAAAGCAATTAGGAATGACCCTTAAAAAATTTGTCGAAAAATTTAACATTTCTTTTATCTTCAATTTGATGTAAAGAAAAAGTTTGATGAAATTTCCAGTGAAAATATAAATAATTACTTGCATGCAAGTTTCATGAAATATAGCATTGATTATAAATGTAAGTCTGCTCATTTTATTACACTATAGTGATCCAGAAACATACTATCAGACACTATTTATTTGGGGTACCATACAGTATAAGGACTCATTCTCATATTATTTTAGCTCTCTTGATATATTATTAAAAATTTTAAATTATCATATTTAAATTGATATTTATATCAATTGAAAATGTACAAGTATACCGTACATTTGAATTATAATCATTACGTGGAAATTTTAAAGCAATCTATATAAAATCTGTATAAAGTGAAATACATAAGCTTCCCTATAATAAATAAATCAGAAAAACTTTTGTTTATATATATTGTATATTTTTTATAAATATAAATTTATAAATTTAACTATATTACATGCACATACGCTTCTTTCTAATATAGTGAAATCGATAAATGAATGTGAGTATACACTTAAATAGTTTGTCAATACCATTTAATCGATTATGGCGTTGGCTTGTATTGTAGCTCATAAATGACGTAGTCAGCAGTCAAATTAAAATACAATTCATTTATCAAATTCAAGCATTCTGGATATGAAATCTTACTCCCTGCGCGACCTTCATATTTTTAAATACTAAATATTATTTCAAAAAGATGTGACAAGTTTGTTTGTAACATACACAGTGCGTAGAAAAATCCTTCAGATCCTTCTTTTTTTTTTTTTATTAATTAATTGTATTAAAAATTGTTGACCGTTATGATGTCAAAGAAAAAAAAAATTACATTTAACACATATTTACAATTTTATGGCTAAGAAAATTTATATCAATCAAATATATTTATATACATATTAGTATATGTTTTCAATACAAAAAAAAAATTCATTTGATTTAATTAAACTTGTTAATCTTGGTAAAAAAAAATTCTGGAGCATAAAAATGACAATAACAATATAATATAATAATCGATTTAAGCGGAAAATAAAAAACTTCATCAACATCAAATTATCACAAAAATATAAAATAAAAAATTTTTAATGACAGAATTTATTTTTAAAACTGAAAACGTTCTCAATCGTTTTAAAATAGTTGTTTTTAACAAATCTTAACACTTTATTGAACTTCCTTACAATAACTGATAAAATATAATTTTATAAAATATTGAAAAGAATAGTATTAAAGTAATTATAACATATATTTTAAAAAATTATTTCAAAATTTATTATACTTCTTTACCTTTATAATTGAATAGTATAAACAAATTGTATATGTATACGTAAATGTATATATAATTTTAGATTTATCAATAAAAATATCATATATTTACATTCATTTTATTTTTTTTTGTTTTTGAACAGATTGTAAGATCTAAAATAAAATTTTTGCTTATTCATTTGCTGTAAAATTTATCAAATGACTCTATGCCATATACATACATATATCCATGAATTAAAAAATATACGCTTAACTAAAGATTTATATAGTTATTTTACATGATAAAAACCTATTTTTTTCGTTTTTTAATCGCATAAACCGTTTTATTTAAATTACATCATTATTAAAAATAATAAGAAATTAATTGTTGTTAATACCTGTATAAATGTATACGTATATATATACGTGTGAATCTGGATAAGTTAGTTTACATAAATTATAAATTCTAAATTAAACGTAGCATGTAACTTCAAAATTAAACTAAAATCATATAAGAAACAAAATATATAGCATTTTTTGTCATAAATAATACAGTGAAACCTTGTAGTATAATTTTTTTTGCAATCTAAAAAAATTATGTAAAATCATTTTCAATTATAAATAGTACAACTAAGAAATGTACATTATGAATTTAAATAATGAAAATAATTTTACTAAAGACTATTTGGCTAAAAAAAAAAATAAATTCTTAAGTGTTATTTCAAATTATTTCATATAATGTTGTATGAATTTTTAAAGTAACTTAAAAAGAATATTTTCTTTTTAAATTAGTTCATAGATACATATGTATGTTTGTAATTATACGTATATGTTCAATATACTCGCAAATTTATTTCTTTAGTAAAAAAAAATGTATTATATTAATATATAATTTTAACTACTTGAAAAGTCAGAGAAATGTACGTTATTCGAATTTAATTTTTAACTTTCAAAAAATTATACAGAAATTATTGTCGTGAAATTAATAAAATAATTAAAAACATATAATATTTTTTATCGATCTTTTTATTTGAATGTAATTAAATTTTAAATAGAATTATATATACATAACTATTGTGTAAATCTTTTAGATAATTTATATTTAAAGAAAAAAATTGTGCGTGGGTATTTAGAATTCTTAAAATTATTGACTTATATTTACTTTTCGTAAAGAACAATTAATATAAAACAATGAGAGACTAATTCCAAAATAACGCAAACGATTTAAAATGCAATACATTTTTATAAATATTTATTGTATCCTAGACTTCCAGAGGTCTTAAATTTTTTATCTTATGACCGAACGTGGTTTCACATAGAAAATAGTCCGAGCGTATGCATTAGGTCGTCTAGCTCGACGCCAATGGCCTCCGTACTAATACATGTACATATTTCTCGAAAAAGCCCTTGCGCATTCTTACCGTACCGAACTGTTCTCTCTAGCTTCAGCGATCTTGTTTTTTTTCTTCTTAATATCGAAAAAGCATCTTCTTGCGCTCCCCCGTCACGATTTTCTTGATTTTAGAAGGAAAAATGAACATGCTGGAAAGTTTTTGGATAACAAACTCTTCTTTTTTCTTTTTATTATCTCCAGCTATCTACTGAACAAGTAACGCCACGGTATTTTACTACATTTGAAATCTATTCTTCATAATTAATTATCTTTCAATTTTAGATTATTATAAATAAGGTAAATCATTATTTACTTATGTAATGAAAATATTCTTATAATGCATATTTACTGCTGTGAAAAATTTTAAAATTTCTTCTGTGAAAACATAGTTTTAAAAGTTAATGTATGAAATAGCGGCTCCTTTCATGTCCGACTTATTTCAAACATTTTAGCTATTTACTTTAGGAAAAAATATATTTAATACTTAAAGGCTCATGTTTGAAGTAAAATTCCAATGTTCGTTGATGTTCTCTAAATATTAAATAATAAAAACAAGAAATGACCTAAATTAAATGACATCCATACGAATGACGTACATATGAATTCTACGGTTTATTTTTGTATTAATTTTGAAATTAAGTATGAATAAAAAAAAATAAAAGAAAAAAAGATAACCCATATTCCATTAGTAATTTATTAATAACTTATTAATTAATAAATAAATCATTAATATGTAAAATTTCGTTGACTTTTGAAAATAGAAATAATTTGTTTGCAAAGAAAATTAAATAAAAAATATTTATGAAAATTTAATCGTATATTATTTAAAAATCTTTTCATATATAGAGTTCATGAAAACTTTATTGAATTTATTATTGAAAATACGTATATTCACTTATACGTAAATACATATTAAAGGTGAATATTATGTATCGTGACAGCTTATTTCAAGATAATCCATTGATGTTGACGGTAAATACTAGCCATCGTCAAATCAGCAAACTTTTCATCTTCTCAATTTGTATTAAAGCTTCTTTCAACTACTCACGCAAATTACTCTGTTTTCATATATTTATGTATGTTAAAAAAAAAAAAAAAGCACATGTACTGGTAAAAAAGACTCACTTTATAAGGTTCAAGGATGCATTAACTATGAAATCAATACCAGTTTTGCGGTCAACTACTGCGGTGGAATCTTACGAGCTAAATTGATTGTATTATGGGTATATGTAGGATACATAGTGTCAACATCCTAGTCAGATATTACACACATGCCGAAGCGCATGATAATTATAGATTGAATTTCCTTTATTTAGCTATAGCCTTTTTTCTTTTTGAGAAGAACTAAAAAGTTTTTTACAGAGACTTTATCCGCAAATATACCCAAGCCAGTTGTTACATTCGTATCAATAAATGCTTATAAGAATTCTAAAGTATGACAGTAAAGGTGTCTATGTATATATATATATATAAGCGCTTTTCTTTATTACGCAGATCTCAGAGGCACTACTAAATACAATGAACGATTTCAGAACTTTACTGCAACAGTATTTCAAGTTTAAGATGCACAGTTTTTTATCTGTTCTTTTATCTGAGCTTTTATGTAACGCAATAAAACATCAAACTTTGTACACAAAAGTAATAAAAGAACAAATTAATCCACTAATGTAATAATGTCGTTTTAATGTATTAAATAATTTTAACAATTACCGTCAATACTTTATTTATAGAAAATCGTGTGCATAAAATAATTAATTGTCTAAATGTATTTTTAATAAAAATAGAAAACTTTAAAACAAAAATTTACAAGACTTTAAAAAGCTTATAATGGTTTTATTAGGAAAATTTTAATAACGCCGAGAATTATAAGAAAAATTTTAATTATTTTCTTTCTATTCGTATTGTATTAAATTTAATATTTTTTTTTTTTTTTTATTAATATAAAACTAATAAATAACTAAAAACATTATACAAGAGTGAAATTAAATCCAACATTGTACATTTAAAATTTATATTATGAGAAGAAAATAGCACGGATGAACTTACGTTTAATACAAATATCTTAATGTAAATTAAGAAATTAATATAAATATTCGATTATAAAATATATATATTTGCATTAATCAATAGTGTAATAGAAATAAAAAATTCTTCACGTAAATGAAGAAATCTGGACGACTATTAAAATTCTCTTAGCTTTTCTATCAGTATATAATTATTTAAATTCCGTAAAAATGAAATATAACTGTGAATATGCTTGTCCTATAAAAATGTCATTTTAGTAACAAGAATTAAGTGGATAAATCTCGTCGCATATATAGGGAACGTATTACATATATATAAATATGTATTCCTCTGTACTTAACTATGACGACAATGTTATAATACTCTATTTTATTTGGTACTAATACTTTGATACGTATATATTGTGCAATTAATAAAAAAGCCAAACACCCGACATAATTGTGCGGTAATCATTTGGTCTTTTCAGGAACTATATAAATTAAGTCCTAAAACCAAAATAGGAATGATGCTCAATTGGTTACGGATGTCTATCGCCAACGAATTCTCCTACGGATTTCTTAAATGTTTATTTCCCATGACAGGATGACGCATTAATTCGGAATCACAGTTGCACGAACCCTAGTCTTAAACCTATTTCTGTGCGTATATTGGCTCGCGTGTAGAAATCAAGGTATCAAATAATAATCTCCGGAAATGTAAATTAGTCATGTTTACTTAAACTCCATAAAAATCCTTATTTCGTTGCTACTCGTGAATTTTTCAAAAGTTAAAGAATTTTACTCATTTATTGATTTTTATAAAAATATAACTCCGTATGAATAATAGTTTTGACATCTTTATGTGCAAATAAATATTTAACTTCAACATTTAACTAGAAAAACCTTGAGCCTACATTTTCTGAAATTGATTGATTTTTTAAAATTTATTGTATTAACGTTTAATAAGCATTTTAGATATATTATATAATATTCTTATTAGTTCGAAGAATAAAATTTGATGACTAAGCAAATTAAATTAAATAGATATTGTGTATACCGTAGCTTAGTTGTAAGAATTTAAATAATTCTATTGCTATTATTTGAATAAATAATTGGAATAAAAATAAAAATTAAAAAAATTACCTTAAATATTAATTCATATTTACAAGTAACGTTTAAAATCTTATATGACAACTAAACTAATTCGAACAAACTATTTATTATGACGAGAAAAAACATATTTTAAGCATTTAAGAACATGAATATGAAACTGTGCAAATAATCAATATTATAAAATATTATAATTTTTTTGTAAAATTAATAATAAAGCCACGACATAAATGTAGATTGATTGTCCGAGAAAAAAATTTATTATAATATTTGTTAGAAAATTTTTTTTTTTATTTAGCAAAATTTAAAATACAAAATATTAATTATAAACTATTACTGGACTTGTTATATAACAGCATATATATTAATGAGTTAGAAAATGTCTAGCTATTGTTATTCATAGAGGAACTAGAATATGTATTAAATATTTCTTTCGTAATTGGGTTTTATGAAAACTTCGCTTAAGCAAAATTTCACTACTGAAATTAACTCAAGAAAACTGTGTCTACATTTCTCAAAAAATACATAACATGCTAAAATAATACATAAGCGTGAACCAAAAAATCAAGGATTCTCCATTTAAGGGAAGAAAGAGAAGATTAAAAACTATTGTAATCTTACAATGGACTTAAAATAGGTTAATACTGTATAGAATATATCGTGAACGTACGAGAAGAGAAAGAGATGTTCGAACTTCTCCGACTTGGAAGGCACAATTCTTTTGAAAAGCGGAGAAGCTCATTTAGTAAGCAGTCCATTAAATCTCCCGAGCGAAGCTTCGATCGGCAATAAGTAATCCAAGGAGATGAGCTTAATGACATTATAGGCTCCGTTTCTTAAAATAACAGTCGGAATTTTAAATTTCTGCACCTATCGGAGACGAGGCGGTGGGGTTGGGAAGGGGATGGGGATGGTTATTGGGGGGTGGGGGAAGGTGCGCATTACCCGGGGGCGAAATAAGGGCTAAGGGAGGCAAACTAAGAGCCGAGGAGGAAAAGAAAAGGAAAGAAAAAAAATAATCGGTCTGTGCCACGCACGAGTAGCTGGGGCGACCCTAAAAAAGCAGGTTGCAGCCGCCTTGTGCGCGTGTATGGGTAGGCGGACCGGAATCGATAAAGCGGACGAGCGGCTGATGCCGGCGGTGCGTACCAAGGAGTCGAGCTCGAGCGCGCGTTCCGACGAAGTATTCCACCACTGTAAGCGACGACACCAGTTACCCTTATCCTTCGAGAATAAATATACTCCTTGACTGCAGTTGGTCTCGAAATGTTGGTTCTTTTCATTAGAAAAGGGTACAGGAGCTTTTTTATATTCTGCGGATCCGAACCTGGATCGATCACAAATCAGACATTCGACTTGATTAATGCTATGCGGACGTGACGTTTTAAAAAATCTCATTTACTTGATTCGTATTAAAAAAAAATTTTGTCAAAATTTAAATATCATTGATTTCGTGCAATATTCGGCTCACTATACGTTAGAGTTCGACATTTGAAATATCTAACATGTCTAACGTATGTAAACACTCTGAGTTCGGAACCAAAGGCAAATTTTAAGTGCACTCTTAATCAGGATACCGCAATACGTTAAGTATTCGTTTCCCAGAAAAATTTTACGAGCAAACTGTATGTTCTCGTATGATTATTATTTTTTCCTTAATGATACGTACGATAGTTTTATAAAATAATGCAATGTAATTAACAGTGATCATCTGAACGAAATAAAAGCATTAAAGGCAAAACCTATAAGCACTTAATGAAATAAAATAATCTTAATAATGTAAAAGATATAAAATAAGAATAAACAAATTCTATATCCTGTATGCACATAATTGATAACACGAACCTATACCTATAGAGCTGAACGTGAAAGCGAAAATTAAATGGTATTGGTGATTCTGACATTGTTATTACTTGATGGGCATGTAATAAGGCACGTGATTACAGATAATTGAATGCATCAAATAATTTTACCATTTGTGCCAGCAAGTATTCCCGCAGTCCTCGAAGCCCGTGCTCTAATGCGCACACATATAGGAAGATTAAAGCTTGATCGAAAGCTCGACTATATTTACGAGTCCGATTGATTAATTCCAAATGACGCACACGCACGCACGTCTCGATTCTATTTTTGGTTATTATTCCAATAAGTATGTGAATGGTATTGTTACTTTTTTTCATTTTCAAACATCATTTACAACGTTCACACTTGACTTATTGTACTACATCTTAAATTAAAATGTCATATAGGCGGTGTGATATAAAAAAAAAAGATAATCTATAGACGACCTTAAGAAATATTGCACGAGTTTAAACATAATTTCATCATGTCCTTGGAGCAACCACATTTTCACAATTATTTTCTATTATTCTTATTAACGTATATTTATATTAATAATTTAGATTACTAAATTATATTTACGATTATCTTCTTTGTATTATTCATCTTCGTTGTAAATACATTCGAAAAAAATACTCTACTAAGAGTCAGGGATTTAATGCATTAAATTTATCTCCGTAAAAAATGTTCTTTCACGTAAGTTACATTTTTTCCGTTGTCTTTATTCTTTAGGAATTTCATGCCGTTGAAATACGCGTACAGATAAATTTTCAATATTACTTAGTTTTGAATCTGTTTCATTATATAAAAAATTTTCACATTTTTTATATTTTATACATTTTTTATATAATTAAATTGAAAATTTATTCTCTAAAAATTAATTGAGATTGAGGCTAATTTTAGTGCAAATTTTTCATTCTAATAATGAAGGTTCGATAAAAATCCGAGGAATTCTTCAGGAATAAAACAAATTGAAATGTTATTTTGATAAAACGAGATGAAAAGATTAGGATGTTGCTGCAAAAACTTTGAATGCGACACCATAAATGTTTATATAGAGAAAGTCGGAGTATCGTCGTAAATAAAGAATTTTGGTAAATAATATAAAACAGAAGAGAGAGACGTTTTCATTATACTATATATTAACAATAACTAGAATTAATTTTTAGAAAAAATACTAATTTTTAGTCATTCGTTTAATTATTTAAAAATTATTTACTAAATAATTTTATGGTGTAATAGTTTTAGGAAAAAATTTACGTTAAATGAAGAAAAATTAGCATGAATTAGTTAGAAAATTAGGAGAATTTAGTATTATTACTACACAAAAGATACTAAATAATACTTTCCCTTTTCACAATTAAATGTAATATATATTTGAAGCATTGTCTAGAAAAAGATTAGGAGATGGTAATTGATGAGATAAATGGAAACTATTCGATTTATTCTATTTGAGTCAGAGGAGAAATTATTTCTGATAAAATCTTTTTCAAGATATTTCAGCGAAACAGGCATTCGAATAGATAGAAATTTAAGCAACAACCATAACTCATATCTTATGACAAATAATCAAAAAATTTCATTCTTTCTAACATTTACTGTTCACGTACGTATATACATATACATTAAATAATAATTCTTTTCAATATCTATAAAATATATTAAAATAATGTTAATACTCTGATATAAGAAATGAATATTTTTTTTAATTAATTAAATTGAAAACATCATTTTTTTTCAATGAAAATATTTATTTTAATGGATAATGCTCTTTTAA
This sequence comes from Ceratosolen fusciceps, assembly GCA_018883505.1. Lineage (NCBI taxonomy): Eukaryota > Metazoa > Arthropoda > Insecta > Hymenoptera > Agaonidae > Ceratosolen > Ceratosolen fusciceps. The sequence continues at coordinate 567,216 of RCIC01000037.1, read as the reverse complement.
AAACTCTTAAAGTCGAATAACTCTAAAAAAATATAATTTTACAGTTATTTTATCTGTATTTACGTGATAATGAATAACATCCGTTCTTGTATAAAAAGTCTTTTAAATCTCTTAAATTGAAGAAATATTGAAAAAAGTCTTATACTTAATTTAAATAATGACTTTAATTATTGAATTGAAAATAATAATAAATAAAAAAATTAGTCAGTATGGTCTTGTTGAAACGAATGACGTTTCAGTTGGTATAAATATCGTATTTACAAAAGTATATTCAATTTCAATTCCCATTGGCTAATGATGAACAAAAAAAAAATCGAAAATAACATAGAATACACTAAATATAGTACTGGTTAAGGTGTGTCCATTAATCACTGTTGTCAGTTTCATTAGGATCGATTTTTTTTTAAAAACAATTTTCATTTTTCTAATACTTATTCGTATTAAATATGGAAACATGAATGAATTAAATATATAATAAGTTTTTGTTCAAATGATAAAATAGGTATGAATATGTATTATTTTACCATTTAAAAATGATGTAAATAAAAATAATTAAGTAGACAGATACCGGTAAATCAATAAATACATAGATTCTAGAATAAGCTTGTATTACTTTAAATATCAATGGCTAGATAAATAGATACAAAAGTTAGTGATCAATGAGTCGACATCTAAAATTCCTAGTAAATGTGTTCCGTTTTAGACCAACAATAAATTGGAATTTATTGACTCTAACATTCTCATCTATTAAAAACTTTAATAGACATTATTTTATTTTACTGTTCAATAAAAAATATTTTAATATTTATTATAATATTATACTATATAATATATTCGATATGTATAAATTTGGTTATAAAAACAATAAATGATGCATTTTATTAAATGAATATACGATTAAAATATATTGTAATTTTGTAGATATATATAGTATCGTTTTCTCATTTCGTTTATTATATTGAAATATCACTGCGTAATGGTATGTATTTAATTGATTTCATAATGAATTTCGACAGTTACATTTATAATAATACTTATTTCATCTGTTTATTTTAATAATATATTTCAGAAAACAATATTTTACAAAAATAAAGAGAAACACAATTATTACCTTTACGTTCTTTTATTTCACAGAAAAAGCTACCAAAATTCTTATAATAATAATAATAATAATAATAAAATTTATTAAGATTTCATCTGATAATATACTATTTAATAAAATACTTTGGGCAACTGTTAATGGTTTATTTATTAACTAATTCTATCAGATAAAGTTAGATTTCTATATATAGAAGTATATAATCGACACTTAATATCTCAATTGAGATGTAATTCCACTCCCTTAAAATATTGATATGTAGATAACAAAACTCATGCGACATTTCAATATGCAATATATATTTATTTATGAATAAAATGAATAGTATTATATTATTTATTGATAACTCTGACCGCATCAAGAACTATCTATAATTAAGATCTATAATTTAATATTTAATATTATCTAATAATTTATAAATTTTAATTTCAACTTGTACAGTTAATCAATATTTCATATTGATATTCGTTTAGAAGAACTAATTCATATGTACTACAATTCACCATATATCTTCATAAACGCGTTTTCTGAACAATTATTACTGTGAAATATTATATATATATAATATATAGTTATAGTTAAAATTTTCTCGATATTCTTGTATATTTTTATAATTTTTCTTTAAAGCAATATAATGTAAATGTTTTAATACCCTGTAATGGCTTCGAACATTTTCAGTGACATGGCACACAGCCATGTTTTTTTTTAATAATTTCTAACGACTAGCCCTTCCAATAGAACATAAAATATTTTTTAAAAAATCCTTTAAGATTATTTTTAAAGAATTTTATAAATAACAATAGTTAAGAATGAATATTAATAATCATCATTATATTCATTTGATTTTTACTAAACAGGTATTTAAAGATATATATTTATATCATAATTCATTTTTTGAAATATTTTCATTTGAATAAAACTTTACTTAGAGAAAAATAATAATTAATTATAATACAATGTATATTGTCAGAATATTAAAAAAATAAAATTTTTATTTCATCTAAAAATTAGAAATACAGTTTTGTACAAATATTTATTGCATATTTCTCAAATGTTACAGTATATTGATTGCATTGTTATTTTTTCTGGTTATGGGTGTTACTGGGGTTGTCTTTTATAGTTAATAATCAGTAAATATTTTATTATACTTACTTATTAATATCATCAAATTATGAATATCGTATGTAATAATAAATAGAATTGATGCTCTTCAATATATTACCATTACTTATTTAGTTATAAAATCTTTCGTGCAGCATGTATTAATTAAAAAATTCATTTGTAATTTATTGTAACAAAAAACGATACGAACGTTTAAAGTTTCTTGAATATCTATTTTTTATAAATAAAACGATTTTTTATTTAGATGTAATTTTATATAAAATTTGATGTTTAGCTGAAGACTGACGCAATCATACAATATAATGTTTCGTTACTTTAATTTAATTAAAATAAAATGCAATTCATTAGCATCAATGAGTTCTAGAATTTATTAGTTTATTTAGCGTTCGAATCCATTCTCGTACTTCAATGCCATTCAAATATTCTTCATAATATAATCTGTAGAATATTACTTACATCGCACTTTACCAAAGCTAAATACAGCTCTTAAAATATCTTATGACTGTTTATTTACCAATCGATTTATCTTACAATACAATTTTAATTTCAATAAAAACCGAAATTACAGCGAAAAAAAATATTTATCAACAAGAATATTAAAACATAAATGAAAAAAATAAGGTGTACAAATTTCCATTTACACTGATATTCATTCCAGTACAGTCAATCTAAATCTATAAACTGCTTGAAAAGAAATGGGCTACTAACCCAGATTCAAGAAGGTCATCTCTCTCTCTCTCTCTCTCTCTCTCTCTCTCTCTCTCTCGCTATCGCTCTCTTTCTCACTTTTCCTCCAATACACGCACCTGTCTCACTTTCATGCGCTCGCGCACTTGCATGAGGTGGAGCCACCCTCTTTTAACTATGTTTGACTGTACAGTCGCAATGAAATATAATGAAAATAGGAGAGAGAAAAATATGCATACTCAAGTATAAGTAATTGTATAGAGTTCTCGTTTCATACGTATTTATGCATACATTAAGACTTTTTATATGTGCATATTCGAAAAATGCGATTTCAATTCAATCAACCTTGTATTTTATATAATTATATGTACATATACACATATACATTTTTTTCTATTACATAGAAAAGTTTTATCTATATACGTAATATATTTAGGAATCGTATATATTTTTATATTTAAATTGAATAAGTTTTAAAATGTATCATATTTTACGTATCAATGTCTTTCAGATAATTTAAGACCTTTCCATACATAATTACATAATAATTATAATCAAATACAATTAGGTAAACATGTTTTATATATAATTTCAAAGATTTAATTTATATTCAAATTTGCTCAAAATTCCCGTAAACAATTTGGAGAAAATTAGTGAAAATCGAAATTTATGTTGCCATTTTAAAGATCTACAAATTTATATTAACGCATGCGCATGTGTATACAATCCTTAACCTCCCATCAACATTCACCAGTTTAAAAATATATATAATAATGGACACAAAAAGAACGTATACATTTAGATACTAATATATTTACTCATTTTTTAATAATTATAAAATTATTATACATTTGTTAGATTTAGATGAGTGTGTAATATCTGAAATGATCGATTACTTCATAGGTTAGAGTATATTTTTCTGCGTAATAATTATTGGCGACAAAGAAAGATAAAATTAATCGTTTTTGAACAATTTTAATTGATAATTATGACTGAAATTTTTCCGAATATCTTCTATATTAATACACAAATGATATTTTGAAATTTTAAGTTTTTCGTATTATTTGGAACATTGACCAATTTGTACTCATACAATTACAATTTAAAATGAGAAATGAGAAATTTATTTAAAAAACAGCTCTTTTATATTTAAAATTAAGCTTACTTAAATTTCATTACTTCTATTATTCACTGTTTTATAGAATTATATAAATATTAAAAATTATATTTTATTATTTATTATGAAACGCATGCACCTATAGCATAAATTAGAAATTTTTACTCAAGTATTACTAAATTGATAGTATCCAAATTTTTTATGTACATATTAATAAATTTAAAAATACCGTATATAATTATTGTTTTTTTTCTTTAAATAATATATCTTTAAATTATATGTTAAAACAAAAATGTTTTCGATTATGAATAAAAATTTTAAATTTATTAATAAAAATAAAGAAAAGTTTAATAGTTATCAATCATATCGAGTAAATCGTAAAATTTGTTACGAGAGCTCAGTCATTATAATAGAATCAATATGTTATAAGGAGTGTAAATGTCATTAAAGTTTATGAACATTCGCTTGTACTTCAACTCCATTAAATTGGTTGTCGCTTCATCTTCTTCAATATAAATAAACCTTATTAATCTGAACCTGATTTTTTTTTATCTAGATAATAAGGCATCACTCTAAGGAATTAGATAGGTCGTGTAAATTTTCTAATACCTAGAATGCTGTTATGTATATTATAAATTGCAGCTTTATTCGACTAATAATATAAGAAGCTGATGTTCTTAACGCTTAGCATTACAGAGCATTAGCCGATAGCAGTTCAAACGTTACTAACGAGATATGAATAGCTTCTCTGCAAGTAAATACGTACTTACTAAAAAATTTTACGAAAGACCTGAAGATAATATACAACTTTATGAAACCCATTAATATTCAAATTTTCTTATGATTCATCCTATTCATCTTTTAGAATACAATTTTTAAGGAAATCTTAAATTATACCCTTTTATTGAAAGAAATTCAGGTTACATTTCGTAATTCCTTTAATCCGAAATATTACTAAAATCTATATATCGCTTAAATATATTATTAAAGTGAAAGCTGCCAAGTTTAATATTACAAAATTCAAAGGAGTAAGATCAACTAGGATGAAAAGTTAAAGCAATAATACAATATTGGCTAAATATACAAATTTAGCATGTACATTGGTTAAACCCATGATTGACACCTGCCGATAATACTTTTAATATGCTAGCATTTGATTAAGCTTTACGCATTATTATATTTCATTATTATATTTCGTTACAGTGGAATTCGCCTTTATAAATTACATTTTTTTTATAACTGAGATGGCTAGAAAATATTATAATAGGCTTTGAATATTTTCACGGTTCTTGAACTCATGAATCAACAAAGAACACTAATTAATATAAATCATTCTATTTATTCATAAAACAGTAAAATAAAATAATAATTTAATTTGCAATCAAATATATAAACTTAGTCTCAAGTAATTTTTTACTAATTCAATTGCAAAATAGTTTCAAAAACATTAATAAAAATATTTTTATATTTTTAGCGGTAAAAGGTTGAGAAGAAAAAAATTTGCATGAAATTTCAATTATTCTCTTTTACATATAATATGTACGTATACATATAGAAAAATTGTTTTATCATAACATAAATTTATTAAAAAATGTCAATTAATACCAAATATTAATTTCAGACCACTTTTACAAAAAGTTATTTTTATATTTGCTTTTACGATGATCTTTCCCTATTTAGAAGCCAGCTATGATATTATAATGGAAGTACATTAAATAAAGACGAGATAAGAATCACTATTGGATAATGAAACGAGCTTAAAAAATAAGGATCATTACTCAGAGGATAAAGCTCAGTGAAAATTTTTATCATATTAAGATAATAAATCATGAAAAGTATTAAATGCTTATGGGTATTAAATATTTTCTTGACAAATTAACGATATAATTCGTCTAATAAAATTTAAGATTAAGGTTTATGTCACGGCTACGGAAAAAGTCCATTTGTTACCTCGTATTATTTACAAGTATTGAATAATTTATGTCTAATAATAACTTACTATAGAAATGTAATATGTCACTGACATTTACTTAATACTCTGATAAGGCTTAAAGATTTCCAATTTGCTTTTATACGTATTTAACATTAGGTAATTACAAAATTTTTTTGCAAATATAATAATTTTACGAATAATTAATAAAAAATACCAATACTAAAAAATAATCTTTAATAATATATTAATAATAAGATTATTTAAGTAGCATTATTTAAGTATGAATTTTAATGTGCATGTAACACAATATATTTTAATTAATATATATTTATTCCTTAAAAATTGGAAATTTTAAAATTTGTAAACAATGTACAATAGTTGTATGAATGGAATCCTTATGTTTACTTTGGTCTCGCGTGATATGAATCATATTTCGAGATGAATCACTTGTTTCGAGCTAAAATCGTGAGATAAATCAATATATCGGGTACGTTAAAAAAACCGAATTTATTTCTCCGAATAATCAATTGACGAAACGAGGGAAAACTAAAGGCGTCAAGCTATACCATTTTATCTACTTTATGACATCATACCGACTTATCATGATCCATCCAAATATCTTTTTTGATAGCTTCGAGTAAACTTTGTTTAGTATTTCAAAGTCTTTCAAGTTCTTTATTATTATATTCTATAGGAATTAATGTACCATATCTGTGATGTACCTTTTGATTGTTTTTAAAAAATCTTATTAGTTTTGCGTACATGTTAAAGAAAAATATGAATCAAAGTATTTTAATTCGTATTGCTATTTATTGACGTTTTCATAAAATAATTGTTTTAAGCTTAAATTCATTTTAATTATAGTAACATACAGAATATAGAGGCTAAATAGACCAATTATGTAATATTATTAATAAGTGAGAAAAGGTAAATAAAATAAGATCTATCAATTTCAGTATTTCAACAATTAATTCAATTGTTATGTAAAAACCACGATCATTAGTCTGTGATTTGAATTGTCACATTGGGCGGAATGTTAATTTCGAATAAATAAAAGTGAGCTACTAATCGAGTAGGGAGCAACGGCAGTGTCGGAGGTTCTTCGGATTTACTCAGGTTACAACAACCAAGTACTAGGTTACTGCGGGGCCGCCTGACTACAGCCGGACATTCACTACTTTGCGATCTGGCACTCTTCATATTAAGGACTGCCACCGCTGTCGTGACTTAATATGTGTGCAAATAACACTGTAGTAAATAAATATATGCGTACGGCTTACTTATGTGTGTGAGCATTAAAAAGAATACTAGGACGCTGAGTCATTTCGACCTAATTTTTTACTTCATTTACACATGGACAAGTCGAATTTAATTTATTTATTATACTTTTTAAATATTCCTGCTTTTAGTTAATCAATAATTACGCAATAATTATTATAATAATTATAAATTTCTTTATTCAACTTAGTTTTTACACTTTTTTTATAAATTTATTATTATTATTTACGACTTGAGTTCTTTTTAATCAATACTTGAATTATTATTATATGCAAACTATAATTTATGTAACTATTATTTAAATTAATATATGTAAATAACGTTTAAATACATATAAACGAATTTATATTGTATTCTTATAAATACTAAATGTAATAATAAAAAAGTGTTAAAATAAAATCATTGTATTTAATGTAGTAATAAAATTTTTTACATGAAAAACCTTACAAAGTTTCAAGGTTATAATATTTTTTAAATCAAAAAGTATGTGAAATTTTTGTTTACTTTTAAACTTTTAAAAAAATACAATACGGAAATAATTTTAATAACTCATTTGTATTGCAGATTGTGTTTGCGTATACCCGAAGATCGATTAAAAAACTGAATTCTGAAAATAAATGAAATCATTTAAAATGAGAAGAAACTTCATTAATAATAAATTTTAACAAAAATAAAATAACAAATAATCATATATAAAAATGTTTTATTAAAAAAAAATGTTTCTTATGCTTTAATATAGTTTAATTGTATATTTTATACAATTTACTCATTTCGTCGTATGAATAAAAAGATATAGTTATAATATTGATACTTTTCTTTCATTTTATGAATATAAAATTAATTTAAAGTCCAATTTATCAACATCAATAATTATTTAAAATTTCTCTTAGCCTTAGTATATAGATAAGAAATATTCGGGTATTACACTTGTTATTATATAATATTAAATCATCATTAAGGTAAATCGTTATTCAAAATAATAATCCTATTTAACTATAAGAATAAGATTTAGATGTAAAAATAAAAAATATTTTTGTTTTATAGTTCTACCGTTTTTATTAAAATAAAATAGAAATATAAATAAACAATTTTTTATATATCTTCATGAATCGTGCATTAAAACTTATTCCAAACGTGTTTATTATCATAAAAAGTATATATATTATGTGCTTACAGTCTCTGAACTTTTTTCGACATCCTGAGTTCGTATAATTAATTATTATATTATCCTTATACAAATGGTTACTTATTTATTTTTTTAACATAATCTACTCAATGTAATTTAGTAAAATAAAAGATGTGTTTGTATAACGATTTATATTTTCAAAATTCTTATAGAAGAAGTAATATCCACATCCACAACTATATAATTTTATTATTTTCTTACTTCTTATACTTAAATGTAATTATGTTTTAAATCCGATTAAAACTAAAATCAGCTTAGAAATTTTTTAGAAATTCAAAATACATATAAGAAAATGTGACAAAATAATATTTTAAATTTAAATTAAAAATTGGTAGTTGTATTAATATTCCTACATTTGAATTTAAATAATCATTAAATAACAATAATGGGAAATAATGTCCTATTTATCTTTAATATTTTATAATGAAAATATTTATATGATTAAATATTTATGATTAAAATTAATTTATAAGATTAAATACAAGTAGTATTAATCTTATTTAAATAAAAAAATTTGTATAAATTATATATATAATATATCTATGAAATATTAATATGTAACATGTTGATATTTTCGATTTTCTTCAAAAGCAACAAGGTCATATATTCTTATGAAAATTTCGTCTTTTATCAAAATCGATGTATTGTAATCCGTAGGTTAACTTATAAAAATAATGTTATTAATAAAAATCAATGTACGGATTGATTAAATTAAACTGCATTGAGGTATAAAATTTATTATTGGAGTATTATTGTTATATTGACAATAATAAGCTCTCTTATCGAGCAAGAGACCGTTAGCCGAATTCAGAAGCATAAATTTTCAGCAAACGTACTGGCAACTATTGTTGAACGTTCAAGAGAGAAAGCAAGAAGTTGCTGGCAACTTCCTTTTCATAATAGCCACTGGTGCGTATATGGATATATATATATATATATATATATATATATATATATATATATATACACTTGTACATGGTAATGTATTTATAAGTCGGACGAACGTCACTTCAGGGACAACGAGTTACCGATATTATCAGCTGTCCGCCAGTTGCGACACGACGCGAGTCTGTTAATTGTTGGGGTAGGAAATGAAATGCATTTGGATTTAAATGGCTCGAGAAAATTCAGATCGCAAGCTGAAACTTTGCGCATTACTAACTTTCATATTATGAAACTAGCAAATATCCTCCCGATTGAAGATGGGAAAGGAAGATTTCAAATTGTATCATTATATTTAATGCCGAATAAACGTGACCTGATGATTTCGCGGACCCCTTTTATCATGAAATCGTTTGACAAGCGTTCAAGGCACTGGACAGGTCCTTTTAAGAATCAGAGGAACAAATAATAAATGGCTTATAGGACAGCGTCTACGTCAATCCGGTCAGCTAATTATTTAAAGTCTTAGTTTTGATTAAAGGATAATTAATTTTTTTAATTTATGTTTATATATAAAAATTATGTTTTCACGTCTAATTTCATAAATTAGATTTTACGAATATTTAACACATTGTAAAATACTATTTTTTATATGCATTCTCTTTAGTTTAATATGAAATATCAATTATGTTATATTTAATTTTTTCTTACAGATGGTTCTCTTTTTTTCCCTTATCGCGTAATTTCAAGGAAATTATTATTATATAAGGTCATGTCAAAGTTGTATCTTTTTAGATAGCAAAAGAAGTGCACTTTATGACAAGGATTAGCTTTTCTTCTATTTAATTCCATCGTTAATGTTACCCAAGAGAACAAAAGTTTATTATACTGCACATAAGAAAATGATTTTTTTCATCTAATTCGCTGTTTAATTAAGTTTGTTTATTCGATATTTATTTACTTATTTTTAAATTTTGAATTGAGAAAAAATATCTAAATAAGTTTGAAGGAAAATATAGTTAATGTTATTTTACAAAATATTGTGCACTCTTAATGTATATAATGATTTGTGTTTACTAGTATTATTAATATTAGTTTTTTCGTAGAAATTAAATTTTATAAAACATCAATTTCTAAGTATAAGGTTCCTATTAATTATTAAAACTCATTGTTTAACGATGAGAAATGAATGAAAATAGAATTTTATAATAAAATTTAATAATATAGTCGAACATTTTACTGTACTTTTATTCCACTTGTTTTCTATTCAGTTAATTCTTACAATAACTTTACAGTACGTCCTTGGCTTGCAGATAGTGATCATGGCCGTCAAAAATAACATAATAGTTTGAAGACATTTGAATAGAAATTCCAATGTTGAAAGCATTGAAAAATTTAAAAATACGTTGATTAAAATACTACTGGACGTTCAAGATATAAAGGAAAAACAAATAACATTATAATTTACTGCTTCTCTGAGTATATATATTAAAGTAGTTATAATTATGATAATGAAATGTTGTAAAATATTTAATTCATAAGCTAAATTTCAGATAAATAAATTTAATTTAGTATTAAAGACGAAACAAATTCTTTGACTTTTAAACATATATTTAATTATGAAATTTATTTCCAAAAGACATGATTACTTCAAATATTTTATTTAATATAATGCGAATTCACTAATTAATGCTATTCTGAAGAAAAAAATTTATATAAAAATTTCGTCTTGGTAAACTATGATGGCTTTAAAAATAATTTTTTTACTTATAAACTGTCTTCTTAACGAATTTTTACATTATTAATTATTTGTTGAATTAGTAAAAGTTTGTTATATTAGAAGGAAACTATTGTACTTTTAATGAATAAAAGCATACATACGTTTTCTTCTTCGCTTTTCTACGTGATTAAAGTAAAAAATTTAATAAATCAAGAAATGAAACTAAAATGAAAAATTTGACATATTTGTATTACACTCAATTTTTTACTATTCTTCGAATGAAATATAATGTAATAAAATGTAATATTAAATTAATAAAACTATTACTAAAATTATTTGTGCTCTTTATAATATATAACATATAAAAACTGAGTCATCGATGGATATTTATAGACTAATTTGAAATTTAAGAATAAAAACTTTTTTACATGTAATTTTTTTAACGACTTTCGAAAGTACCATTATTAGATCTCCACAAATATGTGCCAAAATAAAGAATTTTGAATATGATAAAAATCGAAGTCGTTTTTTTTAATCAGTATTTTTATTAATAACCGCTCGATATTATAAGTCGCGTGTTGAAGGTCAAATTACATATCAAGTTAATCATTCTTTAATTTTCCTTACTTTTAAACTACTTATAACATTTTAACATTTACTACAGAAGCAATTAATTATAATATTTAAAGTCCATTTTCAGTATTTGAATTTAAATAAAGATATTTCATAATTATTTATTAACATCATATATGCCTATATGAACATTTTTATTAATTCGTCAACCATATTAGCGCATAAAAGTTTTATTACCTTCACTCTATACTGCAAACGATAGTTATAATCGGAAAGAAAGTTTTTAATAACATTTGATATATACTTATAATATGTTTGAGTAATTATTTTTTATTACTACATACTTTTATAGCTAAGAAATTAAATTAGTTATTGACTTATATATAAAATCTATACGTTATACTTCATACTTTTTTCACATACTCACATATTATATAAATAAGACTATGATAAAAAGTGATTTTATGCAATCTTTTTTACACCTTTATTCGATTTTATTCTGCTAAAAACTGTTATTTGTATTTAAAAAATCAATAATTTTATATAGTCACAAATAATTTAGTAATACTTTATAAAATAATTGTTTACGTTTAAAATTTTCTTTTCAATGCGGGGAAAAAAGTATTTTTCTCATAATTGTAAATATATCTGATTCCTTTTTTAATACGAAAAAATCTAATAAGTTCGTAAAAAGTTTTATATTGTTCTTTTTATTTTTAAAACAAGCTTACCCGTGTTACACTGAAACAAACAATAATAAAATATTCGTTTAAAATTTCTATAAAAATGGACTTTTGCTAGAATTTTTTTTTAAAATAAAATTATTTTATTTTTTTATGATTCTTATGTACAATTATGTGTGAAAGCTATACTGTGTATAAGAAAAATACATTTTCTTAGAAACTGTATCAGAAATATCAATAGTAAGCAATTTCATAAGGAGGGCATAATTGTACGAAATTATAGAAGGGAAAGAAGCTTTCAATGTTGAAGCTGTTTGATTATTTAGTAATTTAAGATTACAATAAACTATAATATAAACATCAATAATAAGGATAATATATGATGTATATGTCCGTGTAGCCTTATTTAATATATAACAAATGCTTATAAAATTACGAATACAAAGTTTTTACTTAAAAATTTTTAACAGAAATATATTATGCACAATTGCATTCATTTCAACTTTTAGACTAAAATTATTTAAAATATATAAAAATACGTATGTATGATTTTCAAATAAATAATCTCAATATTGCGCGTATATTAAAAGAACTGAAACAAATACCGGCTGACGTATGTACGAAACTGCATAGAAAAACGATGCTGTACGCGCGGATACGTATGTAAAACGTATGTATGTATATATATATATATATATATACATAATACGTGAATATGTACACACGTGTGAGTATGCATAGGTATACTCGAGGAGGGCAGAGATACGATCGTGATCAAATTCAGCCTATTTTCGCAATTAGTAAAAGTACAGCGTTGGAGAAAATCGGTACTTACGTGGTTGGTGCTTGATGGTAGTGGTGGTAGTATTAACGGTGATCGACTGATGAAATCCTCGTAATTTTTGATGGGGCAAGGACCAAGGACCTTGAGGTTGATTTCTCCACATGCAATGACGGTGGCAGTGGTGATTTTCCTTCGCTTTGACGTCGGCGTCACTTTCACGCACACACACGATTCTCTATGTATAGCGCAGTTTCGCGCCCCGAAACGAACTTAATAAAATAAGGAATGTAGGTAGCTCCAATGTATTAGAGAGTAAAAAGTAAGCGTATTATTAATGTGCACGCACTCCTCACACGACTTCTCAAATACGCTGATACACATATATTTTTTCTTTTTTCTTTTTTACGTATATGTATGTACGTATATATTATAATTCGAAATATCCGAAAATCGTAACCAGGCACTGTACATTGAAACTCGGAGATAAAGTTCAACACACAAGCAAATAAAGTATAAATTGACTAAGAAAACTTTACATGTACGTATATACGACTGGTCAAAGATGCACAATCAGTGCTATATCTTATCACTATAGAGATAAAGAAAAAATGCACAATGAACACCTTTTTCCTTTATTGGGCAGCAGCAAGCTTTATATTTAAAATACGGAAGTATGTGCATACACGTATTCGCGTGTATACCTATATATAAATATATGTAGTCTTATAGAGCGCGAAAGAGGGGCGAGTGGGATGGTTAGCGCTTTTCGCAACCGAGAATTGTACATGTACACCCATGCACGGATAAGTATACATATGCCCTACGAGTATACAAGATACATGGATACAACGATTTCGCTGCAGTACTCTTGCACTGGTTGTTGCTCGTGGTGCCTATCTCCCTTTCCCTTCTCTAGTCCCACGCGCACACACCCCCACACACACCCACACACACACACACACACACACACTCTCTCTCTCTCTCTCCTCCCTCTCTCTCTCTCTTTCTCTGCCTTTCCCTCCCTCTCTCCTTCTCACTCTCGCTCGATCTCGCTCTCTCTCTCTCTATGTATAGTACACACTTACAAAGGCATATACACATGCACTCCCTCCCTTTCCGCCTTCTTATTTAAAAGCTCTCCTGTGTATAAGAAGGAAAGAGAGATAAACTTACTTCGAGTGCTGCATAAGCAGGAGCAGCCTTGTACACATTTTTTCTATTGTTATCATTTTGATCCTTTTTTCAAGCGAACACCAACTGAGTTTAGAACGATTTATTTTTTTGTTTTTTCAATCGATCTTCTTTGCACACTTCGTCTGGCTTTAGAGGCGTCTCCTCGTCGACGATATATCAGTCCGATCGAATCCGCAACTACTCATTTATTTCCCTCTCGCTCTCACTTCCTTTCTTTATCAACGTACGCATCTACGCACGCAGGCACGCACGCAGGCACACACGCAGGCAGACGATGTTTATATCTCGATCAGTTTTTCCGTTTGACTCTGCGTCACTCGAATCGTCTCCTCCGGAAACGCAAATCGCTCCCAATTATAGACCTGTGTGCGTAGAAAGGGGGAAAGGGGGATTCTGTGGAGGCGGGTGGTTCGTTGGGTTCGTGATATTGCGGAGCTACGAGGCGTGTGGGTGTGTACATATAATAACGAATGTATATACGTGGAGGTCCGTTTATAATTTAGTTCGTGAATACGACGTGTCCTCGCAGAAGGCCCTCTGTGCGGGTGTCCTCACGGGGTTGCACGTCACTCCGGGTGCATACAAGTTTCCACGAGACACACGGCACTAGCTTTCGGGCATGGAACATGAAGGTGAAGGAGGTGGAAGATAATGACGGCAGTGGGGAGAAGGAGGTAGAGGAGGCGGAAATGTAGAGCTGCTGGTAGTGGTAACGGTGGTGGTTGTTGTTAATAAGGAGGAGGATGAGGAGGACGAGGAGGAGAAGGCGGAAGCTAAGGGATGTAGTAATAGGCCCTGGGCACGAGCTCGATCCGCCCTTATCGTCGGCACGGCCACGAGTCCGAGTACCGCTTGGTTACCCCGATCATCCTAGCGCTACTTTTGTCGACATTGGTCGGCGCACCTGAGCAGCGGCAACGGCAGCAGTAGCAATATCAGCAGCGATGACGATGTCGATGACGACGAGAATGATAAACAAAAAAACAAAAAAACACGAGGATCAGCGGCAACAGCAGCAGCAAGAGAAACGTTGAGAAAAGCAACGGTGGTGGTAGGAGGTTGTTGTCGCCCTAGACGAATGTATAGTGAATGAACAGGGCGTAAAAGGCGCTTTGCGACAGCATTTTCCCTCTCGTGGCGACCGCCAGCTCGTATGGCCGCACACCAGGAGGAGTTGGCCCTCGTCCACAGGGCCGCTACTCCTCCCGAACCAGTCCCATAGGAGGCTCTCGCGGTAAGAGCTTCTACCTTCTGCGTCAAGGTGACGGTGGCGGCTACGGCTACGGCTACGGCGAGGACGAGGACGAGGGCGAGGGTGACGACGACGACGACGACGATGACGACGGCAGCGGAAGTGGACGTATTATCTGGGACGCGACGGCGAAACGCGGCACCACTGCTAACACTGCGCACACCGCGTCAAGAGCCTAACTGGCTGAGCGGCCGCTTCCCCTTAGAGGAGTTCGGTCAGGCCCGAGCCGTCCGTTACCACTGCCACCATTTCTCTGACTCCGTCAATTCGGTTACCGTGCTCCAGAAAAAAAGCACCGATGACCCCACTGGCACAGTGCTGCGACGGCTCAACCTATTTGCCGCTCCCCTCCGCGATCGCGAGCGCCCTCCCGACCTCCCTTCCTCAACGCCAGCGACCCTGGTGCACGCGTCCTCCCTCCCCAATCCCCTACTCTCGCGGATCTTCCTCTCCACCCTTAAGTCAGAGTCGTTACACCTTCCTTTTTCTCGCATCACTTATGCAATGCGGAGTCTCGTGCGTGCGCGACACCATCGTCTCCCTATCCCTTTTCCACCGCTGCTCGACCAACTAACTCCTGACGCTCCTTTCTTTTTCCAACGCGCGCGCACAACCCTCCCACACGCTTCCCTTACCTCCCTCAGCAGACCCCTCTTGCGCTTTATATCTCGCTGTTTCTATCCCTCCTCCCAACTGTATCCTGCGCTCGAACGCCGCTCGCTCTTTACCCTCCCTTCCAACCCTCCCACCCGCCCCGGCGTCAAGCTATGCGGTGTCCGTGAGCCACGACATTCCTTTCGCTAGTATTCGTTGGCTAAGGCCAATAACGGTAAAATCTCTCTCTCTCTCTCTCTCTCTCTCTCTCTCTCTCTCCCTCCCTCCCTTATCGCTTTCTCTATAAAACCATATGAGGGTAGGTCGCTCTCTTTATTCCTGCTGCCGCTGCTGCTGCTGCCGCTGCTGCTGCTATCGCTGCTGCTGCTATCGCTGCTGCTGTTGTCGCTGCTGCTGCTGCGGCCACCGCTGCCGCCGCTGCCGCCGCCGCCGCCGCCGCTGCTGTTAGTGGTGGTGGTGGTGAAGGTGGTAGTGGCGGTGGTTGCGGCTAACACGTATTGCCATCCTTTGCACCATTCTCCTCTTGTCCTTTCCACTGCATACGATTGAGAGAAACCGAGAGAGGGGATAGAGAAGTACATGGGGACGATGAAGTGGGAGTTCACGGGGTAGAAAAGAGGGGCTTGGAGGGTCGAAAGTGCGCGCGCCACGTTACGGATGTTTCACCAAATCAAGTCGAACGTTTTCCCTACCATCGGCGTGGATGGAAACCATTGCCGTCGATGTTCTTACCATCCTCGCTCTCCTTCGACTCATGAGATTATACGTTTATCCAATATACTAATTATAAATCGCATTATCCTAAAACAAACATTTTCTCTGTAAATTGTACGTTTTCGTCCTAAAAGGATGTAGCCACACCATCCACTGTCACTCATGCATTCAAGCGCAGAAATATGAAATCACAAACAATTATTATTTCAAATATTTTATATTTATTTTTTATTTAAAACATACGTTAATTAAATAAAACGATCTTTTCTATTCTTTACATCGATATTAATACTTACGAACATTTTATTATAGCATCATTGATTTTATCATTGCAGAGCTTTATATTTAAACCCATAAGTCCGTATAAAAGTAAATTTCAACAATGCGTACATAATTCAAGGTATGTAAATCTCACTTATGTACAATTAAAAGAAAATCATAAAATTACAAAATTCAACCCGTATTAAAGGATTTCGTATTAATAATTTACCTATTTTCATAATTCTTATGCATTAATTTCTTTTATACTCTGAATTAACTCAAATGACTCAATGGCCTTGTTACAAACTATCGTAATAAAATGTATAGGTAACTTATTCATTTCGGAAACATGCTTATTATTTGAAAATGATTTTACTATAAAATAATATTGAAGGTAAATTGTCATCATACTAATTTTCATCAAAGATCCTATTACATTTTAAAATCTATTCACATTGCAAATATATCATTATAATATTATATTTAATACTGTTTCTAGATGTCGTTTAAGAAATAATTCTTATAATATAAAAATTAAAAATAAAATTTTATTTATAAACGTATCCTTGCCTTTATAATAAAACATTTATTAGATAACCAGATTATAATTAATTGTACAATTATATAAATAATAATAGAAGCAACATTAACAATTAAATTTTACTAATAATTATTAATCAATTAAAGAATAAATCTTATTTGAAAAATATAATAAAGTAAATTATACTATTATTTTGGTGACAATAATATCAAAATAGCAATATAATCAATAATAGATTCTAATTTTCTTTAACGGTTCGATTAATAAATGTCACTAGCCTTAAATTTTATATAAATATATATTTATACATGTATGTGGGTGTATAAATATTTTGCAATAAAATATAAAATTTACATTATAATTTCGTAGTATTTTATCGTGTGAAAATATACTAAAATAATATATCAAATTAAATTTTTCTTTATGAATTGTCGTATATTTAACACATATCGATTGAAACAAAACTATTTAATAATAATATACATATTTTAAAAAGATATGCTCAGTTAAAAAATAACAAAGTGTGCTTATAAATTGTAGTAATATTTTTCAGTTGTTTAGTATTTTATTCTTATGTTATTAAAAAAAATTCACAGTTATTAAAATATAATGAATTTTGTATTTTTATATTGAGGAATTCCATTGTACTTGATATAATTAGTAATTACTAAGAAGTACTATTGAATTATATAACTAATGCGTGTTCGGTGTTCAAAAGTCATAATTAATCTATAATATAATTCCAATTAATATAGCATGTTCTTACAAATATTTAATAAGATTTAATAATAAATCAATATTTGTTTTAATTATTCCTATATTTCATATATGTCGTCCATAACACTCATTTCAATTGTCTTTATTTATTAATATTCAAGCTTCCTTGGAATAAATTGCAAAACTGTATTGTATAAGAAATATATATTAGAAAAACTTAAATAAATATTTGAAAATAAAAGTGTAACTTACTAAATGACATAATACTTAGGGGAAACTAAACGAATGTTCCTTGGTACATGTAACTTCAATTTTAATAACTCTAGAAAATCAATCTTTTAGAGTCATTTACAAATCGATATCTTAATTATGCTAAGCATTCAACTTATGTGCCCATTTAAAATATTTATATACATTATACAGAAAAAGACGTGGAAAAAAATTTGCTTTTATATTGCGAAATAATAAAAATATCCCATCGAATTAAATGTAAAGAAAAGCGTGTATTAAATTATTATATTCAATTAAATAAGCATAAAATATTTGTAAATTATAAAATAATTGCTTAGGAGAGTCGCTTTATTAAGAAGAACGTTTCAAATTTTTCTTAACAAAATTCATATTACGTTTGTAGCCCGTATAAGAAAAATTTAGAAAGTCAAGAAATATAGATTCACTTCGTACTTTACCACGATATTTCATTTTTATCCGAATATAATAAAAAGTGAGAAAATCGGTTTTAGATACAGTAAACCCGAGTATTCGCAATAGTGCCAGTCAAGTTTTTATATTAAATTTATGCGTGCTTTTAAGTAATTCCCGCCGATCTTTGCATTCCTTGTCGCAGAACCTTTTGATCTGAAAATATTCCCGTGAATACAAAAGAAAATAAACTCCACAGCTCTCGATTGAATTAAATAACCACATTAGCATTAACATTTACTTATGTAATAATCGGCAATTATGACTGATCGGCGATATGTTGAAGAAATAATGATGAAATGTAATGGGAACGTAATGGTTGGATAAAAATTGCGACATGTGCACCGAATCGAGTTAAGTAGTACGGTTTCTAATTAATGCGACTTTGGCAGAGCACTGACTCGGTGTCAAGCCGTCGGCGTTTGTAGATACTCGCTGGGCCGAATACCTCTCTTCTGTGCCACCGACGGATCAATGAAAACACGCCCCTTACTCCGCAGCTTCCCCCGTCGCACATTAAACCCCGTCCTATCCTGCCTCCCGCCCTCCATGTCCAGCTTACCCCAGCCCCATTTCGTCGGCAATCACCTCACGCGCTCTCACCTACGCTCCACGATCCGCTATCCTTTTGGTCTGCCACTCTTTCTCGACGCTCTTTCCGTCGTCGCGCCTCTTTCCACTTCCTCGCGGCTCCCCCGGCCATTCCCCTCCTCCCGCCTGCCCCCGCCGCTATGTTAACCTGACGTATACTTGGAAATGAAAGTCGGCGCATTCTCTCCTTGGCTTTTCACGGAATTTTGCATCTATCTCGGTGCCCCCGGGTCCTCCCGCCGTGCCAGCAGTCCGCCCATCCCAGAGCCGGGCCCCTCCCGCCCCACCGCGAGTCCCTCCGCAAGCCCCGACGTCTCTTCTAGCTGTAACCTCGAAACTCCATCCCGCTGACGAAGCGAAAAACGGAGCGAGAGCCGCGAATACGACATCGGCTCGCATCATCCCTTCGTCCTCTCTTTGCTCGACTCTCACGTCGGCGCAGCTCTCTTTATCTCGCTGTTCATTACCGCATCCCCGCAGACGAGACTGACTCGACTGACTCGACAATGTCCCTCTGCATCCCCTACCTCCCCGCCGAAACTGTCGCATGCGAAGGGAGGATTCGTAACGGTGGCTCGGAGTCCTGGAGCGCCTTCGTAATGAACGAACGCCTTGTATTGCTCGGGGATGACATTAAAATTAAAGGAAGTGAGAAAGCCCGATAGTGAGTCTTACTCCTTCTTGTCAGCTTACTTCATTAACGTCATTAAAACGTCTTATTCTAAATTGTCTGCTTGGGAGAAATGCACAGCGGGACTCGAGCGTCAAATTTTCGTTCGCCTCCCCCCTTTTCATTTACCAGGCTTCTTACCTTTATAAACTTTATACCTGCCTCTAAAAGAATAAATAAAAAATAAATAAATAAATAAACAATTTAATTAAAGCGGTAGCTGTTTTATAATAATCAAAAACTACTTATTCGCAAATATTGAACGAAAAAGTATTTTACATAGCATTGGATTAGCTAATTATATCATAACGTTTTCGCGGTAGTAACGAAGCTGCGTATGAAAAAATTCAATGCATATTCATGAAAACTATCTCGGTTCGAGATAAAATTTACAAATGAATTGCAAAGGTTCACTTAATTTTAAATGATAATAATCATTTGGAGTACAATTGGTCGGGCGAGGCCTGTAAATATATGAAAATTTGTTTTTAGAGTTTTTCATATTGAATTCGAATGGATTTATAAATTATTAAGTACGAGTCGTTCAGAGACAAATTCGAAATAAAAATGAAGAACGTCACCAGTGATTCGAGTATTTTCTTGCATATAATTCAAATTTACCTTTTTCTCCGTCGCAAATAACATCATATTGTTCATAATAAATGTATTTTATATGAAAGTAAATATATCAAATAACGACATAAAAATTTTAGTTTTATTTTAAAAAATTTAGCAAATTATTGTAATTTTTATATTTGCAAGAAAAGTAATTCAAAATAATATTTTATCAATTATTTTAAATATTCCTATTGAAACTGTTCAAACGTATGGGATAAAATTTTCATTATTATTATTATTATTATTATTATTATTATTATTATTATTATTATTATTAACTAAAAAATATTAATTTTATTTATGAAAATATAAATTAAAAAAGGTAATTAAATAAGCTTCAAAAATACTATTCTAAATATTAAAATTTTTAATAATCATCAAATAGTCCAAATACTTATTCTTTAATTGATTTTTATTTATAAATTACATTACTACTGAAAAGCAAAATTACTTTTAAAAATTTTAATTTTTGCATAATCAACAATTTTTTTTTTTTTTTTTTATTCGTTTTGAACGTTATTGATCTCTTCTATTACAATAATCTCTTTTTGAGTACCTGTTCAACTACAAATTTTATTTAAATGTTATATAAAAATAAACTTGTTTGAAGTAAATTAAAATATTTTTATTTCTTCCTTGAATTATGCAAATATCATATATATATTTTTATTACCTTAAATATACATACTTCAATTATTAGTAAATGAAAAATTAAATCAGAATGAAGTTAAGAATAATATAATAAATTATATCGTTATTTTCTTTCTATAAACTATAATACATTTTTTATTCAAAAATAAGTTTACTTTTATTAGACAGAAAGTTCATACTTATGTACTATTTATTTATCATTACCTAATACTATTTTGTTTATTTGGTAATCTATTCTTTTAGAAATTACCACAAAATATAAAATTGTAAAAAATAATTTACTGGTATCTACGCTCGCAGCAGACATATAAAATATGATTGATATTTGAAATTAACAAAAGAAGTTACAAAAGATAGTTTTTTTTGATGTTTTATATCAAAAGTATTTAATTTAAAAGATTAACAAAAATATAAATGCAAAATACTATCGAGTTTGTGCTGCTGCTTCTTTTCTTGCAGCATCTTGTAAAAGTTGCGTATCAACTTCATCTCCTGGTAATTGAACGTATCTCACTACAGATCCTCTGATAAAACAATTTTTAACAGAAAGCTAAAAACAGATCACATAAATATTATTATTTAAAATACTGTAAATCTCAAATGCATAAAATAAATACATACCATGTGAGGATATTTGTCTGGATCTGTAACACTTATATCTGTAAGTTTAATATTTAAATATTGATCGACTGAATGTAATGTTCCACATATGCTAAAATGGATTGAAAAATAATTACATTAATAAAAACGAAGTCATTTCTACAATAAGATTAAATCTAATATACACAAGTTAATATAATTTTAAAAAGAAAATATTGACTGACTAGAAATATTATTTTACCTGAGATCATTCTTAAGCTCAACTACGACATCCTTACCCACTAACGATTTGAAAAATGAGTAGAATAACTAAAAAAATAAGATAGTGCATATGTATATAAATAAATGTAATTGTTGTTTCGCAGGTTATACAAAGAATAACAAATCGGTTTTTTTTCAAATTGTCGCTTACAAAATACCACTTACCATGATTATAAATAATAACTATAAATAAATACGTGATTAATTAAAAATGTTTGAATAAAAATCAATGTATCTACTGAAATGTAATTGTTTTATAAGGTTGCCGACGAAAGCCGGAACAATTTCTCGTAAACGTAAAATACCTACCACCTCCTGTTAAATTTACTTGTGCGCGTGCATGTATGCGCGGGTTGACGGATGTTTTGCCGATAATTAATCACAGACTCGGGCGAGCATCATGGTGTTGGCCAACGTGAAATTGTTGCGCACGCGCAGAAATCTAAAAGCTTGAGTTTTATCATTCGACAGTGAGATTCGAAAGAGGAAAGGGAGTCATAGAGGATGCAGATTCGGTCACTAAAACTTCTCTCGATAAGGTTATGTCTGAACTTGTTATTATTGCCGAGCCAGAAATGCGCGACATCGACAATTCGTATAGGGCAGCGCACACGTGTAGAGAAGCTCGCTAGGTGTCGGTGTTGCGTTCGCATGGATGGGTCAACGGACATCGGTTGAGTTGGCGGGAACGTGGTTAACATTTACAACTTCATGAAATATATTCATTTATAAGCCTGTTCGGGATACGTATAAGATTTATTAAGATGCAATCGTTTTTGAAGACGGGGAAGATCGAGACCGAGTCGACAGTTACGAAGCCGTCGACGTCCAAGGTAAAAGAACAGCATACTCCTCGTTCGCGACTCACACCTTGGGTCGAAAAATAGTGAGTTAAATAACCTTAGCGGCATGCATTTTTTTTATTAAACATATTTATTTTACGTTATTGCTCCATCTTAAATCAAATTAACAGCAGACCAAAGACTGTCGATGAAGTTGTTGAACAAGGAGAAGTTGTGGAAGTATTACGACAATGTATGAATGGTAGTGATTTTCCAAATCTGTTATTGTATGGGCCACCAGGTACTGGTAAAACAAGCACAATCTTAGCAGCAGCTAGGCAACTATTTGGAAGTATATATAAAGACAGGATATTGGAGCTCAATGCATCAGATGAAAGAGGAATTCAAGTTATAAGAGATAAAGTTAAGACGTTTTCTCAACTAACGGCAAATAGTGTAAAAATAAAGTAAGATTTATTTATTTAGGATAAATATATTTTGATTTTTTTTCTTTATTTTTTTTCTCTGGTGTCAATGATGTTTAAGTAAAAGGTCTGAAATTTACATTAAAATATTACTTCATAAAATAATTTGCAACTAGTTAAACTATCAGGTATTTTATTAAAGTTTCATATAAGATATTTATCATTTGCTAGACATTTAGCTCTTTATTTAATAAAACAAAAGTCAATGTTGAAAAGTTAATAACAGTTGACAATATATAAGAGCAAACAAAATTTGAAAAATTGTTTTGCAAGAACACAATTAATTTTTCTTCAAATAAACTCATTTAATACTTTACCTACTAATTTAGAATCAATTTAGTACGTTATTTATCTATTTATGTTGTAAATGTTTTTACTTTTATTTACTTAATTATTAGATTTTTGCTTGTAAAGCAATTTTTCTTACAATTGCAAAACTATTTTATAAAAGTAATATTCTGGTAAATTACAATGATAACAATTTCAACTGAGACACAAAAAAATAAATAAACACTATATTATGATTTATAACTAAACAAATATAATAATAATGTATATTTTATTCAGTGGTAAAATGTGTCCACCATTCAAAATTGTTATTCTGGATGAAGCGGACAGTATGACTGCAGCCGCGCAATCAGCTTTAAGACGAACAATGGAAAGGGAAACACTTACTACTAGATTTTGTCTTATTTGTAATTATGTTTCTCGAATTATTGATCCTTTAACATCCCGTTGTACTAAATTTAGATTTAAGCCTCTTGGAGAAGAAAAATTAATCGAAAGATTAGAATATATTTGTAGTCAAGAAAATTTAAAAGCAGAAAAAAGTGTTCTTAAAACTGTTGTTGATACATCAGGCGGAGATTTACGAAGAGCAATAACTTGTTTACAATGTGTTACAAGACTAAAAGGAACTGGAATAGAAATTACAATAAATGATGTATTAGATGTCACCGGTGTTAGTAACATTCAATGTTATTAATAATTTATTTAACAATATCTCAAATTCAGTAATATTAATAATTTATTTCATTGAAATTTAAATCATATTATTCTTAGCTTTAACAAAATTTTGTCTTGTTAATAATTACTCGATATTGTGTAGGTTGTTCCAATGCAACATATTGTTGAGTTATTGAATGTTTGTGAAACAAAAAACTATAATGAAGTTGAAGCCTATGTTGATAAATTCATGTTAGAGGCTTATTCTGTGTCTCAGGTATGTTATGAAAATAAAAATGATTTAAATAAAAAAAATAATTCAATTTTGATTTTCCAGGTCGTAGATCAATTAAACGACATAATTATTTATTCAAATGTACTTACAGATAATCAGAAAGCTATAATCGCAGAAAAACTTGGGGTAAGAAAAATGATTGTATTCAATGTAAAATTTTTCATAATGTCTAATTAATATAAAATCGTCAATTTGTTTTATTTTAATTTAGGAATGCAGCTATAGATTACTAGAAGGAGGAAGTGAATATGTACAGTTTATGAGTCTTTGCTGCGGCATTATGCAGGCGTATGAAAAGCGATGATCGCACAGTATTATTTTAGAAACAACACTTTCTAATATTATACTCTCAATCATATTGATTGTTTCTCGATATTCATACAAATTAACAAAAGAAATTGTGCACTCAAAAATTTTGGCACAACCAATAATCATGAGCTTAGAATATATCAATCACGTTATTTGATTTTTTTTATTTGATACTTAAATTGAATTACTTAATTAAATCTCAAGAATGTATATTTCGTCGCAAAATATCAATCTAAGCTCATTGATAATCATTTTATAAAATTACAATTCGGGCTTTATCGCTTACGGATTCACGATTAATTATTGAATCATCATCATCATGAAGGAAATAAATGTTTAAAAATTAATGTACAGCATAAAAAGTGATTAAGAATAAAAGATTTTCAGTCGAAGCCTTGTTCCATATCAAGTACTTAAACTCTTTCGTCTAAATTAAAAAATAATTACTGTTCTCTCCCTCATTCACTCTCGCTCAGGCGCACTATTTTTCATTTAAATATTACATCTCGAATAGATCGGCAATATATTTGCATGATTTTTTTCTCTTTTTACGAAATATTATTTAGTGTGCTAATTATACACATCTACGCAAAAATTGAAAATATCTCTATAAAATACTTCACATTTACATTTTCAGCTACTTTTTCCTTTTTCTAAACGCCCACCCTGTTCACAATAATATTGATAATTAATAATGGTAATAATAGTAGTAGTAGAAGTAGAAGTAGTAGTAGTAGTAGTAGTAGTAGTAGTAGTAGTAGTAGTAATAATAGTGTGTAGTAGCAATAGTAGTAATAATAATGCGTCCGTTCAAAAGTGCCGAACACACACAGCCACACAATTTTGTTCGTGTTGACGAAGTACACTTAGTAAGGCGGCGGTTGATGCTGATAAGGATGCTGGGGAGCCTGATTAAGATTACGTTGAAGATGGGCGACTAGCTGAGGTGTCGCCTGCTGTCCTGCGTTACCGGCTTGCTGCTGAACTTGCTGGGCTTGTTGTTGTTGGACCTGTTGCTGTTGTTGCTGAGCTTGTTGCTGTTGCTGTTGCATAGCCATTATCTGCCTCATGCGCTGTTGCGTCAATGACATTTGCTAGAAAATTCATTATTTTACTTTCGAGTTTCTGTTTGCTTCTTTCACAGTTAAGTGAAACGTTATTTTAAAAAAAAATATGGAAATGATGAATCCCCATCTCCGATAAACATTGTTTTAAAGCGCGCATTACTCTTTATTACATGTAGAATACTTTATGGCAAAAAGAAACCATAGAATCTGTACTTACTGATTGCATATGCTGATTCGGCTGAAGACCAACATTAGCTTGACCAACACCGCCGACATTCACTGTACCGGGCTTGCCCCCAGCTTGCCGATACGGAGGTGCTGGTTGACTTTGTACCCCACCACCCATTGGACCCATAGTATTCATTGTTACATTCGGCGCCTGCTGCAATAAAATTACATTCCAGCATATAAAAAACATGAGTAATTAAAGACATTTTAAATACGATCTACTTGTATCTAATTATTATAAATAATTGGCCTCTTCATTTTTCTTGCGATAGCTCTGTAAAACTCTATCCAACGATAAATTAAATTACGAAATTTAACACGACGTATACGAAATACGAAAACAGTATTAAAATAAAATAATAATGAATATCGAACCTGTAAATAAGGCGGTCTTGCGGTTCCCGGTTGCATTCTCTGTTGCTGCATGTACTCTTGGCCTCGCTGAGCGCCCATCATTTGTTGCTGATTCTGAGCATTAATCATCTGCTGCTGGTTTTGGGCGCCCATCATCTGTTGCTGATTTTGGAACATATTTTGCTGCTGAGCCATTAGACCCGGTTGCTGCTGCTGCTGTTGCTGAGGTATCATTTGTTGTCCACCGTAGCCGGCGTAATTTTGGTTCATGCCTGGTGCGCATCAACAAGGAACTTGTTTTTATTTTTTGTTTTTGCTTTTGTTTTTTATACAGACTACGTCGCCAAAATATGCCGAACGACAGTTTCAAGTTTTCTTCAAGCTTCAAAAACTTTAAATACCGTTAAGGCGGATTACTCTTGTATTTTTTTTTGTTTCTTTTTTTTTATTTATTAATTAATAAAAAGTTGATTGAATTCCAAGTTTCGATAACTTTTCGGAAAGTTGAAATAAAAGGGAGGAGAAAAGGGAGGATTGTAGAAACTGACCTTGCTGCATACCGGCATACATCCCTTGGGGCTGTTGTTGCTGCTGCTGTTGGGGCGCGAACAAGCCCTGCTGGGCCTGCATTCCCGGAGGCGCCCCATGCTGCTGCCCATGGGTCGCCCTCAGCTGCTGTCTTATAAATTGGCTCCTCTGTATGCCCTGGAAGGCAGCGGGCCCGGTAACGTTCGGTGGCGCCGCGTTAGGTGGCGGCACTTGCTGTTGCTGTTGTTGGGCTTGTTGCTGTTGAACCTGTTGCTGTTGCTGTTGCTGTGCTTGCTGTTGCTGCTGCTGCTGTTGCTGCGCTTGCTGTTGTTGGGCACCGATGAACTGGTTCGAGGGTAACCGAAGCCTGAGCATATTCGTGAGAGCCTGTTTAGACTGGGACTGGTTTAATGCGGGCCCCGGCCTGTCGTAACGCGGACCCGGCACTTGCGTAGGCGCCATCTGAGTAGCATATGGTCCGTACTGCTGAGGTGCTGTCGGATGAGGTGGCTGCTGATTCGGATACCACTGTTGTTGCTGTTGATGCTGTTGTTGTTGTTGCTGCTGCTGTTGCTGTTGTTGTTGCTGCTGTACTTGCTGTTGCTGCTGCTGGACTTGCTGCTGTTGCTGCTGCTGAGCTTGCTGCTGTTGCTGTTGTTGTTGCTGCTGTACTTGCTGTTGCTGCTGCTGGACTTGCTGCTGTTGCTGCTGCTGAGCTTGCTGCTGTTGCTGATGTTGGGCTTGTTGCTGTTGAACCTGCTGCTGTTGACTGGGGAACATATTCGACTGCTGGGCTACCTGAGCCTGCTGAGTATTGTAAACCATTTGCTGCATCGGTGTTGGTCCTTGCTGTTGCTGACAACACGAACACAAAAATAAGTCTCCTCTCTAATATTTGAGTTAAATTACATTCCACTATTATATCTTATTTACTTTTAATACCAGTGATAATCTAGAGACATAGTTGAGAATAGAAGAGCTAATTTAATTATATGAATATATATATATATCGAAAATGTAACGTACCGGGATCTGTTGTGGCTGCATTGGATTCGTCGGGGTCGCTGGCCCCTTATTCCTACGGTGACGTTTCGTCTTTAAGGCCTTACCCTTGCCCGCACCAGCAATCGCAGCCATCATTCGGCTTGGGGAATCGACGCTCATTGGCGTGTCTGCCTTGCCTGGCTCCAATTCCTTCTTATCGGGTTCGAGATCCTCCGCTGGCAACGGAGGCGGTTCCAAATAATGCGATGCAGGCCTTATTTGGCTGTGCGTATGGTATCGTAACAACTTATGAGCATTCTGATAGGTCAGCGGTTTGCGTTCGAGGCGTACAGCGCGAAACCAGGCCCAAGAGAGCGGAGCTGGATTCTTGTGGCCCTCGAGAAGTTCCCAAGCTGAAACGCGTTGTGCGTTGTATACTTGCAGGCCCTGAGTATTGTACAAACAAAATAATTAAAATAAAAATACGAAGGTCTTTATAACTTTACGTCAATAAAACATCAAAGTCCCGTACCTGTTTTTTATCAATACTGTTGAAGCCAGCAATCTTATTGCCTTTGGTATCAGTGATGCAGCCAACTTGCTCGCACGTAATCACTTCCATGGTTACCTTGGGTAAAGGCAATAATTGCCTTACAAACTGTATGCTCTGATTATTCCTATCACCCAGTTCTTTCTTTAATTTCTTCATGAGATTCTGATAGTACTTTTTATTCTCATCTTTCTCGCTTTGAGAATCAGAGACCAGCGTGGAATGTATGAGAGTTGCGAGCATGTCGATTACGGTTGTGAATAATTCCGCATTATTATTAAGGTCGATAACGCCATAGCTGACAAGCTGTACAAGCAGCATCGCCCAATCATTTGTCACGGTTATATTACGTTGTATAGTATCAAAGACGCCACCCACGAGACTAAAACGTAGCTGCAGGGCATCCTGAAGGATTTCCCGAGTCTTGGGATCATCGCTACCGATACTCTTCTCGTCCTTACTCGTCGTGCAGAATTGCGACAGTTGAGAATGCAATGACGTTAGTAGACCTTTTAAGAAAAGAAAATTGTTTTTTCCTTTAATGCGTCTATTTTATAAGCGTAATAGAGTTTATGCAAAATCATAACAAAAGCTTTTGTATAAAACGAATAAACCTAAATGTAAATAATAATAATAATTATATAATTATTATAATAATAATAAAATACCTTCTCTTTGATCATCTTGTCCTTTTAAGCAGGTCAATACTAACGAGAGAAAGGGTTGATGATTAAACATCGAGGGTGACTTGGTTCTTCTATCCCTTCCTGCCGCCTTTGACCAATTGCCCGATTCCAATACTTGACCGGCGACTTTAAGAACTCTACCTTGTACTGCGCTAGGCAATTTCGATACTAAAGGTGCTACCAGCCAAATAGAGTCCGAACGTTTTTCAGGCTTGCCAGATATATTATTTAATTGAAATACGTCGATTGCTGCCTTCGCCACGGTATCCAACCATTGCGACAAATCACTAGAAGCTGATGGGAATTGCTTATACATTAGTTGAAGATCCAGCCACGACATACGCAAACTCCACTGTTCAAGGTTCTCCAGGATATTCGTGATGTGCGTTTTCTGCTCTAAAAATGCATCCGCAGGAGTATCCGGGTAACATATCATATGCAGGAGTCTTTGAGCCTGAAAGATAAATTCATTTTATAAATATGTTTAATCGTACCATTAAATATAATAAATTGAACTTGATTTCAATAATAATGTCGTATGAGTACCTGACGTGGAGTAAGCATATTATCAAGAAGCATATCTTCTTGGCAAAGCTCTTCTGGGTTTTGTAGGCACCTTTCTAAAACCCATTCTTGACTACAGATTTGCCTAAGGACGTGTTGCGCGAAATCCGATAGTCCCTTAACACTTTCCGTTGTCATTCCTACACTACTACTTGATGATGACATTGCTAGATCTAAACCAAGATCATCAGTACCACCAAGAATATCACTTGTACCTGTAAATAGCAATACCAATGTAGAATATTAAAATAATGTAACATGTTTTAAGCATATTAATTCAGTCATTAATAGAAAATTTTCTTATACAATATTAAAACTGTAAAAAGACAATAATCTAAGTCAATAAATAAAAAAAAAAAAAAAAAAAAAAAAAAATGAAAATCAATTCCAATTAACTAGTTAATAAATAAAATATTTATTCTATTTTTGAAAAATTATTAAATAACTTAAATAATTAATAATATTGCTTGAAAGTAGTAAATGAAGTTGTTTGCGTAAATAATATTTCATAAAAATCAAATCTATTGATGGATATTCTCGACTTTATTGAAGACACATAATAAAACAATCACCTAAAATATGGCTAATGGAGAGTTCCCCTGGTCCACTACCGCCAACACTGCCCGGGCCTCCTTTCCCAGAGTGCGACATCAAAGTATCAGGCTTCTTTTGAGGTTGCTTGCCCGCCGTCGCGTCCCCGACCACGAGGATGGCCTTGAGCACAGCTATAAGTGGGCCGACGCTAATGTTATTATGAGCAGCGGCTAAGAGGTGTCGATCGCAGCTCAACTTAATGCTGTAACTCCGTTGATTGCCGCTCGGCAGTGGATGCGGCGAAGTGCCGACGGAGTAGAGCGCTGGCTGCGGGCACTCTACCGTTTTGAATAGCCGGAGCAGAAGGTGACACGTAAGTCGAGCGCCGGCTTCGGCCTCCATATCAGCGTCCCCACGTCCCTCGTTACAAGCCTTCACCAGAGACGGCAAGGCTATGTGGCGCACAAAATCCTCCAAGGAAAAACAATGCCTCGCTATGTTCGAAATTATTATTATTATTAATATTCTTAAATTTACTCTAAATAATTGATTCCCTTAATGAAGAAACCAATAATTTGTTTAGTTTTTTTTATTTGTTATAAACAAATGAAGAAGAAAACTGCGATTATATTTACAGGGAAGTAGATAAGGAAATTTACCAATAAGAATAGAGGTGAATACAGCCAATGAATTGTGGATACTCAAGTCCTGAACATCCACTTGGTTTTGAACGTCGATATAGTTAGCGGAACTATTAGAGGAACAACATAGAGCACTAAGTACACCGAGCCACTCTGTATTTAATGCATTGCAGCAGGCGGTAAGTTCCGCACAGGTAATAGCAATGTCATTGAGCTTGTCGTTGTCAGTCTCACTGCATACAGCAACGATAGCATTACATACGAAACTGCAACAGAAGAAGATGGAAATAACTTTATTTATTTATATATATAGGAAGAAAAGAAGGAAAAAGAGCAGCTAATGACTGACCTGTAGCGATTTGCCGGGGCCTCGTTAAGTTGTCGTGCCCATTGAGGCTCGATTTTTCCACCTCTTCGTGGACTGTTGAGTACGTCAACCATAAACTGCGAGTTGTACAGGTGATTCGATGGGGTGAGGGTAAGGGCTGTATAATAAGCCGCTCGTATTTTTGGATTGGCATTATTAAAGCCCTCGGAACTGTGGGGCTTCGTCTTCAGTAAGGAGCAATTCGAATAAAGATCGTAGAGATGAGCTAGTACGCATCGCTCCGCGGAACTGCAATCGCTGGGATTCGACACGTGTGCAACCATTTTACAGAGCAGACTAAAAACCACTGTTGTCTGCTCTGGCGAAACTGTAACGCGTCATTAAACAATCTGTTTTATCAAGAGAAAATTGCCGGACATTTAAATTTATTAGTAAAATACAGAGGGCAGATCGTGGCTTACGCAATAGGCAACAGTGATATCTCCTGAGTACTCCAACTATATACAGGCTAAGATTGGTCGTGTAGCTTCTGACAAGGGTGCTTTTTCTCACGTCCAGCTGTACTTCGACGTCCGGGAGCTCTTTCAATATCTGTATACATATCTCAATCAGTCCGTAGATATTGAGGGCGAGTTCCATGAGGTCGAAGAGAAAGGCTACGTGCTCCTGAACAGGAAGATAGGAGGAGCCCGTTACGAAGGTATTGAGCATGTCAACGACTTGGGTTGCGCACTGCCACGTCACCACGTGCTGATCAAAGTAGCTCAGATTTTGGAACTTCTGAGTTATAGCCTCGAAGTTAAATTCGCTACGCGAGTGCTTTTTCACTTTGCCGCCCTCCGCCACGTCGATGCTGAACTTCTTCCCGAAGAGCTTGCAAACCTGGCAAATACGTTCGTACAGATTATTAGACAAGGATTGGTCGTTATGATCAATGTTTTTACCGTGAATGTGTAGGCCTTACCTCCTTGGTCATTTTCTTCACGACGTGTCTGGCTTCGTCCCTTACTCTCCCGACTCCGTAGAGAAGTACGTGACGCTGATTGCAATCGTGCTGACTGCAGGTTTCGTCCTGCGGTAGAGGGAAATGTGTCGTATACAATAAATGTCGGCTAGGACTGGTCGGTGGTTTTGATGAGTCGAGGACCGGGTCGTGGGGTCCGTGTCCAGCCAAGGCGTCGCTCTCCTTCGGGCTATCCGGTGCGTCCATGCTGTTCTGCTGAACGTCTTTGATGTCTTGGAGTATCTTGTCTAGGTCGTCGTCGATCTTGCTGTCGTCGTAATCGTTGGTCGAGCGCAAATGATCCTGGGGATCGAGCTTCGTTGGCTTGAGGTCGATACCCGGGAACAAACTGTCTTCGTCCATTGGTTCTCGGTTATTGGGCGTGTTCGGCTTGCTAACTACCGCACCTAGTCGACGTATCATTTATTATATTGGTTTGCTTTTCAAGCATTCGAATAATACATTTGCCCCAATAGCCTTTAGTTTAGTTTAAATTATATTAAATTCGCAAACGCCTGATTAATTTAGATATTTTTAAGCGATATAGTAATATTGCTGCGCATGCATCGATACTTTCCTAGCGAGTGAGCCTTCACGGAGGTAGCATAATTAATCTGCAATTGCATAGAGTAAGAAAAAAAAAAAAAGAAGCGACGAACCCACCTTGAATAAGATCGCCCCGAGAAATCAGCGTGCACATGTAGGCGTCATGAGAAAATACATCGTGCCTAATAAGCTCCGAGAAGAGATGCACAAGATTCGTGAACTGGACCTTAGATTGGGCGGAGCCATTGTCGAGGATAGGGGCGTCGACGTCCAAGAACTTCATAAGGAGGGTCTGGAATATCGGCAGAGCCGGGGGGCCGTTACCGTTGCTGCACACGCTGTCTTTGTCGTCGCTGTCGTTACTCTCCCCGGAAGCTTCGCTCTGGCGCTTTTCCAGGAGTTTGGCCACCGCCATTGCGCGATGCTCGCCCCATCGCTCGGCACTGACCGCCCACTCGCAGAGGATTTCGACGATCGGCGCATCCTGCTGGGGAGTGTATTCGCCTTTGGTATTGCTGCTCTCGCGCTCCCCGTTCGGGCCGGATGACGAGGTAATGACCGAGGATGGGAGAGTTACTCCAGCCAGCGCGGTACCGCTTCCGTCCTTACCTGGACTCGTGAAGATTTTTCCGTAAAGGGTATCTAAGGAGTTGCCCGAGTCCATTCGATCAAAACTGTGTCGGTCGAGGGCGTCCAGTGCTGCCAGGACCTTCGTTGTCGTCATACCTGTTCATTTACATTATTACAGCTATTCTTTAACCTCGTAGTCTTTATAAAATTAATTGCCGGTTTAATAAATAAATATTTTATTTCTCGTTTCGTGAAAAGATCAACATTTATTTTTAACATTACGAACAATTATATTTATTGTAATTATAAACAAAACAAGGGCTCCTAAGCATTGCTGCTTAACTTGCCGATATATTTTTATGTTGTCGCGATAAAGAAGTAAAAGTAATAGAAGGTAATAAATAAATTATTTCAATGTAAAGAGAGAATGATGGCGCGTACCTGCACTACTTTGTTGCCACTTGTCGCAAGACCAACGGCTTTCGGCGGCTTGTGACCGCGAGCGAATATTCTCCTGGGCGACCTTGAGCTGACGCCTCGTTGGTCCAGCAGCACTTGCTGGCGGACTGGGAAGGGCAGCCGGGGGGCAAGGCAGGTGGTCCAGCGGCGAGCCATTTAATACCGATATCGATTTACCTTCGCCAACGCTGTTCCAAACCAGGGCCGTCGGACACTCCAAGGTGATGACCTGCAAACAACCCCAATAACCCTTAATTCCTGCCCAGCACTCGTCCCTGACAGTTGAGATTGAAAATAAAAAATACAGAGCTGCCTACCTGAACTATTGTGGAAAGTCCATAAAGAACGTCCCTATGGTGTGGGCAATTTAAGAAATCATTGAAGACTGCATTTAGCTGATTAACAACTGGTGCCGTTTGAGGCGGATGGAGTCCATCTTTGCTTCCGTTCAATTCGCTTTTTACTGCAGCTGCGACCGCCATTACCGAAGGACTTTGTGGATTACAGGTCGTATCCAGATTATTACACATATGCGCGATTTTTTTACAACACAGATAAGCTAATCTCCGGGCGAGAAGTTCCGATTGTACAAATTCTTCTACATATTGCAATGCCAGAGGCAATAACAATTTCAAAATACCGTCATCCGATGGAGCAGATCTCAATTTATCCAAGAGTTCCAGAATCCATTGCAGTAACTCTTGCCTGTCCAAGAGACCTTCTTCGAACATATACTTAGCTGATTGGATTAAAAAAATAAACATGTATTATTAACCACTCTGCAAGCATTTATTTTCTCCTATTTTTCAAAGATATAAACATTAATGGATTTCTAAAATTATTCTATTCTAAACTATAGGCAATTATAAAATTACAATGTAACTTTATATATTAAACGATGCCATATATATATATATTAAATAATAAACTCTCATAAAAAATAAGAAAATGTTATATTTGAAAAATAAAAAAAAAATTCATTCTTTATAAATTATTTACCCAATTGTATACAATAGTGCCATTGTTTTAACACCAATTTGTGGTCCTCATTCATAACGGTCGCGGATGCGCACTGAGTGTTGGACGTTGAATTTGAATTAGGAGTGGACGGTTGGGCGTTTACAATACCATTCGTCGTTGCAGATTGACTGCTTGAAGTAATACCGTTTGTCGTAACATTATTTGTAGCGCTTGTAGATGAAGGGTTCACAATACCATTTGGTGTAGTATTACTACTACTACTATTTGTGCTCGAATTACTTGAACTATGACCACCCAAATGATAGTATTCTTGAAGTTTAGAAAGTTGATCTTTAAGGAATTTTATTAATGTTCCAGTCCACTCTGTAAATAAATTTAACAAAATTTTTATTTGTTGATTGACTTATACGATAATGAAAATTTTTTTCTTTTCATGTGAATGAAAATATGTACAATTACTCTTTTGCTTAACAAAACAAAAAGCAATTATTAATTTTACAAAATAAAATTTATTATAAAAAAAGAAATAAATTGTTTTTTTTTTTAAATTATAGTATTTTAATTATATATTATAGGATTATAGTATTATTTGAAAGTTACAATAAGGAGACTTTAAGAAATCAATGAAAATTTTTTGATAAGATTTGAAAAAGTCATTAAAATTCAACAATAAAAAATTACTTAATTCATAAATAAATATATTTTATTTATATCATTTGAAATCAACACTTGGCAGTAAAAATATTATTCGATGATATGATTATTTACTTTTTAATTTAATTATTAGAAAAAAATTATAATACAGCTTCAAATATTAAAATAATAGTTATTTTATAATTTTTTAGAAAAATAATTTTTAAAGAGAAATTTATACAATAAATTTATACATTAAAATTTATGATTAATAAACATTGTTTATTTTTCACCTGTTGTTGGATCTGGTAACTGTCTTTTTTTGATTTTAGCTTCTGAAACCGCTACTGTATAAGCAGAACTAAGTTTAATAAACCAAGCAGCTCTCAACATTGGCACTTGATATTCACACAGCATTGTAAATATTTCTTCTTTTTTATTGAAATTCGGCGCCTTTTTAGCTAATGATACAAGTGGTTTACACCCCGATAAATCTTTAAACCAAGCCTCAATGCCATTTTTAGTCCTAGCTGTCACTGGCCAAAAATTGTCCTTTGGATTAATTTGCTGTCTTTTCCTCCCAGTATCAGGCATTGTCGCTAACTCTTCTTTTTTTGCCAATATGGCATTAAAATATGCCCCAACCTTAGCAGCAGTAACATTACAATTTCTAGCAGTACCATGTTCATCCGAAAGCTGCAACGAAGTAGTAAATCCATGTTTGACATTACTAGGAGTTAGTTCATCCTCTTTTTGCTTTGGTTCTTGAGGATAAACATCGGGTGGTCCTAGTCTAGGCCTTTTTAACGGCCGTTTTTCATACAATATTCCCATCATATTATGAATTGAGGCAATATATATTATTTAAATTAAAGTATCACCCGAGTCAACTTCATGACCCCTCAAACCAACGTATCAAAGATGCTGTTATATCACCTAACAGCAACATTTTGATTCCATTGCACATTTATCATATTGAAAAAATATATCAGACTCAAGGCTGCTATTTACTTATTAAAATTACTGAATAATGTCCTAGACATGAAATCTGTAAAGTATAAAAAAAACGAAATTAATTATTATACCAAATATAAAATATTACTGTACATGTTTATATGTGAAATTTAATATATTGATATTTGTACAGTTAATTTCAAATAACTAATTAAGAAAAAAATACTTATATAAAATATTAAATGGTACAATTAACATAGATCCTAAAAGAATGGCTAACTTATTCTTGAATTCAATGGAATAAACTAAAAGTATTAATTAATAGTTGTAAATAATAAATATGAATTATTCTTAAGGCAAAGTGAGAACAATGAATTACATAAAGAATAAACGTGTATATGATGATTGAGATAAATAAAATAAAGATTCATGAAAAATCAATCAAGAGACAATGATTATTGTGTCACTTTGAAGCAATAAATAATAATAATTATTGGCAATTAAAATGCCACGTATTATTTAAACAATGTACCTTTCGTTATAAAGTTCGAATCTTTGATGATATAAACAGAATGTAAAGATGTACGTAATAATAATTCGTAGTGAATAATGTATAAATATCTATAAAATGCGTAAAGTAGCAACCTACTAGAAGAGTTAGCTCCAAGCTTCATACTTCGTAATCCGATGCACTTTAAAAAAATTTATAAATAAAAGAGCTGCATTATTCACCAACGGACGGCTAACCTTGGTAAGTAAACTAACTTGCTCGTCCTCGAATTGCTCCCATCGTCCTTTCGCGTCCCCCCGAGCCTGCGCGCATACGCAATAATACCAAGTGCTCTTCTCCGCGGGGCCCCGTTAACGCGACTATCCCCTGGGCACCCTTACATTAACGAGCCCCGGGATCACTACGTGAACGAGGACTCAGAGCTTGGCCCGGGTTTCCTTAACGAGGGCCGCGACGACGAGGATAAGCTGCCCGTCAGGTCGGCGATTCGACAACAGCAGCAGCGCTTGGCCAACGCCATCGGAGACTCGAACCAAGTCTCTGAGATCCGAAACTGTCTTGCAGCCCACTCACACAGCCGAGGATGCAGTTGCATGTACACGGATTGCGCAGCTGTGGATGAGCACTAACGAAGCTCATATACGCTGGATTAAGTGGGACAACCAGTGAGTGCGCGTTGAGTTTTCGTACCCCCGCTGGCCAATAAGCGTCGAGCTTTAACCGATCAGCTGATGATTCCGTTGATCCGGGCAAGCTCATTGGGCGCATTAACCGAGCGCTGTTGCCGGATTCTCTACACATTGCATCCCACTATTAAATGCATTTCTTTTTCCTTGGCGACGGCTAATTGCGTTTTTCCGGACTTGTTTTCCCTACTTGACTATTTATCCTACTCTTTAATTCAACTACGCATTTGTTATGATTCTCTTTCACGATGGGCTTCAAGTGCAGGACAATGCCACCCCCACCACTTTCTAATTATTATTCTCATGCTTCGTTTACAATCGATTTCTGACATTGATTCATTTAAATGTCCTATTTAGTACTTTCCATAATTATTATTACTATTTACCTGCTACTCCCTTATGTATTCGTGCACGCTTATGAACATTTTTTGCATACACACGTATACAGGTATGCAAGTAAACAAGCATCGCATTCTTTAAATGCGTTTTACAAATCATTTAAACAGTTTTAATTTACCCCCTTTAACAAGATTTCGTTGTAAAATTTTTAGATGAATTCGTTAATTAAGAGATTTATTTATTCTTTAATTAAAATCGTTTCAAAGTAGTATCGTAATTTAAAAAATAACTGACCTTTCTTCAGATTTACTGTACTAGATATAGAAATAAATTTACTTAATTACATATTCTAATTAAAAAACATGTAAATTATATATATATATATATATATATAATATATATTATAAAATAATATTTTGGAATGACAAATATAAAAAAATAGAATTGCACGATTATAAATGACAAAATTTGTTCGATAATAACAATCATTATTCAATACAGTTATTATTATAATTATGATTGTTATCGTCATAATTATTAATGTTACAATATATATTCAAAATTTTTGTATATAGAAGTGAATGAAATAAATATAATTGTTTATTGACATTAAGTAAATTACTTTTATTGAAATAGAAACCCATAGATCTTTTATCCACTAAATATACAAAAACAATCAGAATTTATTGCAAAAATTATTACGTAATTTTTATGAATTCGTCGCAGTAGAATGTTTATACCAGAATATGCAATTGAAAATTTGAATTTGAATTGGAAGTAAAAATTTAGCTTTAAAATTGAAATAAAAATTGAAAAATAATACGTAAAAATATATGCGTAGCTATGAACAAAATTATAATATTTATTTTTTACAAATTGGTCACTAAAAAAAAAAATTATAATTCCCTTAAAATGTTTAGTTTATAATAATGATAGTTAATATTATATCCTAATTTTGCTAAAACATAACTTTCATTAGTAATAAATGCATCTCCATGTACTTGATATAACTTGATATAAGATATTGATATATCTTAAAAGTTTTTAGTAATACGGTTCAAGAAATCGAAGATATTTTTACGAGGATATTTTTTTTCATTTCGTATATGAATACAGCCGCCACCTTATCTCATACTACTTAAATAATTACCAATACCAATAATCATGAAACATGTGTTTATTTTAAATAGCATAACCTCAAATCACCATTTCTAGTGCTGTATACAGTGCCATGCTGCTTGTTAAAGAAGAAATTGTGTTAACCAACTTTGGCAGCATGTAAGCCGCTAAAATAATTTTTATATAAAAAGTTGAAGAAATTTAGGTGATCCTATGTTCTTTATTATATTAAAATTAAATACTAATATTTAACTTTATATCATGAATAAAATGTTCATGCGTTAATTTATTTCATTGGGATGTTGTATTTTAATTCATTACACACTTATAATTTGTTTATTTATTTTACGAATTATTAGTCAATTATACGAAATTTTATTTATTGACAATATAATAGAACGATAATCTTTATCAACACAATATATTCTAATTGATAGGGGTAAAAATTTATTGACTTCTAAACATGCATATATCTATTTATACGTATAATTTTTAATATGCACTATTATTTTATATAAATTTATTTAACAAATATTATTTTTATAAAAATGTTTTATTTAATAACTAAATATTGTAATAAAATGGAAGAACTACAATTTTTTATAATTTTAGATTATAGATAAAAATGTCAGCTCCTGAAGGAGACATTGCCTCTCATAAACAACACAGAGAACGAAATGCAGGTCGGAAAGCAGATAAAAAGGAAATTAAGAAAAAGAAAAGTCGGCACGATGATTCCAAACAAAAAAATCCAAAAGCCTTCACATTTAATTCTGCTATTAAAGCAGAAAGAAGATTTAGACGAAAACAGGATATTGATACAAAGAAGACACATATTCCTCTTGTGGATCGAACGCCTCTTGAACCTCCTCCAATTATAGTTGCTATTGTTGGTCCTCCAAAAGTAGGAAAATCTCTAGTTATTCAGTGCCTTATTAAATCATATACTAAACATCCTTTAACAAATATTGTTGGACCTGTTACATTAGTATCAGGTAAAAAAAGAAGAATTACTTTTATCGAGTGTAATAACGATATAAATAGCATGATAGATATTGCTAAAGTTGCTGATTTAGTTTTACTATTAATCGATGCCTCGTTTGGTTTTGAAATGGAAATTTTTGAGTTTCTTAACATTTGCCAAGTACATGGAATGCCACGGATTATGGGTGTTTTAACACATTTAGACAATATTAAAAATGCGAAACAAATGCGTAAAATAAAAAAAAGCTTAAAACAGCGTTTTTGGACAGAAGTTTATTCCGGTGTCAAATTATTTTATCTCTCTGGTTTATTACATAACGAATATTTACGTACGGAAGTAAAAAATTTAGCAAGATTTATATCGATAATTAAATTCAGACCTCTTACATGGAGATCAACACATCCATATTTATTAGTTGACAGAGTTGAAGATTTAACAGATCCAGAAATAATCAGACAAAATCCTAAGACTGATAGAACCGTTTCTGTTTATGGGTAAATATATTATTCTGTAGTTTAAAAATCAATTTTTAAAAAATAATTTAAAATAATGAAAGTTTTAATGTATTTTTTTAGATACGTTCGTGGTGTACCACTGAACAAACAATCATCTATTCATATCGCAGGTTGTGGAGATTTAAAAATCAAAGATATTAGTTTTCTACCAGATCCATGTCCTCTTCCAGAGCAAATGAAAAAACGAGCTCTTATTGAAAGAGAACGTTTAATATACGCCCCATTCTCTGGAGTAGGTGGCATTGTTTATGACAAAGATGCCGTTTATGTTGAACTTGGTGGAAGTCATTCATACAAAAAAGATGATACTGGTTTATTGGGGCAGTTACGACAAACCCAAGAAACTTTGGATCATAAATTAGAACACAGTGAGCTACAATTCTTTAGAAATTCAGAACCAATAAAGTCTCAAGACGTTACACATATATTTAATGAAGAAAAAATCGTTGATGGAGATAGAGTAAGAAGAAAAGTTATTTTTAATGATACACAAACCAATACTAGTGAAAATCCAGATAACAATGATAGTGCGATTGAAAGCGATGAAGAAATGGATATAGATTATGATAATGATAATGCAAGTATTGATTATACAAAGAAAATTAATGCAGATTCAGAATCTGAAGAGGAAAATAATGAAGAAAGTGAAGAGGAAAGCGATAATGACAGTAATAGGGATGAGAATGAAGAAAGTGATAAGGAAATGGATGAAGATGATTATAAAAATGAAGCAAAAGAGATACAAAGAACAAAATCTTCAGAAGATAAGAAAAAGAAGAAAGAACAGGATGGAGAATTGATTGAGAAGGTTGATCAAAACAGAAAGAGAAAAATAGTTACGAAAACTAATGGGAAAAAAATAAAATTAGATAATTCCGATGATAAGAATGATGAAAAAATTTCTGAAGATTTACTTTGTAATAAAAATAACCAAATAAAAAATAAAATTTCAGAAGCTCTTAATCGATTAAATAATCAGGCTTTGATAAAACAAAATCCTAATGAACAATATAACACAAATGAATTGAATAATGAAAGTTTTGATGAACTAAGTGAAGACGAAAAAATTGATTCTAATTTGGAATCGGGAAGTGATAGAGAATATCAAAATAATAGCGCTGATGAAGATGAAAATGAAGATGGAGATGAAGATGAAGATGAAGATGAAGACACTGGTATTGAAGATTTTAAATGGAAAACAAATATAGCTGAGAGAGCGAGGGAAGCATTTTTAAGCAGGCAGCAAACAAATATTAATATCATGCGATTAGTTTATGGAGTTTTTGACGAACCAACGGCAAATTTAGATAAAAAAACGGAAACGAAGGATGAAGACGGAGAAGTTGGTGGGATATTTCGTATTGTGCAAGCTCGAGAAAGTCGGAAAATTGAAAATCGTGAATTGGAAAATCAAGAAGAGTCTGTATTTTTTTCGAAAGATCATCCGCGAAATTGGCTTGAAGCTCGGAATAAAGCTCTTTTAGTAAACCTGTTTGTTACTGGAAAGTGGAAAGA
This sequence comes from Ceratosolen fusciceps, assembly GCA_018883505.1. NCBI lineage: Eukaryota > Metazoa > Arthropoda > Insecta > Hymenoptera > Agaonidae > Ceratosolen > Ceratosolen fusciceps. The sequence goes on along the minus strand of RCIC01000037.1, from coordinate 524,669 downwards.
ATCCGAAGATGCTGAAGAACTATTGAAATTAGGTAATAAATTCATTCTATTTTGCGCATTCATAATCTATTAATTATAAATTATAGGCATTAAATATTATAGCTTATTAGCTATAAGAAAAGCAATTTAAAAGCAAATCGTTTAATATTTGTAAAATATGTATACAATGTGCACATGCTATAATAGTACAAGGTTTTCTTTTTTAAGAAGAGATTATTAAGTGATTATTTACTGTAATACAAAATAGTCGATTTAAAAGAATTAATTTTATTAAATAGGATTCAAGAGTAAAATAATAAATTCGAATGTTTAGTTTCATCAAAAGTAATGTATTTTTAATATCAAAAACTAAAAATTTTTAAGTGAAACATTATACATTATTTTATATACTTTTATATGTGTATAATTAAAAAGGAATGTTGTACTTTATGTTTGAATCAGACGCCATGCCAGAAGAGACCGACGAGGTATTCGGTGACTTTGAAGACCTGGAAACCGGCGAGAAACACAAATCCGAAATCCCAAAGGAAATGGATGCGAATGAGATGGATGAACGTAAGAAGCTCATTGAAAAGAAAAAGAAATTAAAAGAGCAATTTAATGCCGAATATGACACGGGCGATAAAAGCTTTTACGAAGATCTTAAACTCGAAGTTGAACGGCAGGGAGAAATAAACAAGAAAGAGTTTGAGTCACTTGACGATGATATTCGCGTGACCCTCGAAGGTTATCGACCTGGAATGTATATTAGGCTGGAAATTGATACCGTTCCCTGCGAACTAGTGACTAATCTCGATCCTAGCTACCCGATGATTGTCGGCGGTCTATTACCCGGAGAGGAGAACATCGGATACGTCCAAACGCGCATAAAGAAGCATCGCTGGTATTCAAAGATCCTTAAGAGCAAGGATCCGATTATTCTGTCCGTTGGTTGGAGAAGATTCCAAACTCTTGCCATCTTTTCTAAGTTGGGTAAGGATATCGCTAATTCTTTTTCTTTTTCTTTTTCTTTTCTTTTCATTTCTTATCTTTCTTTACGTTTTTTACAGAAGGGTATTAAATTTTGTTTCTACGCTTTCAAGCGTTTCCGTAAATTTTTAAAGCAGATTTATGCACAATATTTTAATATCTAATGATATTAATAAATTTGAAATATAAACATAAAAAAGAGTTAAATTGTGATAAATGGATATAGACATAAAAACAATTTTATTTAAATGAAAGTAACAATAATAACTGATTACTTTTAAATTTTTTACGTAAAAAAGTTACATAGAAAAATTCGATACTATAAGAATTCAAATTTATTGTTAAAAAATGATTTATAATTTACTGGTAATAAGCATATTAAAAGTTACAAAACCTATTGAATTCAAATTATAGCATAAATTAATTAATAATTTGTGTTGGTGCCCGTTGGTTAATGATTTGTTGGCCTTAATAATGATGTAAATGAAATAAGCAACATAATACTAACTCAAGTTAAAACATTAATTAAACTTTTTTTTTTTTTATGAATTAGAGGATAATCTAAGGAATCGGATGCTTAAATACACGCCTGAGCACATCGCATGTATGGCACACTTTTGGGGACCAATCACACCTCAAGGTACGGGCATCCTTGCTGTCCAGGATGTCTCGAGGCAGAACCCGAACTTCAGAATAGCTGCTACCGGGTCTATCGTCGAGCTGGATAAGAGCTGCAATGTCGTGAAAAAACTCAAGCTCACCGGATATCCCTATAAAATCTATAAAAAGACGGCTTTCATCAAGGACATGTTCCACTCGAACCTGGAAGTCGCCAAGTTCGAGGGCGCGAAAATAAAAACCGTATCTGGTATACGTGGCCAAATAAAAAAGGGGATCACGAGACCCAGCGGCTGTTTCCGGGCAACCTTCGAGGACAAAATACAACTAAGTGATATTGTGTTCTGCCGTACCTGGTACCGCGTCAACTTACCGAAATTCTACAATCCGGTCACGACGCTGCTTCTACCCTTGGAACAGAAAGACCAATGGACGGGAATGAGGACGACTGGCGAGTTGAAGCGGGAGCTTAACATCAAAGTCACCCCGAACCCTGACCATCTCTACACAACCGTTGAACGCGAAACCAAAGTTTTCAAGCCTCTCGTTGTTCCGAGAAAGATATTGAGAGAGCTTCCATTTAAAGAGAAGGCCAAGTTCATGCCGAAAAAGAAGAAAAAATCAACGATCGAGAGTAATAGAGTCGCAGTGGTCAGAGAACCAAAAGAGCAAAATATTGCAAAGCTCATGACTATGATAAGGACAAATTACGCACACAAGCAGGCCACTTTGAAGGAAGCGACGCACAAGAGAATCGTCGCCTATCAGAAGAAGATGAATGAAGAAGAAGCAAAGAAACTCAAGAGGCAGAGGGACATGAAAAAACAAATATTTAGAGATCTTAGTAAATTAGAGGCTAAAAATAAAAAGAAGGGAATGTTGTAGATTTAATATTTTTAATATTGTCTATAATAACTATGTTGTTATTTTCAGAATTTACAATACATTGTAAAAAATGTAGAAAAATAATCTTTCTAATAATCATGAATAATTCCGAAGGAGATAACAAGCATTTAAACATTTTATTTTTAATCATTTGTATTAAAAATTGCCATCGAAATAAAATTAATGTATAGTGTATAATTTTGAAAAATAAAACTTCTTATAAAATAGATAATTACATTAGCTACGGTCATAAATAAATTCATTTCTCAATCCCTTATCATTTACTTTCATGATTTATTGTGATATATTTCAGAACAAAAAATAAATTGTATCTAGTATGACCACGTGACGTCGAATTTTAATAAATAAAAAACGAAATTTATTTTCCGAGAGAAAAAATTGCTTATAAAAGAAGATTTAGAGCATATGTATGATTATTTCGTATTACTCAATATTGAAGTATCAATCCATTACCTTATTTACAAAATTTCATAATTTTTTAATTGTTGAGCAAAAACGTATATCGTTTAAAGATCCCGCATTTACAAATAAATTAGCAACGTTGCCAAATACGTGAGCGCGAATGATAAACGCAATAATAAAATGGCGACTACAATTACTTAACAATAATAAAATTAACAAAAGCATTTTTGTTTAAAAATAATATTAGAGTAATTTTTGTATACGTTTTCATCCGGAGACGGATTTACATGAATGAACGTATTGTCTCTGAATGTTATGTAAATCGTTTTGTTAATGAAAATTTATAATTTCATAAAATATATAAGAATAAAAAATATATTTCAATGAATCAAGTATTATTGAAAAAAAATTTTGTTTGCCTAGCGGCAAAGGGCAAGAGTCGACAATTTATGAAAATACCCTTTTTGTGTTTTTAACACTGCACCTGTCAACTGTGCCGAATTGGTTAGGCCGATAAGTAAAATATACGTGGCTTCATGTTTATGTCAAAAATGTGTGATTTAGATTATTAAAGTAAGCGACTATCAAAAAATACGTAAATAAAAATTTCTTTATAAGTTCCAGGTAAAATTAGAAAAATCATTTTGTTAATGTTATATGTTATTTTATTATTAAATCGTAACTTGTAATCATATTAATTTTTTAAATAAATTCATTTTCAAATGATTTTGATTTTATTGATTTTCAATTATATTTAATCTGTCTTTTGTAGTTCATTGTCAATATTATTCAGTACTTATTAAAATTATTAAAATACTTGCAGGTATACAGTAAATAAATACTGTAAAAATATACTCTTACAAGTGTAATTTTAATTTTACTGCATTGCATATGTTTAAACCATTTATTGGTCACATTTAATTTATTATTATACCTTTGTAACTAGTTTCAGGTAATAATTAAGCATTATGTCAACTCCGGAGCAACTGGCGATTGTCCAATCCAAATTTACCACTGGTGAAATAGTTGTCATTGTATCCTTTTACAGACCCAGTTTTCTCTTAGTTACCGCAGATATTGACAAACTAACAATGGAAAAATTTAAAAATATATTATCCTTAATCTAATTAATTAATTTAGGCTATGGAAGCAATGTTAATCCAAGGTTGGTTAAAAACAACAAGGCTTATTGCTTTAGTTAATAAAGATTCAACAAATGCTCTAGTCATTTTGATAACATCTCGAACACCACCTCAAGTTTACAGTGACCTTTCAATTGAAAAAATTTTACCCATTGATCATGATTTTCAATGTGACATTGGTAATATATTGATTAGATAAATAATTACATTTAATAAAAAAAAATAAATAAATAAATTATTTGTTATTAATTCAGGAACCGATGAAGACCAAAAGGATGTAACAGATGTATATTTAAATGTGACTTGCCGAAAATCTCGAACAATTTTTGAAATGAGACCTGGGATTACTACAACAAATCTTGTTTCTGCAATTTTTCAAGCTATTGACGGTAAATTGAAATGAATCTAGATTGTTAGTTGAACAAATAATTAACAATAAATTAATCAATATAATTTTACAGTGTATCAGAAAAATAAAAATCCTGCTACAGACTTTTTATGGATTCAAAAATTGACTGGAAGTGTTCGTAGCTTAGACAGTGCTAGTGATCGATTACAAAGTTTTACAGACCCAGTAAAATAATCTATTCTATTATTCATCAAAAAAATTAAAAATTATTAAAACGTTGTATTACAAATATATTTTAGGTGATTGATTTAGAAAGTTCAGACATAGTTGTATCCCGTCGTAATATAGCTACAGGAAAAAGTCCGATTGCTACAAGGGAATCAGTGGTTCGCTATCAAATGGCATGTAAAGAAGATGATTATACGTATACTAAAACTCTTAGGTTTGTCGTTAATATACTAAAAAAAATATGCTATTGAAATTATTGTTATTCAAATGATAGTCATACTATCCATATGTTAATTATAATATGAGAATAATTTTGGTAAAACATTACTAAAATTATAAGATTTTGAAAATATATAAATATTTTTAGAATATTCATTGGTACATGGAACGTTAATGGACAACCACCAAATGCCATAACTCTAGAGCAATGGTTAAGCAGTGATGAAGTGCCTCCTGACCTTTATGCAATAGGTTTTCAAGAATTAGATTTAAGCAAAGAAGCCTTTCTCTTTAATGACACACCTCGTGAAGATGAATGGAGACAAGTTGTAGCGAAGTCTCTCCATCCAAAAGTTATTTATGAACAAGTTGCCCTTGTGAGATTAGTTGGTATGATGCTAATTATATTTGCTCAGACATCGCATGTACCACACATAAAAAATGTTTGCGTTGATACAGTTGGAACTGGAATAATGGGGAAAATGGTTATAATCATAATTATAATTATAAGTTTATTTTTAATTGTTACTTTTAATAACTGAACAATTTAAATATTAATATAGGGTAATAAAGGTGGTGTTGCTGTAAGTTGCTGTATACATAATACATCTGTTTGTTTTGTTAATGCACACTTAGCTGCACATTGCGAGGAATATGAACGAAGAAATCAAGACTATGCAGATATTTGTGCAAGGCTTAACTTTCAAACTTACGTACCTCCAAAAGGATTTAAGGATCACGAGTATGAACATATTATAAATCTCTACAATGAAGGATGAATCGTATAATATTAATTAATATTTTTTAGTCAAATTTACTGGCTGGGTGATTTAAATTATCGAATAACAGAAATGGATGCATCGATAGCAAAACAACTCATCGCTGACGGAAACCTTGTACCTGTACTAGCATTAGATCAACTTGAACAACAAAGAAGACTTGGAAGAGTATTTTTTGGTTTTCGTGAAGCAGAAATAAAATTTAAACCCACTTATAAATATGACCCAGGCACTGATAATTGGGATTCAAGGTAAACAAAATGATATATAATTTTTAATTGATTTTTTAATACAAATACAATTAACAGTTTTATTTACATGATTCATTTGAAGTGATTTAAATTTGCTTTAATTTTATTGGCTTTTAAAATTATAAAAATATACGTATACACAATATACATATGTACAATGAACTCCACAGAAAAATTGATTGATTAGATTTACGAAATACTATTTAGAATGTTTAATTCTATTTTACTTGAATTACTCCCCTTCGAAGTTAATGTATAATTTAAAAGAATATTATGTAATTGATTAAACATATTTAATAATTGTAGAAGGGCCTTTAAGTAGCCGGTAACGGTTATTTAATGTCAGAACCGAATGAAAAGTCGTCTTGTCACAAGTTAAAACTGTAAGATTCGTAAGTTGGAGCGTAATTAATTTAAAAATCAGTATGAGCCTGGCTTTCGATTAATTAAAGTACCGAATAACAAGTATTTCTCGCAGTGCATTATCATCCATTTCGGAGAAAATATAAAAACTGTTGCGACTTTAAACTTTATCTTCGTAAATGTTTCATAAGTCGCGCTTTTAAGACTCATCTCATTTAAAATGAGGTAAATGAAAAAAATACAAAAACAATACAGCGACAAAACTTGCTGGAACTTCAATTTGTTTTAACGCAACTTCAGTCTACTTTTTATTGGATTGGACATTGGTTTTTAAATGTATTATTATTCCTAAGAAGCTACCTTTTTCTATCAATAATTAAGTTAAGGAATCTAAGAGCCTTTGGTATACAATTATACATTGAGCGACAAAATGCGTTATATATTGTTTCAGTGAAAAGGGAAGAGCGCCGGCTTGGTGCGATCGTGTATTATGGAAAGGTGAGGCCATAACTTCCCTCAGTTACCGAAGTCATCCAGTATTAAAGATTTCTGATCACAAGCCTGTCAGCGCTATATTCGATTCGAAGGTAAATGATTAAATTATTGCCATTGATACAAGCTAAGATATATTTACAGAAAAATATAATTGTAGATCAGGGTAATCGATACAATTAAATATCGTAAAATTCACGAAGAGCTAATGAAAAAATTAGATAAATTAGAAAACGAATTCTTGCCTCAAGTGACCGTCGATACAACTGAAATAATATATGAAACTTTAAGATTTGATGAGCCCAGTGTGAAAGAGCTCATCATAGCTAATACTGGCCAGGTTTGTTGCGATCTATATAAATTACTATTTAAACTTACTAATTTAGCATATACCATTTTATCTTTTTATTGTAAAAATATTAATATTTTTTGAATATTTTTTCTTTATAATAAGGTACCAGTGGAATTTGAATTCATTAAAAAATTAGACGATACATCTTACTGTAAAGAATGGTTAACAATAACTCCTTACACTGATTTTATAGAACCTGGTAATTAATTTTTTTTGTTAATCTATTAGAAATTAATAATTAACATAATTAATTTTTAACATTAAAATATATATATATATTGTCGTTTAAAATCTGTAATTAGTACAAACAATATATTAATAATTTATTGCAAATCACATTGTATAAATATTATCTAGATTTAAAACAATATTTACAGAATAAAATTATAATTGTAAATGAATATTAAATGCTGTATCTGTAAATTCAAGTAACTAATTAAATTTTATTAATATGAATGTACTATTAAAATAGATTATAAATAATTATTAATTTTATTTACAAATCATGATTAATATTAATAACGTTATCGAAATTATAGCTGAATCGTTTTTAAATAATAACTAATTCATCAATACTATTAGTGCAATAATTATATTATGAGAAGAAGAGATAAATAAGTTATAATATAATTTATTTGATTATATAACTTTTGTAATTTCATTCAATAGGACAAAAATGTGATATTAAATTGGAAGTTTGTGTGGACAAGCGGTCTGCCTGGAAATTGAATTCAGGAGAGGATAAACTTTATGATATATTAGTATTGCACTTAATAAATGGAAAAGATATATTTATAACTATAACAGGTGAATATTACATATTATGTTTTCATGTTTTAAGTGTAATTAATTGAATTACTTTTAATTAACTGTTAAATTATAGGTACTTATGAACGTAGTTGTTTTGGATGTTCAATTGAAGCCTTAGTTCACATTCCAGTTCCAATTAGAGAAGTGCCTATAGGTAGAATAATGGATTTGGTAAGTTGACTTATAACTATGATATTATAATACATATTCAATTTATTAAAAATAAAAAACTGCATTTTTTATTAATTAGGAAAATAATAAAAACGTCTCACAAGATCCATATTATGTTCCAAAAGAGATATGGTTATTAGTAGACCGACTTTATCGGCATGGAATTAAGACCTCGGGACTTTTTGAAACTCAAGGTTTACATACTGAAATATTGGCTATTAGAGATTGGCTTGATATTGGTAGCCAAGATCCAATGCGTATCCTTTAAAATTACCTAATACATTTTGTCTGTACAAAACAGATACGTACGTACGTACCGCACGCATCTCCGTTTAATAGTAAATAAATGTTATTTTTCTTAATAATAAACAACTATAGCTGGTAGTGTGCATTCTGTTGCCGAAGCTTTACTTTTACTTCTAGATTCTACACCAGAGCCCCTTATTCCATACAATCTTCATAATATTTGTTTATCTGCTGCTACAAATTACCTGCAGTGTAAACAGGTAATAAATATTTATATGAATCATGATATTGTTTCAACATCAATAATCGATTAAACTTCGTAATACAATTTTTTAGATCATTATGCAACTACCAGAAATAAGGAGAACAGTATTTTTGTATATATGTGCTTTTCTACAAGAGCTTCTGACTCACACACAAGATAATGGACTAGATGCTAAAACGCTGGGTAAATCTATAAGACCAATAATTTCGTCTTTATTGTTAATCTACAATATTCTTGATTGAAATTAAAAAGAAAATCAATGAATTTACATGTTAAAATTATATTAAATTTAAAGAAAAAAGCCTTTTAAGTTACAACATTTATTAAATACTATAAAGATAAATGATCTATTGTTTAAATGAACATCATTTAAAGTTTTATTTTTATTTTTTTAATGAAGTTTTAACTTTAGTTATTTTATTTTCAAAAAAATTTAATTAAAAGTGTATATTTATTTTTAGCGTCACTTTTTGGTTCCTTTTTCTTACGTGATTCACCGAGAAACCGAGATGATCGTAGTCAAAGAAGTAAAACAACACAAGCAACGTTCGATAGAAAAAAGGCAGCTTTTGTTTATCACTTTTTAATAAATGATTTTCAAAGTGATTTCGTTAGTCGATAAAGCTTACGCTAAACATTGATAAACGTAATATATTCTACTTTAATAATTTTTTTATTGAATTCTCAATGGAAACATTAATATTCAACTTAAACAAAAAAAACAAAACAAAAATAGAAGATCTCAATAGCTTATAACGCCTATGACTGCTTTTCTATAGTCACTCTTGTATATTTTTCTTACTCTATAATATGTAGTTCAAATATGTTGCATCTAACATGACCTTAAATGTAAACTCGGTATGCCTAGAGGTTTTATTTTTCTCTGTATTGGCGAACCAAGTACTTTTATAGTTTTAACTTAAAAACAAAAACGAAACCTGAGAAAAACATAATGTTAAATATGTTTTTAGTAATTAGTCGAAACTGTAGAGATTTATCGCGTCGCTAGCTGAAGAAACAGATATTTAGATCGGTTTGTTAAATATGTATACATCAGCATAGTAATTTAGAATTCTAACATAATTTTTTGAGATTTTTAGATTAGCTAATTTTACCTGATTTTTGTATTATTATCGTTCTTACGAGTTGCTTTCCAATCTAACAAATAAACAAACAAAATTGAAAAATAAAACTATTGAAACATACTAATAATTTCTAAAAATTAAGCGATGTAACAGTTTTAATAAGTTTTAATACTCGCATGTTCAAAAAATAATTCCATATATAGGTGTATAAAGATATGATAAATTAATATAATTATGGTCATATAATTACCTACTGTTTTAAGGATCAATAATATATTTTATTTAATTATTTTAGTGTTTAAAAGTCAAAACGAAGCGATATAAATTTAAACTAATAACATTTGTTGCTTACTTACTGGCTTTGTTTATTGAATATTGCAATATAATTGATAACATTTACAAATACTTCAAAAAGTTTTATCTTTAGTTTTAAAATGCTATGTAGTTGTCATTAATAAATTTCGTCTCAGTAATTAAGATTATACAATGCATTGGCTCCAAAAGTCCACGCATAGTATGCTTTTCGTAAATTTCTTTCTTTGTTTAAGTTTTCGGTATGATAAATTATGTTATAACGTGTGGATATTTCTATAAATTCTTGTGGCATATTATTAGCATTCGTATTTATTATATATAGACTTTAATAAACAAGTAAGAAAATCTCTACTACCGAATAAATAATGAATGCTATGATTAGGACTAAATAAAATGTTAACGTCATAAATTTTATGTTACATTGATATACAGAATACAATACTTAAAAAGTAAACTAAATAAAGTACAAAATGAAAATTAATAAGAATCATTATAAGATGATGAAATTAAAATTAGTTAATAAGCGTTATTATCAAAAATAGAAAGAAAAAAAAAATTTATTTTCCGACTAACGATTATATTTTGTTTTATTTGTAAATATTGATTGCCAACTAATTGTATTTATATAATTTATATTAAGATATTTTATAGATTTGTACACGAAATGCGGAATTAATGTCTACGTAGGCTCGGAAATGACGCATTTTGTTTGTACAATTTATAAAAATGAAAATAATCTAATTTCAAAATGATCTATATAAGATTGAAGATATATAATATATGAGAACTTTCGAACGGAACCCATGTATTTTAAATATGAAGAATCTGAGTCGTTGTATATGCTCCCGCTACATTTGGTGACTAACATAAGCGTAGCGTATAAAATGAAAAATATTTATTTAAAGAAATTTCGTGTTGATGTTCGCTTTTATGAGCATACGATATACATTATATTTAATAATAATAACAAAAATGTTATAGTTTATTTATTAAAATTTTATGGTTCGATTATCGCTATGTAGTAATGCGTAGTGTGTACGTTATTCTAAATATTTATCAAAATATACATATAACATCGAATGCGTGCAAGATTCGAGTTAATTTGATTCTATTAGTAGAATTCTATTAGTATAGTTGTAAGGACACAATATGTAAAGCAATAGCGATCTATTGTTAGACATGAAAATGAATTCCGTCGATAAAATCTTATTTAAATAACCGTAAGCTTATGTGCAAGGCAATATTTTCGTTCTTTTTATAAATATCGATAAAGGCCTGAAATTGAATAATTATTATTCGCCATTAAAATCATATTATACGAAATAAATGAAAAGATTGAAATGTGTGCTGTTTATGCTTTAAAAATTGTATAAATAAATAAATAAATAAATAAATACAATGGGTATGAATTATCTGCAAATGCTTTTATTTTATTTTATTTTATATAAATGTATAAAATGTAAAGTGACAAAAAAGATTATAATATTTTCTTATACATATATATATATTATTTATAAGATTTCTGAATTGGTGATCTGGTTCGACTTTATCGAAGGAAACGCCACTCACCCAGGTCTCAGAAATTTATCAAATTCTAGACTATGATTACAATTTGAACAATATTCAAATTCAAATTCATCAATATTCAAACAAACAATGATTTCATTACAATATTTGAACATCGAGACCTATCAGATAATTTAAATGCACCGAACTAGAGGATGATCGTATCGTTTTAACAGTCGATATTCCTACCTTCCGTAATCGGAAACCTGCACACTGTTATTCTTAACGGAGATCAGTGTATAATCATAATTTTCGTCGATTACAATACAATCACATTCGCAGCTAATATAATTGAAATTTATCTATTAATTTGACTTTGTTGCATTTGCTGTTTAGTCAATTAGTTTTTTAATATTTATCCTTTTATTATTGCGGAAAAACATTTATTTCGTTGCTTAGAAATTTTATTTTATTATATAATTTGTATCTCCTTAACTTTGACGTCAAACGTAATATAATTTTATTTTCTTCATTCCTTCATTCAAATATGTAATTGTATCTGGTTATAATTCTTTATTTAAAAAATGTAATAACTTTTCTGACACATTGATTTATGTATACATAATAATTTACAAATACAATAAACCATTCAATAATTAAATTTTAAATTTCTTTCGGTTTATAATACACCTACATAATTTTATCAAATTTATAAAAATTAACAGTAATTTTTATCTTCATTAAAATAAGGTACTAATGAAAAATATTTATATGAATCTGCAATTTTTATTTAATTATAAATATAAAAATTAGTGTACATTACAAATATTATCAGTTTAAATTAATAATTTTTTAGTTATAACTTTTATAATTAAAATAAAAGTGCTGCAGTAATTTATTAAAATACCACTTTGTATAATTTATAAAAACTACTTGGGAATTAAACATAAATTTATTTCAATTACATATATAAGTAGCTACTCAATAATATTGGTCTATAAAATAATGAGCAAAATTTAAATATATACAAAGGATTAAAAACTAAAGATGACAAAAATAAAAATATTTTTAAAACTGAAAACCACCTTGGGGAGCGATTGTAGCTTGAAATTCTAGTTCATTGTCCTCATTTACAGCCGGAACCAGATTTGGATTAGAGTCCTGAATAATAAAAAAATACATATATTATTTTTTTATTTATAGAAATAAACTGTTTTTAATTAAATCTTACGGATACGAAAACAAGAATAAATATTATTCTTGATAATTAAAAATTTATAAAGAAATGAATATAAACAAGTTATGATTAGAACTATGTTTTAATTTGATTGAATAAAATAAAAATATATTCATAAGCGTAATAAATATTCCATGTAAGACACAAACGTTAATATATAGTACAAATTGAGAATGTTTTCCTCGTTACATAAAAGATAATACAAAAACCAAGGTTTCCATCTAATTCTTCTTTTACTTTCCATATCTTACGGTTTCATAAGAACCATATCGAACTGAATGCTTCAGAGAGCTCACTATACCACTCGTTTTAATTAATTATTATTATTACATAAATACGTATAGGAATTCGCCAATAATATAAATACGTGAAGAGATAGAAATGAGCTTTGATCTATTTTATATAGAATCCATTCGCTTCGCGTCCTTCCGAGTTTAAATCAAGTATTTCTCTAACTACTTTTGACCCCCCCCCCCATATCAAATTCCATAAAACTTCCATAATTTGCAACCTCATCCTGATTTTCGCAAGTTTTCCAGTAAACGTCTAGCGCGCGTTTACCCGATTAATTAAATTATATTTAAAATATTATCGTGATTATTACTATTTACTATTTACAAACAAATATATTTTTACGTATTATCGTGAGACTAAGTACACTAGTGTTGTATATAAAAATATAAAAAATATAACAAAATACGTATTTATCAATAACACGCGTGACGTTATTCTTCTTACATTTTAACAGTCAATTTTTACTGTGGAAATACTATTTGAGCAGCTCGAGGTTTTATAAATATTTTAATATAAAAATAAATACACTTACCGCATCAGAGAAAAATTTGTCAATAATATGAAGAGTTTTTTCATAAATCTCTTCATTTTTATGTTCTTGCAAAGCTTCAAGTTTATCTAAACCACCAACTTCTTCAATCATTAAAGCTACTTTATCAACTTCTCCCATTTTTTCTGCAGCATTTAAAATATGCATAAGACCGTCGAGAACAACAGTAACGCATTTCCAATCTTTGCATTCAAGAAGATTACAGAATGGAGTTAGAAGTCCCATTTTCAACAATTGAACAAGTTGGGGTACTGTTCCACCTGAAGTTAAGTTAGTAATCGCCCATGCAGCTTCCTTTTGTGATTTGAAATCTCCCTAAAAATGTTATTAAGAGATGCATATTTAAATTTATATAGTTAAGTATTGATATTGTATTGTATATTAATAAATTGAAATTATGTAACAAAAATTAAATTATTAAGTAAATAATAATTATTAATATAATATTTATTAAACATACTGTGCTTAATATTTGTAACAAAGGTGGTATTAGTCCAGCATCAATAACGGCTTGTATTTGTTCACAATTTCCAGCAGTAATATTACTGATTGTCCAAGCAGTTTCTTTCACAATATTAATTCTTTTATGTAGTAATAACGCTGAAAGATAATTTAAACCACCTGCTGCAATGATTGTTTCTGTTTGAGAGTCACTACCAGTAACAATGTTTCCTACTACTCGAATTGCAGGTGTCAAGACTGTAAATTCTGAAGAACCAAGTAACGGGAGTAATTTTGGGACAATACCAGAATCTAATACTACTTGAATTTTTTCATTGGGACCGTCAGTCAAATATGAAAGAGACCAACAAGTATCAGCTGTCAAAAAATTAATATATTTATTAATTATTTAATTTATAGTTAAAATTTTTTTAACTTTCTAAATCATTTAACAATAGTTTTAATAAAACTTATATATAAGGATATTACTTTATAGATAAAATTATTAGTTTTTTATAACTATTAAAACAGTTAATTAAATTAAATTAATCTGTATTAATAAATTATATTTTCGTACTATAATTATTTTTATTATAAAGAAATTAAACGAGGTTTTAATTGAAATGTTTAAAGTTAAAATTTAAAATTATTGTAATTACCAAGAATATCTTTGTCTTCATAACTCAAAAAACGATTTAAAAGAGGAAGTGCTTGCTTTACAATATCAAAGCATGGTGCAGGATTCTTGTTTCTACAAAAGTTTGATAAAGTCCAAACGATATTGTGCAAAAATGAAATAGTGGCTTCAGGTGTTACTAATGCAATTAATAGAGGCAAAGCGCCTTCTTTAAGAACCATATCCCTCGGTACAGGTCCATCACCAGCAATATTACCCAAAGCCCAAGCAGCTTGTTCAGCTATATTCATTTGTGGAGACTTCAAAAGCTGTACAAATTTTTCAATAGCACCGTGTCTAATAACTTCCAGTGTTTGTTCAGCTGTTCCAGATGCAATGTTTGTAAGAGCCCAACAGGCTTCAAATTGAAGCATTGAACTGAAACAAATACAAATAAATATGAAATATATTTGTTAAGACCTAGCCTTAACTGCAACGCAATATAATTTTACTATAAATTTATCGCAACGGTCATTAGAGCGAATTTTGCTGGCTTCGACAAAGCCATCAACGTTCAAAGTTATAAATTTCTTGAAATTTTTGTAAGCCTAATTATTGTAAAATAAAGTCACTTATTTTAAAAAGAACTAAATGTAAAGTTCATTTTCTTTAGCATGGTGTCATATCCTTAAAATCTTATATATATACTGTGATATATATAAAGAACAAATATATGCACAACTCGATAAGTCGACGAGTGCAAGGCACCTGGTCATGTTAGAAACAATGTGCGCATACAATATTAATATGGTTGAAAATAATTTATATAAACTATTTTTTATAATTTTAGTTTTTTTGATAGAATTGATTGTTTATTAAAAGTATAATTTCAATTATTTTTATTGGTACTCAATTAAAATATTTTAATTTTGAAAGTTTGTACATAAATCAAAATTCATAGTTTAAGACTCAATAATTCAACTCTTGAATAAAATACCTGTGATTGTAGCCTAGAAACTTTACACATAATGGAATAACTCCTTTATTGATCATATCATTAATTGGAGGATTTTTTTCTTGACTAAGCATTTTTCTGCAAGCTTGAGTAGCTTGTAATTGTATCTGTTCATCGGATGATTTCATTCCTAGAACAACATCATCAATATTCATAGTTTTGACTTGTGTTTTTTCGTTTGATGGTCCAACAACTTCATCATCAACATTAATATTCCGTCGTTTCTCGAATAATTGTCTATCCTTATTAGCTTTACGCATCTCAATAGTCAATTCAGTTCTTTTTCTTCGAGCTTCCTGCAAATGAAATAAAAATAATTAAATAATAGATAAGAATAAAACTGTAAGTATAGCAATAAAAAGCATTATTTAACAATACACTTACATCAGTTCTTCCTTGGAATTTAAACATCGAAATTCGAGAACCAACATTAACGTCTGGGGCAGGCATGTTTGCTATAAATGAAAAATTATTAATAATGTTCAAAATAGTAAAAATAGATTAAATTATTTAAACTTAAAAATCATTAATAATGATTCAAAACATTCATTTCAGATTAGAGCATATATATATATATATATATACAAATTATACGAAGCTTAGAATATTCTATTCAGTTAATTTAATTGTCAGAGACAATGTTATAGTATTGTAGTTGATCATTTTTTGTTTATATTATTTGTTACTGACATTATGTGTTACCGTATCCGTCGGTAACAATTATTGTTGATAATGCTATGGAAGGAGAAAGAGGGGAGGTCGGTCATCTAAAAAAACTTGTATAAATGTATTTTTCTCTTGATAAAGTTTAGGTTCTTGTACTTATTCACTATATTTGTACGTGATTAGGTTACTGTTACCGACGGATACGGTAACACCAAAAGGGCAAGAGGAAAGCGCGTCAGGCAGCGGGGGAAGGGGAGTGGATAGTATAGAAAGTAATTAGGACCGCGAGAGGGGATGGTCGCTCGCGTCGAAGAAAGAAAAACAAAAGAACAAATGAAGAGATGATGAGGCGAGGTAGGAGGTGGATGGCGGCGGCAGTGTCGGACGTACCAGGAGAAAGAACGGATGGCGATCGCGAGCAGAAGAAGCAAGTACAATATTATCGAATCAAATGGAACCGGACGGAGATAGACGAGAAGGTGACAGAGACCCGAAACAGGAAAGAAGAGCGCCCAGATTGTGAGACAACGGGCAGCAGCAACACGAACGTGGATTGACAGGTTTGTCGTTCAAACCAGCCACCTACACACAAGCGACGCCGCCACGATCCGGCAGGCGACCAGGTGAGAGCATAGACGAATGTAGCCGCGAGGAGCCACGAGGCAACGTCGCAGTCAGCGACAGCCAAGCGCCTGAAGGGAAGGTGGGAGCGCAGCCACAGCGCAAGGGATCAGGCCTCCGCCAAGTTGGCGGAGATTGGCGCCAAGTGGGGTTAGGCCCCAAGGCACGTGGCGAGGTCGATAAGAGCGGGAGCCTTCGTATCATCAGAGCAAGCGGGAAATTTAAACGCTTGAACAGTGAACTGCGGCCAGCGGCGACACACGGAAAGGGCAGACGTCGAGGAAAGGGACGAAGACGCGGGAGATCCGATAATAAAGATTAATCGAACAAATGCAGAATGTAGTTCTTCATTCTACCTATTCCCACCTCCCACACCCGTCAGTAACAGTTACCGATACCGGAATCAAACAAATTATTTTTTCTAAACAGCTGGACACTTCCTTCATACAACGCGAATGGAAGATTTCTCTTGCTATGCTAACTATATTAATCCCGAAGACGTTGGGGTGGATAAGTACTTTATTTTTCACAGGTCAGTTGTGCACCGGTTCTTTATTTTAAAGAGAAACAATAATATAATTCTTACCGGTAAAATTCTACAATCCAGGCGAGATATCACAAATTATATTTATATTTATTTACATTAGCAACTTCTTTTAATTACGTATGACAAGTATGCCACCGAAATTGATATTTATCGCGGATTCTTTATCTATAACAGCTTTATTCCTGTTACAGACCACGAAATATACAATGGAACAATGTCCCCTTGTTCTATCTGCGGAATAGATTGCGAGAAATCGCCGCGCGTAATGTAAGACCGCGCGGGATTACAAGAATAATAAACGGAGTACGATCCACCCGAGCCGCCAGGGGCTGTAGCCTGTGCCAGCCACCAGGGGCTATAGCCTGTGCCAGCCGTCGGGGGCTATAGCCCGACCGAGCCGCCAGGGGCTATAGCCTGTGCCAGCCGTCAGGGGCTATAGCCTGACCAAGTCGCCAGGACTATAGCCTGTGCTCGCCGTCATGGGCTATAGCCTGGGAAAACGAGCCAAGGAGGCTCGGATCCAGGCTGAAGCCGCGCAAGGTGGTCAGCACGTGGCCGTCGCCGATTCCCTAACGATGAAAAATAAATAAACAATCGAGGCGAGGAATGGGGCCGGATAAGCGACGACCTAATGACCTGGAGGAGTTAAAAAGGCGGCACGGAGGATCAACGAGCATTATTGTCTTGAAAAGTCCGACGCGACGACGATTGTCATAAAACTACCAATAAAGGATTAAAAAACGAAAACTTGGATTATTAATTCCTCCCTCTGAACTCGACCTATTCCTGCCCGCTTCCTATTCCAAGTAACAATTCCTTTTCATTTAATTGAAAGGAGATGCTTATTCGAGGTATAATTAATAATTCATTTTTATTTTATTAATTATTTAATTTTTGTTTATAATCTCCAAAAATTTCACCCCTTATGTCGCATTATTCATTCGGAATATAGATTGATAAGATTAATTATTTATAGACTAATTATAAATATAAATGTAATTAAATATGTAAAAATTGGTGTAAATAAAAAAATTACTTCCTTTTTGATAACTATTCATTATTTGTAAACGTAAAGTTTGCCATATTAATTTTTTAATATTTTGATAGGATTATTAATAAAATATATACATTGCAATCAATAATTTAAAATTTTAAATAATTGTTAGTTCATCTATATTTTCTACAACACAGTGGTGTCCTGTAATTTCGTAATATACTTTAGTCCTGTAATTTCGTAATATACTTTACGATTTAATAATAAAAATATTTATGATTAAGAAATATATAAATATATATTTCATAAAAGTACGTAATAGAGTAATTTTAATGTAAAAAGATAAATCCTTAACGAAAATAGATATATATTAATAATAGGATGCGCATGCATGCATATGTAATTGAATATAATATATGCAGGATATGAAAATGTATCGAGATATTTCAAAGAAAACCGTTAACATACTGCAAAGGTCAGCCAAGGAAACATGTAGTCAAATAAACATTCCGAGACCTTTACGTGGAAAAACAGAGAAAGGAAATTACTGAATAATAAATAAACAAACGTAAGAACGAAGTGCTAAATTTCTTTAAACGTATTCCGTGAATTCGACAGTTGATTAATATGTAAATAATATTATCTTGAAGAAAGAAATCAGTACGAGAGAATTAAAATGCACACGGAATCGTTTAAAAGCCGAACTGCTTGTCGCGCGTTTTTCACAAGGTCGTAGCGCGGCCGCCTAAACGCGAATCCATCCGTAACCGTTAAATATATATTGTATATTATAATAAAGCCGTTGAAATATCAGCTCTCCATTTAAAGTGAAATAATAATTCAATGCCTCGACTTACCGGCTGAATTTTAGCGTCAGATGCTTAAAGAATTTTAAATAAATAAATTTAAAGATGTTGTCACCGGTTTGAAACTGCAATAGCTGTTAATATGTAACTGGAGCGCGACCCGCGCGACGAGCAATCCAATAACACTATTAATGGCGGCAGCAACCGTCGTTGTGCTAACTATTAGCGGACATAAGTGGACGACTCGAGTCGGAATGGAAAAAAAAAAAAAAAATCTACGGCATCCAATTCAAGATGGATGGAGAGGATATTAGCCAATGGCGGCAATAGGGAGGGAATAACTCTCGTTTCCTATTGGGCGAATTTACGGTCACGTGGTAACCCCTTATTCCTAACGGATTTTTCATTTTTATTTTGAAATTTTGTGCTTTCGATGGGCAATTAGAAATAACATCTGCCTTCTATTACATGCATTTGTTCCTTCGTGTGCCCCAACGAATATTTATTACAATAGAATACTTTTTAATATAATTTATCCAATTTAATAATCAATGTTATTGTTACGCATTGAGACGGTATGTGAGGGATGTGTAGGATGAGGGAGGGGACATCAACAATCGGGTACCTCGTCCAATGAAGTTTTTAATGTTTTCTTCACCTTTTTCCTATTATAATGCCATTACATTTATTACAGAGGATGCCTCGGATGGCCGTACAAGTTTTCTTGTACTCGTTGTTTCTGGAACCCGAAGGCCGACGTGAGCTCGCAATTATTGTCTTATATTTAAATCGCACGAGCCCTTGCCACTTACGCACAATTCAAATTGCGTGCGCGCCGGTCGCGCTAGCTTCTCGTCGATACCGTGGCGGCGCTCCTCTCGCTGTACGTCCTCGTCCTCAGTTGCGCCGCGTCGCTCGCGGGGCGTGCATCGGTGTACTGACGTCAGTCGCCCTTGTCGGGATGGCGCTGCGTCTGATGGATGCTGACGTCACCGCTGACGTCAGGCCTCGCCAAGATGGCGGTCGGCGCGTCCTTTTATGATAGCGTCGCCAAGGCGACGCTCCCTCTTCTACCTTTCGCCCCACCTTACCGCGATCCGATGCTGCGTTGCTCGCGGCCGCGCTGTGTCAACGTCGTCCAAGGTGCGGGCTGCTGGGTCGGGAGGTGCACTCGCGTATGTGGACATGGCTTGCGGCGGTCTTGCGCTTAAGGCGCGCTGCTCCTTACACCGCACTCGCTCTTTGCTCGTCGACCTTCTTAGATTTAGCTTAATCCGAAGAGGTGTGCGCGCTTATCAATTAGGAAAGTACTGCCGCGCCCCTTTTCCATCCGCGAAAACCCCTTCCACTTTCTCCTTTTCCTATAAACTCCTTCCGACTTTCTTACAGGCCTGGGGGTCTTCCCTTTTTTCCGGCTCCCACACTCATTTCCTATCTTATCCTGCTCTCCTCTCCTCGGTGCTTGACTCGCGGGTTTACCCCGGGATGCTTCACGTCCTCTCGCTTCAGTCTCCTTACAGAAGAGCGCGAGACCAGACCGTTGGGTACTCCCCCACCGCAATCGGTTACAGTTATGTTAAAGGTCATGAATGTACATACATTTTCTTGCTTTTGTTAATCAACAAATTGATATGTGTTCGTTTAGGATAACAATTAAAACAAAGAAAATAAATTTAATTTACAAAATTAGACGACAATTCATGGGTACAGAATAGAATGTAAAATTTAAATAAATAACATTTATGTACATACATTTTGTATATTGTATCAGTTTTATTTTATATTCATATTAATATACATATTAATATAAGTACTGCATACTCAATTTCATTTGTTTATTAATAAATATAAATTCTTGAATACATAATTATTGTAGAACATACTATTTATATAAAAAAAATATTTATAAATATATTTCAATTGCATGAAATCAATATTCACATCATCACAATTTTTGCATTAAAAATATTTTACACATTATAAATATTTATATTACAATTAAAAGGCAGCTTCTATTGTTTCAAAATACATAACAATGTTATAAAATCTTGTAATACTACATTATTAAAAAATGATTGTACTGTTATTGTCAACGTTTACGAATGGAAACATAGAATTTAATATTATATTTAAAATACTATGGGCATACCACTATTTTCAAATTATCTAATACTTCACAATCAATTTCACTATTTAATTAAAATGTTGCAATTTTTTATACTATTAATAATTACGTATTACTATAAGTATAGAGTTTGATACAATCATTACATAACTTTGCAAATATATAAGCTTCATAATTTAACGTTTTATATTTAGTTAGAAATTGTGTATTGAATATAAACGATGGTAATATGGAATTTTCTTTAAATATGTTGATATTTCAAATTTAAATAAATTCTAATCATTGCAATAAAGATATTTGACCTTTGTACAAAAGATGGAAGACTTGATATTAAAAATTCCAAATCACTAGGTGACTTGTTATAATAATTTTGCACTATTTTTTAACGAAATTGATTCTGAAATATGAAAATGTAACTAAATAAGTGCCAATTTGTAAATAGAATTAGCGAATGTATTATGCATACAATAAGCAACTAAATACAGTTCATGCCACAGCCCGAATTAATATTAGAAATAAGAAGCGATGTGAAAAATTAAAGAATTAATAAATAATGAGATCACTTAAAATTATACTTAAAACTACAATAAAAGGATAAATTACAATATTTTAATTATAATTAACAAAATAATTTATAACTATATTAATGAATACGTCTACGTATTTATCCGATATTTACCCGCGTACTCAGCGGATCAAGTATTCGCAATTTTTGCGTTCACTGTTGTATTCGTCCATCAGTTCAGCTGCGGAGAGGGACTCTGCGGAGTCGGATGTCAATGCCAAATATTCTATGCGTTCTCTTTTCATATTTACGCGTCAGCTTCGCACTTACTTAATTAACGCATTAATTGAAGCAATGGCTTCAAGCTCGTTAAGAAAACTTATGAAAAGTGTATCTGGAAGAGATTAACCTTGACGAAAAGATCGCGTTGCCGATTATATCGGCATTTACAAAAGTACCTGGATACGTTAAATAAGCGGTCAAAATAATATTATGCGGAAGATATATTTTAATATCGTTTAAAGTGACGTGACTCTAGTCGAGCCTTGTACCGTAGATGAAATTTCTTCCGTAAAATAGCAGCTATATGCGAGAAATTAAGCGATTAGCTTATACTCTAGTCTATTCAAAATGTTGCATTAATTTCTATCTCAATACCGTTTGCCAAATTCACTTCCACTAGCTGTATAACGTTAGAAAACAAAACTTATATAAACAACATTTTCATTAGCAATAACAGATTGTCACGATATATTGAGAAAAGAACAGCTGGAACAAACCGTAAGCACAACATACTAAAAACATCACTCTAGCCAAATATACATGAATTCATTGATTCATATTGCTTTTTCACAACATCTCTGGCATATGGTATGTATGATAATGAATACCATAACATAGCCAATGCTTGAATAATGGTAAAAAGTAACACCAATCCTGCATTATGAAGCTGAAATAAAAATTTTAATATAATTAAAATGTATTTGCAAATACATTATAATTTATAATTAATTTTAGATATTTACTGCCAAAGCAGCATATAGCGTCAATGCAATTGAAACAAGAACCATTATTGTAGCAACAATTCTCGTTTGTGCGAACATTTTTTTCAATTGATTTATAGGACCCATTAAGAAACATGTACTGTAATATTTGAAATAATTTAGTTTTATAAAATTATGATTAAAATTTTTGTACATTTACCTTGCTAATGAATTAATGTTTCCAAGTGCATAAAGAATACCGTAAATTGTCAATCCATTTCTTAGATATAAAGTAAATGAACCCAGCACAGATAATGATATTCCAACAACAAAGCATATAATGAAGCCTTTAATTCTTGTAGTTTTACTACACTTCATTGCATCTGTAACCTTAAAAATAAGATTCGATTTAGATAATTATTTTTATTTATGAATATTTGTAATAATTTTATTGTCTTACCAAAAATCCACATCAGACTTGCAAAAAAAATTGTAATTTGTATGTTATAATTATAAGATTTAAATAGTTATATTTAAAATTTTAATTTACAAAATATTTTCTTATATATTAAATATTAACTAAAATTAATATTTTATCAATCATTTAAAAAAATATTTAAAAAATATTGTTTACTTATTTTGATAATAAAATGAATTTTAAAGTAAAGATTAAAATGAATAATAGGAACACAATATAAATATAGTATTTAATAAAATTTAATATTACTCATGTGTATATATTAATTATTCACAATATTTAAAATAAATAGATTACCTGTGTGATAATTATATTTTCTTCTTCAGCACTATTTTCTTCTCCATTAAAAAATCTTTTTAACTTATCCATTTTGTAAACATATATTCAGTTTCACTAGTAAATTATTACAAAAGCTTAATATATAATATATATAATGAAAATGAAAGCGTTTCAATCTACAAGTAAAAAGAAAAACATAAGCTTTATTAATATACAATAGATGATACATGGAAGTAAGAAATTTGTGGTAAAAGATAATTTACAATTTACGAAATGGAGAAATACATCTTGATTTGCTTAAATCTAATCAGCAAGTTGAAAGTATAGATATTTACTTTTGTAAACAATGTTGTTTTAAACAGAGATGGTTATACGGATTGTATTCAAATACGATTTAAGTAAAATGTGTTATTATTTGTCCTACCTTAATAATAAATACATTGGGTATAAAAAGAGATGAAAATGATAATATAACTAATGTACTTTATAGAGGTTATGTTACCTTCGAGATTTTGATTTCGATATGAACATTTATTCATCGTATTAGTTCATTAAAATGTCGATGATGATTATTGGTTTATCTCTTAACAAGCAAATGACATCTATTTAAAGAACCCCGGGATACTATAAAAATATTTATACGTATTAAGATAAATTAGGATATTTTAAAAATATGTGTAAAGATCGTACACATAATTACGTAAATTTTCAATTTTAAAATTTAAATTTTATTAAATAGATTTCTGAAATTCGAGATTGTTAATTCAGCTTAGTATCTATATTTGCTACCAATTAACTAAACGGAATCAGTATTTTTATTTTGATATGGTTATGTTTGGAATTAAATGGTAAAATTAAGTCGAATAAAATAAAATTTGCTCTAATGCGCTTGATAAACTTAATAAAATGTTGGAATGTTTATTGTTTAAAATAAAGTATATTATTACGCGAGAAGTTTAATGCTTACAAGTTTAACCATATCTAATTAAATATGATTATAAAATAATTCATGGTGCGTAATTGTTTTTTTTATTATTTAAAATAATATCTTCTGGTTAAAAATTGTACTACATAAATTAAGAATTAATTTACAGGTGATGTGCTGTTATAAAATGTTATATAATATTGCAAATAATTGTTTTCGATGGCTTGATATGGTATTCACGTTCAATGTGAATAAATCTTTAATTCTACCATTAAAAATAAATGAAGGAATTCCTATTGTCACAAGTCAAAGTGAAATTATTAATAAACATATTAATCTTTTGTTTATGACATTCATATGGACCATTCTACATGCTATTTATAAAAAGTGTTGCAATGTATGCATACTTTATTTAATATTTAAAAGAAAATTAACATTAATTTTTTGCTTCAGGTATATTTTCGAAAAAAGGGATATTCTTTAGTATTCAGAAATCGAATTTCCAATGTTTTATGGAGCACCAGTTTTACAAGTTTTTTTATTTTATACATTCTATTTTTGTTGAATTTATTTTTAAATCCAGCTATAACTATTGCAGCCTTAAAAAGTTTTTATGTACATCATGCAATCATAGTTATTATAAATAATAACGCACTTAGAGGAATTTCAAATTGTATATTTATATTCTTTATATTTGGATTTGATCGAGAAATGTAATATATGATTAAAAATATTTATTTTGATGATAATTAGGTTATATTTACAAATTTTTTAAAATTCTGTACAAATATTAATTTATTTTCCAGTTCGGAGCCACAAATATATAAAGTTTTTTTACTTAAAATAGTAGATTCATTAGGTTTGGAATGCTGTCGATTATTATATTTAAAGTGGCCAATAAAATTTAAACAATATTATATTAAATGGCTATACATAGTATACTCATCTGTTTGGTATTAAAAAAAAAACAATATTACAATGTTTATAATTAGTTTTATTAAATAACATAAAATACATTCTTTATACTTATATTTCTTATTCCAGGAGTTTTCTTTGCCTAACGATTGTTATAACAAATTTATTGATGTTTTATAAATGTCAATCATTACATGAAAACATAACGATGTATCTTTGGTTTTTAGTACAATTTTTAGAAATAGTAGGTATTAAAATATATATATATATATATATAATATATATATTATTATTAATATATATTTTATATATAAAGTATGTTAAATTATTTTCGAAATAATTCGAAAGTAATGCCTTGAATAATTAAATTAGTTATTTATTTTATAGAATTACTTCGTTTTCATAGTTTTTTTTCAAAAATCACAAATGTTGGAGTTTTATTTATTTACAAAACCTTCAATGGAGTCTATCTATTTAAAAACAATTTTAAATAATCAAAGAAAAATAAATAATAGGTAAGCCATTTAAAGCATTTTTAATACTAGAAATAAGTAATTTTAATTCCTTTAGATTATTTATGTAAAATATAATATTATCAGTAAATCTTAAAAATTTGTAATTGTATAATTACAAATGTTTAAGTGTATTATGCAAATATATTGTAAAAGTTTTGAAAATTAAACTATTTTAAATTATCTTAAATATTAATAAAATAATTCTTAAATATGATACTATTTATATTATTTAAATTTTTTAAATATAATATTTGATTATAAAGTGTATACTAACTTTATTTTTAATATGCATGTCTCATAATTATTGTTTTTATGAAGTATTTATTTAAGAAGTATCATTTTGAATTTATAATATACATTTACATTAAATGATTCTAATTTCAATTTTATATAAGTAGCTAAATGTATATAACTAATATTATTTATTATATATTTATTTAAATTGCTCCCAATTTTTTTTGCACTCTACAATTATAATTTATACAATTAGTTTCTAGAAATTAAATTTATATAGTATTTATAATTTAAAATTATATATTTTAAACAATGTTTTTTAAATGAATATTTTGTCGTAATATCAATATTATACATTGCAATTCTTAATAAAAATATAAATCATAAGATTGTACTTTACGTATAAACAATAATTAATTTGTATTTAAAAAATTTTTTCCTATATAGTATACCTAAAAAGTATCCACCAGGAAAACAAATTTGGGAAGTAATGAAATGTGAGTAAAAATAGCGTCATTAATTTTAATTAATATTTATATTATTTAATTTTTGAATAAGTAAATAATATTCAATTATATTAGGTGCAATGCTAATGAAGAAAAAAATAAGAAGACTCAGAATGTCTAAACTAGAAGAGGCAAATAAAGAAAGTCATAATTTAAATATTGAATCAGAGAACAAAATGAAGTGAACAAAAATATAGTAATAAAATGAAGTAAACATTCAATATACTATTCTTTTAAAAATATACTAATGAAATTATAAATGCATTATTTAAAAAATGTTTTATATATATCGATGTATTTTAATAATAATTTTTAGGTTTACTAATTAATATTACAACTTATATTTTTAAATTATAGTTTAAATATATGAAATTGAAAATTATTTTAAATATAATGTTTTATATATAATTCTCAATTAATAATTGTACAAACTCAGGAATAAATTAAATTAGTTTTTTTTTATAATTATATGACATTCGAAATTTATTTTTTATATTCTCTTGTGCATTATAAAGAATATTAAGTTGACTTTAAATTAACATAAAATAATTGTCATGCAGATTTTAAAAAAATTAATGCCTTTTGATTTGTTGCATTAAGTTTTTTTCAGATTGATAACACTGTAGCAGGCTTGGTCAAATTTTTACCGAAATAGAAGTTATCTTGATCAAGCATTAATTTTGTGCCTACTAAACTCTTAAACTCTAATAGAATAATTTAGGTAGTATACATGCAAGGTTAGTATATTATTTCTATATTTTCAGTAAATCTAAATTTTCTATATGACTTATAATTAAATGTGAATTTATTTTGATCTTAAATACAAAACTGAATAATTTTTTATACATAAATTTTAGTTACCCATAAATTAATTAAATTATTATACTAATTTAAATGCATTTAAAAATGTTAATATTAAAAAATTTGTTGTTTTATTTAATTATTGAAAAGTAAAGAAATGAAAACCGGTCACAAACAGTCGAGCTTTACACAAATGCTCATGTATCTGCGTATGTATCATAAAAAGGTATAATTGACTTTTTTGTCGTTTTTCCTCTTATCTTCTTATCTATAAAGACATAGATTTTGTAAATAAACCATTAAATTATTGGATGATAAGTATGAATTTAGACGATCATAACAATTAATGCAGCAATACGAAAAATTACTATTACGCTATAACACTTAAAATGTCAAAAATATACATTTCATATTTACTATTCTGCAAGGGTTGAGCGTAAATTAATTAAAATTTAAAATTAATGAAATTTATCAATTTAAAAGATATTATTCCAAGTTATCGTATATTGAAATATTTTAATATTGACATAAATATTTCCGTAAAAATTAAATTAATAGTTCAGTTAAAAATTGCATTGCTTTAGAATTCATCATTGTTTTTTAATTAACGCGTAATACATCATTGCTTTTTTAAATAATAAAGCTTTACTTAATTAGTGTATGAATATAAATTTTGATTCAATTATAATGTTATAGTATAATTTTTAATTTTACACACACAAATAACAGATTACTAATTATTAATGAATTCATGTTTGACAAGCTTTAATATAATTCATTTTTTGGAAACATTTTTCCTTTTCTTGAAAAATCTTTATTTTTCTTATCAGTATCTTTTGTCAGTATTTTATAGTATGCATTAGTGTCGAGCTATTTTTTAAAAATTTCAATAAATGTGAATTAGTTGTATGTAATAGTAAATTGAATGAAATATTTTATAAAGTAAAAGTTAACGTATTTTATTCGATATAAAACAAAATGATGACATTAGTTATTGCCAATTGCACGTATCGTTTGAAATCCTATCGAAATTGACGTACGTATGACTCCCAGTGCTAGTGCATTTAAATTTTGTACAGATCACAGTTTCCATATCCCATGTGAGCACCGCATTTTATTCTTAATAATAGAATCATTAACAAATCATGAAAGTCTCGATTTCGTTTTCATTCACATAATTATTTAATCTTATTTTATCAAGTTTTTATTTTAAGCGATTTAATCAAATTCAAATACAAGTGCCATTTAGATTTACTTCATTGCTGGCATAATTTACGCAAAAACTATGAATAACGATTTCACGAACACGCCAAAACAAATGTAGCCATACTCTTAATTCCTGATATTCGATGTCTAATTCAAGTGAATAAATCTAAAAATAGACATTACCGAAGTTTGTTACGAAAATCAAAATCTATAACTTGTTTGAAATCAATATCGAATACATTTTTTAAAATATTAAATTACTTCCATGTTCCAAATCTAATATTATAATATTGTCTTTTAAAAATTTTATAATATATTTTTTCAACAAACTAAAAAGTATTTAAGCTTTTAACGGTGTATATTGTTAACTTATGTAGATTAATTTAAATTTATATTCTTATGAAACTTCATCTTTGCATTTAGTATATAAATTTCATACATTAATCATTATTCAATGAAAATTGTTATTAAACAAGAAAAAATCTATGAAAGATAAGTAAAAAAGTGATAAATAACATTGCATATAGAGAAATTAAATGAATAGTTTATTTTGCAATTAATTTATATAATTATTTTTCGTCACGCTGTATATTAAATAATAGTATTATCGGTATTCAAATGCAAGGTTATAAATAACATCAAATATATAATTGGATCTTTTGTACACAAATGAATAATCCACTTTATTAACTTAATGTATTTAATCATGCATATAATATTTCTCTTAGGAGCCGTGCTTCTAATCAATGTTTTTATTCAATTAAAATGATAACCTTCTCGGAACCCTTTTAATACTTATTGGATTTGAGCACAGTTTTTTTTTCAACGACTTTTAGATGGGATTTTCAACATGTTCTTTTAATTAACGTTGATTTTATGAAAAATCTTTGGTGAACTGTCTATTCCTTGTCCTTTCCGGAATCTCATGCAATTTATTTATATATATATGTATCAAGTATAAAGTCGATTAAAATTTCAAGGTCTAATAGGTAATGTAATACGATTCAAAAAATGATTTATAAGTAATTATTTATTTCAGGGGAGCTGCTAAATTCTCTGTTACGCAATATTAATTTTGATATCAATTAGTAATATTTAATGATTGATACAGAAATATGAATATTTTCTTAATTCACCTTTAGATATTTCAACTAATCTAGTTTTGATTATCTTATTTGTTTTATTAGGGTACAGTATTATAAAGAATAAAAATCAAAGTGAAGCTTGAATGGTGATAATAAAAACACGTATAACAATGACATAATGAATCGGTCAATCATAAGAAAGAAATCAAATAGATGATGGAAAGAATATTTCTAAAAAGCCTCACTGCCGTTTACTGCTGCTTTTCATTTTTATTTCATCAAATAATTATTTTCCTGAGTGCCATATCTTTTAAAGTGTAATCTTAAAACAGAATGAAATGTAATTAATAAATACAAAATCAATACGAAATCAGTAAATGACGCTAAAAATCAAAACATAACTGCAATTATAAATTATTTGTACAACTTGTAGGTAATTTCATTAATTTTATTGTAGATAATACTGATATTTTTGCAAATAAAAGTAATTTAACTTAATTTAAATTATTATCAAATAATTATTAAAAAAAAAAAAACAAGATTAGTTCAAAATTTTATAATCAGTTAAAAATAATAAATAATTTGAAATTCAATAAATACATAATGAATTAAATGTGTGATTGAATACGATCAATAATTAATTCCATTTAAATAATTGTACTTTTTTATTTGTACATAATGAATTTATTAAGGATTAGAATCAATATATAAAATAAAGCAGATGTAATTTATTGCTCTTCGCATTTCTCTCTCTCTCTCTCTCTGTCTCTCTCTCCCTCACCGTTCCTACTCTCCTTTTTCCTCGGCGGATAAGCGGAATAAACGGATTTATTATTTGTTCGAATAGCTCATATTCCGAATAGAGTTTGACTTTTTAATTGAATTTTAAAATGTAAATATAACAGTATTTTTTATAATAAGTTTTAAATTATATTAATATTTTATAACTCATATAGTATATTATAATACTATCTTATCTATATAAAATTTCATAAACAAAACTCTATAAAACAGGTACAATTAATTAAAAAGCAAACGTATATTAAGCCGGGTTTAAAGCCTAATATTTATATAACTATATTTTTCGTAATTTTCAATTAATTTTAATTTATATATACGCATATAACGTACACATTTACATATACAGGTAATTGTACAGGCAATAAATGAATTTTAAACTAAATCCTTTTATGAACGAGCCGCTTAAAAGTTTCAGTATTTATAGTAAATAATTAAGTTATAAAACGAAGACCTCTAAGAGCTTCAGAAATAAAGATAAGTTGAAATCAAAGTATGAGGAAACAGCTTATCTTCGTTAATGAAGAGTTCCTTCGTCACCTTACGGTCCAAAAGACAGAGCGCAGTATCATTAATTACAATGAACTGAGAGCATGTTATAAAGTAAGTGCGGTACATAATAAGTGACTTGAGAGAAATTACTAATACGGCTATATAAAATACGATTATATTTCTCATATGTTGTACCAGTTAAAATGATGTAAGTTTGCACGAATATTGGTGTAACAATGTCGGATGAGAAAAATTGCACATGATTTTTCCTTACGTACGGCAATAAAACGTATCGAATATTGAATAAATCTCGAATTACTGTAAAGAGCAACTAGTACGCTAAAAGGATGATAATGTAAGTAATTCAACATATATATAATTTCTTCTTCTTACCATATTTAAATATTTTAGAAATTATTCGAGGACCAAAGATATGAGAGGCATAATTATAATATGTATAATTATATTATGTAGAAAAATATTGTAAGCAGTTGGTCAAATTTTCAACAAAACAATAGATCAAGTAATTTATGAAATATAGATTTTTAATAGCTATTTCATATATATTATTAAAATGAATTATTTTATTACAATTTATTCGTTAAATAATCAATTCAATAATTATTGCTATTGCTTTATTATTTAAAATAAATTGAAATTTTCATTGAATATATTTATTTGTAACTAAAACTACTAAATAACGCTACATATTTAATTTTTAAATTTATAGTAAATGTAGCACGTAAACAAACTTTTTAAAGCTCATAATTAAAATTAATACATTCTAAATGATAATCTGTAAACATCATATTATATGTAACATAATTGTATATATCATTAAAAAAATGTAACAATTTTTTTTCACTTATACTTTATTTACTACGAATAATTATATTTTGATTAAATATAGTATAATTTATTTATTTGCTATATAAATTTTTTTGTAAATTATTTTATTTAAGGTATAAGAGTTAAACATTTTTAATAAATAATAAAAAATTATTATAAAATATTTTGTTAAATTTACGATATTAGTTATCCATATGTATAGTCATAGTCTACATATTAATACGTATGCCATAAAAGTACATAGAATTAATTTTCTTATTTTATATTTCAATTATTCTTCGTGAAATTGTTATATTTCATATAAAGTAACAATAAAAAACAATATAGTTTTTCACTTCGAGTAGAATTAATTATAAGATAACATCCTGAGGCTACGTTTTTATTACTATTTAATTTGGTGATAAAAGAAATATCACTAGTAATAATTATCATAATCGTGGATGATGTTATACAGTCAAAATATATATATGCAAAGATATTTTTAGGTGTTCGTTTTTTTTTTCTTTTTAATTTATTCTGGCGTATGCCAGTTACATAATAACTGCAGTAGTTATTTATCAATGCTTTATTCAAATAAGTGTTATTGTCACGTTCAATCAGAAGTAAGAAAGTTCTCGAGCTTAAGCAGTGTTTTTTAATGTACTAAAATTATTTTCTTAAGTTTACTTACTATTAAGACATATATAATAATTTAATATTTTACTAAGAAATGGGCACATGAAAAAAAGCTTATTTCAAAACATTTTCTATAATATGTTTGAAATATCATTGAATAATTGTTTTTCTCAATTATTTTAATCTTAGCAGTAATATAATTATTTCATTTATACTAATATTTATAATAATGATAAATTTTATATTTCCATATTATTTTGTTTACAGAAAGTATTTGTATTTTATATAAACATAATTTTTTTTATACATTTTAATGTCTTTTATTATGAATTTTATTGACAAATTAATTAATATGCTCTTTCAATGCTAATATAAGTGTTATGAAAAATATAACATTTCTAAAAAATTGACATTTTTCAATTTCCGTGTATAACTTGTGTAGTCCTTAACATATCAAACCTTTCATTCATTATACGAATTATAAATTTAAGTTAGGTCCCGTTTTAAAAATTATTTAATAATAAATTTAAGAATAATAAATTAACACAGTGATTCGTATATGCAATAAAAATTCTGTTAGAAGCATGACGTACTATGATATGAGTAATTGTTAACTCGCTATTTTTAATTTATTTTAAATATTTACTTACATACATATTTTTGTCTTTATTGAGATAATTTATTGATTCCGTATATCTTTAATTATATATTGAAAGGAAAAATATTGACGACATTTACCTTTACATAAATATATATAAAATTAAAAATGACTTTCTAATGTTTACGATTCTTACGTTTTAATAATTTCATTGTAATCAAATTTTAATAATATTCTTTAAAAAAAAATAATAATTTTAATAATTATATTTTAATATATCTGAATAAAAATATTGCACATAATGAAATTTTCTATTCTTTAAATTTTTTTATGAA
Source organism: Ceratosolen fusciceps (assembly GCA_018883505.1). Classification (NCBI taxonomy): domain Eukaryota; kingdom Metazoa; phylum Arthropoda; class Insecta; order Hymenoptera; family Agaonidae; genus Ceratosolen; species Ceratosolen fusciceps. The sequence goes on along the minus strand of RCIC01000037.1, from coordinate 491,170 downwards.
TAAAAATATATTAATACAAAATCATTTTTTAAATGAATCAAGCGGGTGAATACTTACAGGTAAGATGTATTTATATTTTTTGCAGTTTTTACAAAATTATAATTTTAGAAAAAATCCATTGTTTTCTTATGAATTCCAAAAAATAAGGAATTCGTATAATTTATAAAAATAAAAATAAAAATAAAATAAAAATAATCCAAGAATGATGTTTTGTTCAATTTTAATTATTAATAATAGTACAGTTTTTATCTTAAAAAGGTGGGAGAATCAGAGATAAAGAGGAAGAAAGGGAGAGAGAATTAGTACAAAGGGTCAATTTTACACTGTCGATAACTACTATATATTGCGCAATATTTTTTGGTAATACCGGTAAAGAGAATTCTTACTTTTTTTTTCTTCATTTTTACTTTCGACTTATTTCACGTTAACGAATATGCAGTAGAAGTAATGAATATCGCTTACATATGAACTTATTATGTTTCCGTACCATTATCTTACGTGTTCTTATATTTCTGAGATTCATTGTAATAATTACCCTACTTAACGACAGAAATAACAAAATTTTAATTCAATACATTATTTATGACAATTTTAAATATAATTTAATTAATAAAATTTAATATAATAATAAGAACAAATGCTTATACAAACATACATTTACATAAATGTAGATATAATTCTAATATACTTATTTCTATTTATATGCTTATTGCATAGATACTTAATACTAATTTTTCATTATGAAAACTATGAGAAGTTCTAGTAATAATAAAATAAATAATAATAAATAATAGTAGAAATGTCTGTTTTATAAACCGATATTTCTTTATTATGTACTTGTTAAAAATTTTTGTTATCTGCGCCAACACTTAAATTACATTAAAAATATTGTCTCAAATTAATTATTTTTCAGCTTGAACTTCAATGTACTTACAAAACGCAACTTACACATATTAATATTTTGCCTCATCTGTGCTCTCATAACATTTAAACTTCAGTAGTTTACTTAAAAACTGTTTGTATAGTTAAAAAGATGATTTATTTTTCTTTCTATAAATAAAATATAGTTAAATATTATAATACTATTTACAACGTTTACTGTAGATAAATTTTAAAAGAAATTTTATTAAATTACTAATAATTTTTAATCGGCCAATTATATTGTACAGAAAAGATTTTAGAACAACATAGTAATAGATAATAACAGTTGATAAAATAATACATGTTCGAATAATATTTTCATGAAGTGAATATAACTATTTTAATGATAAAAAATATTTTAATATAATATTTTTGGATTAAATTTTTTTATATAGAAATAATTGTACTACTAAACTTAATAAGAAACTTTAGAAAATACAAATGTTTCTAATTATTAGAAAAAAGTTAATTAATTTATTTGGACATAATCCTATTGTGATGTTTAAGTAGATAAATTATTTTTTACTATTATTATTCTTGCAATGATTAATAATTATATTGAAGCATGTTATTCATTTTTTTTTTTTTTTTTTTTTTTTTAAGATATAAAAGAAAAACCAAGTGATTGCAGACTCGCTAGAGATTGTAAATACAAAGAACAGTCTTATCTAAATTAGGTATCATGTGAATAATTGTATTTAATTAATGAGGTGTCAAAAAAATCTTGAAGAAATAGTATACTTTATAAGCTTCCAAATTTCTCAACGATTAAATTTGATAAATAATTAATACGCTGGTTCTTTATTATCATTTAATGTATTTTTATTGTGTTACACATGTATGTATTAAAAAAAAAGTTGGTTTGACTTTAAAAAATTATGTAAAAGAGACTTATTTGGTAACTGGATCTTAAATATAAATAGAATTTTAAAAATATATGATATTAAATATTACATTGTGCTCGGCATACTTTTATATCTTTTATTAATATGAATATATTTTTAAGGTAATAAATTATTAAGATCCTAAAAGATTCTTAAATTTATTTTTACCTCGATTGTTTACAACAATTTAATTTTTATTTTTTAAAATGAATTTTATTTACATCACTATATTCAAACAACAGTTTATCCAATAACTGGATATCGTTTGATACTTATAGCTCATATTTGTATTTCGTTAGATTGGTTGTGACATACATAATTAGAAATTTGAATATATTCTTTGGAGCACATATTTCAATTACATCTAATATAAATTTGAATTTAGTATCTATAAAATTTTTAATATTGAGAAAACTGAAATACATCATATATTATTATTACGATATATTATTATTAGTAATGATCGATGATGTTTCAAATTTTAGTTTCAGGTAGCATTTATTGTTTTCAAGATTTATTTGATAATTATTTGTCATATTATGTGAATAAAATTTATGTATTTATACGAAATAATGCACCATCCGATGATAAAAATACTATTTTTGAAAATAATTTTTATATTTTACCGTTTAAAAAATTTACATCGTAATTCATTAATAATTTATTCAGATACATAGATATTTAAATCTTATTTGATTACTATATACAAGTAATTAAAATGTATAAAAGTTATTATGTTATATAAATGTAGATATAATAATATTAATAATAATAATAATACACTTTTACAGTAATTAATAATGTATTGAATATTCATATTCAATAATTCTTTATAATAATTCAATAAAAAATTCAATTATATTCAATATTTATGTACAGACAATTAACATGTTATAAAAAACTAATATAGACAAAATTCTATTATTGCATAATGTAACCATTATGTTATCAGATTTAACGACTTACCGTTGATTATTGACACATAATAGTATTTGAGAAAGTTCAATGATTTTCATAATATATTAATATATTTAACGGCAATAATTATAATTTGTGTAAAATTTTATGACAGTTTATAATAGATAATAATAATTTTGATAATATTTTAAAGCATACATTTGGAATTAACATAACATTGTTACTGAAATAATTAATAAATCTATCAAATAATAATAATTAAATTAATTGATCTAATTAAAAGAAATAATATTTACTTTCATATATTGAAAAAATAAGGTTTAAAATAATAATGATGAAATAAATTTTAAAAGAATGTAGCTCGCTAGTTTTACAGACTTATATTTACACATCTAAAGTTTAACACAACAGATTGTATTATTTGCTACAAGATTTCGATAAAAAGCGAATCTACACGTTCAGAATTAAATAGTAATTACATGAAAAAACAAATATTTATTTCATTTTTATATTTTAAAGAATATAGTTCATAAAACCAATTGTATTATGAAAAAAAAATTTTAACAAGTTTCATGGAAAAAAAATTGTTTGTGACATGATCAACATTTTAAAGAATATTTAAAAATATAATACTAATTTCAGTATTACGTTCAGTAATAGTTTTCTTTAAATTAGATAAAAAGTTTACTATAATTCATTTATTACATTATATTCCTACGTTTACAATAGCTGTTATATTTAGATTATTACGTATTTTATAATATGTTTATCTATTTAATTTACACATTCCAATCTTATGCAATCTCACAATAATTTTAATTACTTTAATTTTTAACAATTTATTTTATTACTTTATTACAAACAAAATTTATATTACCAAATACTAAATAAGTACATCATTGGTTAAAATGTAATTTACAGATATTAAATATAAAAGATTGAATATGACATTGAGTAATTTTTATTAGTTACAATAAATATTTAAAAACCATTATATTATTTGGTGCAATATAATAGAATAAAAGTTTTTATCCTTTCGTAATTATTATTGGATTATGTATTCTGGAGCCAAGGTTTAACGTAATTATTTGTTAAAGGATTTGAAAATATTATGATAACGAACGTTGCACAAGATTATTTATATGAGGTAATGATAAATTCATATTGTATTTTTAAATATAATTTTTTTTGTTAATACATCGTATAACTTTAAATTATTCAAATTTTTAAAATAAATTGTCATACTTTTGATTATTAGGTCTTGCAAATTTATACTTCTCCAAATTATATTAAATATTTAAGAAAAAAATAATAATTATAAAATAAAATATTAATACTTTAAACATTTACTATGTCACTAAAGAAATTATTAATGGTCCTGATAATAATAGATTATTAAATTATTAGATAAAAATTATTTATAAATATTTAAACTAATAAAAACGGATACATATATAATTATGATTCATTCGTATTCATAGTTTTAATTACCTATTCAGTTATGATTTTAAAATAAAGAAAATTAAATATATAAAATACCGTATTTTTTAATTTAAATAACATAATTGTGTTGTCCAATTTTTTGTTGAAAATGATAAGATGTTTTGTACATCTGAAAAATTTATTCAGATAACACAACATTATCTTTACATTTATTATATTATAAACATTATTAAACTATCTTTAGTCCTTATCATTAATTTTAATCTTAAAAATGTTAATCTCAAAACTTTATTATTTACACTTTAATGAACACTTTTTATGAATTTCAATAAAAATATTAATTATTAATTATTTAATTTTGCTTCATGTTTATAATAAAAAATATTTTTAAGAATAAGCGTGTTAACAATTTTTGTACTAAATTTTATTTGTAATTTCTTTTAATAAAACAAATTTATTTCATTTTTTTTTATTTCTTTTCTTCTTATTTTTCATAAAGTAGTTCATTAAGTATTGAAATTCTTAATGTATAAATTGTTTCTGAATATATTTGTAGTATTACTTGAATTTTAATAATATTGGAGCACATTTATTCATCTAAGTAGTCAAGAAATATTTAAAAATTAATTGAAATATTAGATTTGATTCTCAAATATTTATTAAAATTTTATATATAATTTATACAAAGCTAATAAGACATTTCAAAAAGAATATAATTCTATAATATTATAATATTAATGTGTATATTGTTCGATAAATAATTAGTGTTTGACACAAATGGCAAGATAATATGTAATAAATTCCATGAAAATAGATAAGTGGGGAAAAAAGAAAATGATGTATAAGAGAAAAATTTTCCATTTACGCGCGGTTGGAGGGTGGGGGTGTTGGAGGGTGAGGAAGTGTTAACCGCTCTAGGAAACCGAGAAGTATATATCCAAATAGTCAGTTTTCAAATAGTGCCTTTCAAAGAAGGACCGTCGGTCAGATTTGCAGCCAGAAATAGTTATTTTACTCTTCATCGCGGTTTCAAAATCTTTAAAGAATTTTAGAATTCAGACACTGTATTTCGCTATTGGCAGTAATGACAGTGCGTGAATGTAACGAGTAATGCTGTCAATTTTCGTCGGAGATCACTAAACAAATAATTGAATCGAGGAGACTACGAGATAAAATTTTTTCGACGATCACGAGACAATCACAATCTTAACTCACGAGACATTAATTAAGTAATTATGACGTTATTGCCACGTGCTTATTCAGGGCTCAGAATAACGCAACGCGCTAACGTAAAGAACTATAATAAAAGGATTTATTGTAAGTAAACCTTCTTGTTGGGCTTTAGATAAAGGAAAAGGGGTGAGGATCGGAGTATAAGGTTTCGACGTTGGCGCGCAGAGCGGGAAAATCTAGTCTTTTGCTTAAACGATTCTAATTTCCCACAAATGTATGAACTAGTATTTACTTATGCCAGACTTAAATCATATTTGAGCTTATACCATTTAATATCAAATATCGTATATCATAACCTTTTAATTTCTTTGTTATTTATTACTTTTATTAGTGAAAAAAGTGATTTATTTAAAAAATTTCTGACTTTCCGTTAATTTTTGTCTACTTACTTATACGTTGTATGTTAGAAATTATGAATAAAAATGTTAGTATAATAATTAAAGGGATTAAATCAATTAAGATTGATTGGTGTTATGACAATACTAATGAAAATATCAATCATAGACTATAGGAATATTATCTTTACCGTACATCGGCTTATTCAAACTTTGAATACATTGGAGCGTGCATAGAGTATTTATATAAGGACATGCTTCTATTATATGATGTGATCGAAATAATTAATTTACGCGTTAATTTTATAACGATAAGCCGCGTATAAATATTCATAGAGTTTTTTCGATTTATTTCTATTTATATGAATTGACGACCTTATGATTTATTATTTTGACAAACTAAGAATTTACAGTATATTAGTTTACGATTCGTAAAGATTGTTAAAATTCAATAAGAAATGCTTTGAGAGGTTCCTAAGATGTTTTGAAAAACCAGACAAAGGCCATGCACATTAATTTTAGAAAAAGTCATTGATAAAGTTCTTATATTTTTTATATTACACATGCATACCTGAATTATTAAATTGTTTAATAAATAATTTAGAGCACGTAGGCTTATGTATTTTAATAGATTTTATGACTGAATTATTATTCATTGTAACCAGAGTGACGTGATAAACAAGTATTAACATTTATTTAAGTAAATAAAGATTCGTGCTGAGAATATGCTAAAGTTGTTTATTTATTGTTGCTAAATAAATCTTATTCGATAACCGAGGACTATTGAGACGGATAAAAGTTGAATGCTTAAGTAATGGTTTTGCGAGTGCTTCTACTCGAGTGTCAAAGGCAATTGAAGAAACACGGAGATGCAAGTATATCGGTGTCAATTGAATTCCTAGCTAAGACATAAGTACCGGGCAGTTGCACTCGTAGATTCCTTTTCCTCCTGCTTGTCATGCTTTCAGGCAAGCTCTCGCGACTCCACCTCCTTCTCTTGCTACGTCTCCATCACCGGTAGCATTACGACTATCCATCACCATCGCCATCGCCATCGCCATCGCATCACCCTCGTCGTTGTCGTCAACTCAGCTGCGGATTTATGCGTGCGCGCACGAGTGTTTACACAAGCCACGCGACTCGTGCCTCCCGTCACATTCAATAAGGCGGAGCGCCGGCGAGTCGAGGTCCAGTTGACTCTGAAATCCGTGGCTTCGTAGACATCCGCGGACGCGCGCGTAAAGAGGATCGTCCGCGGCTTCATCCACGAGACTCGGGAGTTTTTTTCGGTCGCGCACGTGGCATAAGATTGGCTCTACGCGCGTGAATATTTTTTACGGCTTATCGTGAGCCCGGGAAACGGCCGAATAACGATTGTGAGTGTTCAACGATCACTTATTTCCATGAGATGAGCTTTTTCAGTCTTTTCAAATTCCTCTTCCTTATCTCGTCCCTTTCATTATTTTAACCCCTTTCCTTTTCTTTAATAATTTTTTAAGATTTATTCTATACCTGATTGGCGGTGATTGGACGAGCTCAAATCACAATGATACTTTTATAATTGTGAGAGAAATGTGCCGCGCCAACCAAATTCTCTAGTCTACTAATTGTCAGTTACTAATTGGAACAATTTTTATCTTATAATAATTTTATAAATTATCTTTAACCGAACGTGTAATAAATTCAAAATGAATCTTCATTTGTCCATACATGATTAATAACTACTATCCTTTCTCTTTTCTGATATTTATGATTTTTTTTATTATTATTTTATAGATTCGTACAATGGAAGTGAAATTATTATTATTTATTCTACTACATGTAGCCGTGCAACCATGTCTGTCAGGTAAGCCCAACCAATAAGGCTATTATTTATCATGCATAATATAAACAGATTCAGAAGAAAACTTATTATCTCCTCTGACTTTACACCCATAATATTCACATACTTTTAGTACTACACCTTCAATAAATCACAAATTTATTATATATTCTATTAATAGTATACCATATCTCATGTAGATAATTAACAACTTATATGAATGATAATTACGCATAATAACTCGGTAAAACAGTAAATGTATACATATATAAGATTTTACTATAAGTATGTACCGAATGAAATTTTCTCTAATTATATAAAAATCAAAGTTTGTCAATTTTAATATTCTTTTAGATAGTAAAATCATATTATTTATAATACGATCAGTTAATAATATTACATTATATTGTTTTTACACAATTATGAAGTGATACTGAGTCGGTTAGAGTAAGTAGTAAAAAACGGGTTTATGCGGACTTTATTATCACGATAATCAAGAAAATCACAATTTGAAAACAATTTTATTTAAAAAAAATACATATTAAAAAAAGTTTTATTAAAAAAATTACATTTAAAAAAATAATTTTATTAAAAACTTAATGAATAATTTTTAATGAATACATATTGTTATATTAAATTAAATATTTTTGCTACTAAATAAAAAATATAAAATTCAAAATGCAAAGTAGATACTTTTTTTTTTTAAATTTAGTAAACTTTAATATAGAAATAACTAAAACGATTTGAAAAACTAAAAAATTCAATTTATTTATTTTATCATAGATGTTATCATTTAAAATGATTTACTAATCTTTTGCAGTACGAATAAAAAGAAAAATTAATTGATTTTGTTCATTAATATTATAAATTATTTTATTGCACAAAACTAGCATGTTTATTAAGTATTAAACTTAAAAATTAAGTTATTAAGCGGAGAATCTAAAAAAAGCTTGATAAGTTTCAACTTACATTATTAAATATTAATGAATGTATCACAGATACCCAAGTTAATGTGTGATATAAGATTTATTTAGAAAATATGAAAGATAAAGTTTATTTATAGGTTGGAGATTCCCATTAAAAGTAATATTATTTACCTTTGCATTCCTTAAAACGAATTTATTTTTTTTTCAATTAAAAAATTCATTTAACAGTATTATTAATTTCAATACTTTTTATGATTATATGAAGTTTGATGATGATATATGATTCTTATATAAGCTTTGATGAAATGAGTGATCTTTTTTCAATTTTCAATTTATAAAGATAAGTTTCATTTCGCGTTCTCAATAGTTTTGTAATAATAATTTAATTACAGCAGAAAATATATCTTCGAGGTAAAAATAATATAATTAAAATGACTTCCTTATTACACATAATTATAAAAATAATGAAAGATTAATGAAAAAAAAAAAAAAAAAAAAATTAAGGACCAAGAGGACTGGAATCGGACGTCTTAGAGCAATTATCACCAATACACAATGTTGAGGTGTGTGACGATGATAAAAGTAATACAATCCATGAGGGATTAGATACGTCTCGTCACCCCTGTCGAAGGAGTTGCAGGGATAATGAGCCACCCGCAAACTGTTCCTACACGTTTAACGTGGAGCATTACCTGGCGATGAGCAAAGCCTGTTACGACTGTTCGGCAAACGTATCCGATTGCTTGAGGCCTCATTGTATACCAGCTGATGGGATCGAGAGGACCATCGTTGTTGTCAATCGACAAATGCCAGGACCATCGATCGAGGTGAGTCACTGAATCGCCATCCTTTTCTAAAGTAATTCTTTATATTTTCGATAGCCTCAAATTATTATGGCACAGCCAGTGAGGTTCATTCGGTGAAATTTCAATATTAAAATACAGCCTTCGCACATACACACATCGCCTCGAAATTAGTTCGAATACTCGAACTAATAATTGCCGATCCGAGCCCTTGTTATTGAAGCAACCCATTGTCGCGGTGTACATTTATTTTGTATAAAATATTTTTGTATATATTTTACGAGGTCACCGTATACAAAATATCGTTCTACTCCATTCATTTGCTACAATGAATTTAAATGGTGCATGAATTATTAATCAGATGAAAAGATCAACAGAGGATTGGGGATGATTTAAATCATCCATCTTCTTAAATTGATTATTAGCAATTATGTTTTGTTTTCAACAATATTTTTTATATCTTTTTTTTTTTTTTTTTTTTCAAGGATGCTATTACTTTATGCAATTCCTCGAAAAGGCGTGAAAATCTCCTGACGGGTTAGGAAGTTAAATAGCATTGGTATATCTCAAAATATGTACACAACACTTCTAAAAACTATAACATATTCATTTATTTATTTATTTCATTGTATTAATGAAACGGATATTTAAATATATTATACATTAAAATATCTATCGTATTGAATTTATTTAAAAATTATTGATTTATTACTTATTCTCTTTTTATACGTGTCGGGATCTTCTCTAAAATAAGTATCTAGATCAATAAAAAAAAAACAAAAAAAAAACATGATATATAACCTAAATATGAATGTGAGAAAATTATAAAATCTTGTTGAAGTAAGTGTGAACAATATAATTCATAGCTACTTTGTGATTGTAAAGTGGTAAAATAAATAATGTATATTTAAATATTATGTAAATATTATTATGACAAATATTGACGATATTGATGTTGACGATAGTATAAGTTTTTATAATAATATTCGATGAAGTCGCGAACAGATGATCATTGTAATTTTATAATTTTTAGTGAAAGCAACATTAAGAACAATATCGAATATGAATGCAAACTTGTTACGGGATCCCGGAGTAGGTAATTTTTATTAGAACATCCGGTTCGCGTATAAAAACTCGCATTTAAAAAAATACAAAAGCGAAAGACGTACAGATAATTAAATACGTAATTTTAAATGAATAGTAGTACCGAAGGAAGCGGTAATATTTAATAATATCACTAAATAAAGGGAAACGAATACCCGCTAGAATTACCTAGGAATACGAGGATAAATGAGCGGCAAGGCTTATGACCTTACGAAGGTCTTTAACGCTTGCAACACGACTATGACTTACACTTTTTTTTTCTACTCCACGCGGATGAATATTCTAATTATTATGAGATCACATTTGCTCACATTTACGTTGGAATTAAAGAAATCAGTCATCTCGTTATACACATGATGGACAAGGATTATGTATTGATATTTTATTTTATTTCGGTACATAAATCGTGTAATCATCGTTGTTTTGATAAGTTTACGAATAATGATTTTTTTGGATAATTTATAAAGGTTTCTTTATTATAAAGATAATGCATAAAGGATTATACATAACTGTATACTTTAAACTTAAAATATTATGCAGCATTAAAATTATTTATATTATTTGTATTTTTTTTTATTTATTTATTTATTTATTTTTTTGAGTGACTTAATTAATTAAATGTTTATTAATATCGCAGTTATTTAAAATGTTTTACACGTTATCAACTTTTTTCAATATACATTTCTGAATGCATAAGTAATTAAAGTAACTAATGTTTTTCCATATCCTTTACATGAATTAAGTAATCAAGATTTCACGATTAATAATCTACAATGTATATTAACCTATCACTTTTTAAACTTCTATTTAAAGAATCTTTATTTTTAATGTAAAATGACCACCGATGACAGATTATAGATAAATTAAATTTTTTAAAACAGTTTGTAATCAACCTACATACATAAATATTTTAAGGATTTAAATAAAAACACGACATTTAAAATAAGCTATTACCGCAATATTTATTTGAAAATATTATATAATGTGATATTTTATTGTAAATGCAGATTATATATAACACTTTTCGGAAATATATAGTTAGGCTTCCACAAAAGCAGAAATATAATTTTTGTCTGTGTCATTGATCTGTAGCAAATCAAATTGTTTTACACAACAGATCCCCGTGACCTCTCGTCCTTCATTAGAAATCAATTGAGCAAATCAATTTATTTTTTATTTACTTCTTCTCCCCCCCTCCATTCCTTGCAATAAACGTGCTGTCCTTCAAAAGAACACGAGTGAACGGAGATTTGGTACAACCGGCGTTTAAATTTCTGATTCCTGTATTTCCTTTTAATTAGGCCGATACTGTAAAGAAGAAGATAATTATAATAGTTACAGCAAGTATTTAAGATAATTGGGAATCGCCAAGATGATGAAGTAGTCAGTAAAATAATACGCTGTTTTACAATGATTCATTTGTTTAAATCAATGTATGAATTCTTTAAACTCAGTAATATCGTAATACATACTAAAAATATTTTTTATCGAATATTTAAAATATTTATTTCCATCGAGTAATTATTTTATTAATTGATTGTATACCTCGGATTTTATTTGATAAGCATTATTATAAACCTTCTTTTTAAAAATGACTCGGAAACTTCAATAAAGAATACGATAACGTATAGTAATTATTCTAAAATTATTTAAATTGGAGTATATATTAATAATGGAATGAAACATCTCGGTATGTAATACAAAATTCTTTTGCCTCATACAGCAAATAATATTGTGAAATAGTGCAATGTGACTGTTCAATATTATTACTATTTATTTATTTTATTAATTAATACTTGCATACAATCTTGTATATTACATTCTAAATATTTTGAAATTTAGATAATTTTAAAATCAAATTGAACACTAATTATTATTCTTAAATAATCGCGATAATTATATGTCATTTAAGTAATAATTTTAAATTTATACTTTTTTTAATTCTCATTATTATTTTATCAGATAGAATGTCAATTGGTGAAAATATATAAATTAAATATTTATGTATTTATATATTTATAAATATATATTTATTTATATATTTATATATATATAGAGGTCTAATAACAGTATATAAAATTAAATAAATTCTATTACATTGTATATGTTAAAAAAAAAGTAGAAAATGCGTGGTTTTGATGTTTCCAATAATGTAATATATATAATGCATATTTGTATTTTAAATTAATTAATTACATTGTTGAATATTTATCATAAAATAGATAAAATGATTATTGTTCTCAATCTAATTGTATTTACTTTAATTAGTCATTTTATCTCTAATCTAATGTCAAATAAAAAAAATTATTTATAGACTAATATAAATATTATTGAATACCTACTTGCAAAGATAAGTTAATTCTTGTATATAATAATTTCATCGGAAAATTTATTATAAAAATAAAATAATATTTTGTAATGGTATTTAAAATATATCTATATTATATCAACATTTGTAACTTATTGACAATAATCATAAGTAAAATAAAATAAAATAAAATTTGCATAATAGTTTTTATGCATTTACGTTTTAGTTAATGGAAAATGTACGAAAATTTATCATTAATAGGTTTGAAGAAAATTTATTAAGATACTTGTACAATTCAGTCTGTGCAAAATACAATTAATATACTTTTAATTATTTACTTTTTCAATTTATATTACATGATTAAAAAATATATGTTCTCTTAGGTTTACAAATTGTATTGTAAATATATTATAAAATATATAATTGAATATACTTAGATTACATTATCTATAGGTATATTCAATGGTTTTATGAAAAATAAAATATTCATCAATTTTCCGTCGCTATAAATTATAATATATCATGTTCATAACGTGTTTTGTTTAAATAAAAAATGTACTTGAGATTATATTTCATACTTAAAAAAATGTAATTTTTTGTATATTTTTCTATGATAATTATCTAGATAAATAAATCATTTTTATTTAAAATAGTAGAGGATATGTACGTGATTTTAATCTAACTGTTATAATTTTATTAACTAGACATACCAGAAGGAAAACCAAAATAACTAAGGTTGAAAAAAAATTTACATTGTCATAGTAATTATAATATTTACTACACGTCAATATAATAATCAAACTTTTGATATAATCTGATAAGAGGAAAATATGTACTACATATTAAACAGTAAAATCTTTACTTCGCTTATAAAATTAATGATAAAGTTCGTTGTTTCGTAATACACTATATTTAAAATTGCCAATAAAAAATTAAATCAATAATAATATATATTATTTTAAATAAAATCCATTTACATGAAAATTTTCATTACTTTATAAATATACACATACTTGAACTCATATATAATATTTCATTCTAATACATATATACATCAATGTTAATCATACATAGACGAAGCATAAGATAACTTTATTAATTCAGTTTCAGTTTTTGTTTGACAAGTTAAAATATTCAAAAATATAAAACTATCTGGTTGATTATGAAGTAAAAAATATAATTAAAATATTATTGCAAGTCCATAAATTTTTATGACAAAGGCATCAAACTTAGAAAAACTTGTTATTTATGAAACACCACAATGGCTAAATACAATTGAAAATATTTTTCGTCAATTAAATAATCCCTTAATATCTTAATTAATATTAGAACTAGTAAGTTACTTAGAAGTATTAAGATGTATTCGATGAAATGAGTCTAATTTATAGCTGTTAATTTTATACGCATTAAATTTTTTAGTAATTATTTTCCTTAAGGCGATAAATCATATAATTAGATTAAAGGAAGTAATTTTTATGTTAAAAGCACTACATTTCTTAGAATACATGTAAGAAAATCAATTAATAGGTAATATAACTCAAATATCCATCTAACAAGTACGTATAAAATACTCAGAATTATTTATTATAAATAATTTTCCAATATGAATTATAAATATGTTTATTAATAAAAAAATTATGTTTTTAAAGTTCAAGTTAAATAATTACTTCAAATTTTCATGTTTTTTAAAAGTAAAATCGTTAATCCTGATATTAATAAGATTGACTGCACCATATTAACATTGGAAGGAAGTAATAAAATTAAAGTCTAAAAAAAATAAAAAAAAAAATGTTAAGGATAAAGCAGATAAAAAAAATAGGAGATATATATTCGTACTTGTGTACAGGTTTGTGAAGGCGACGAGGTGACAGTAAAAGTGGTAAATATGTTGCATGGGGAAACCACAAGTATACATTGGCACGGTCAACACATGCGTAAAACGCCGTACATGGACGGAACGCCTTTCGTAACTCAATGCCCAATTCTGCCCGGAAACAGCTTCCAATATAAGTTCATCGCCAGTTCTCCTGGTACTCACTTCTGGCACTCACACGTCGGTAGGAAAATTCTTTTAAAATATTTTACTTTTACCGTAGGCTACATTATTTATTAGAAAGTTATATTAATCGTATCGAATGATAAAATGTTATCGATCTTACATATATATATATATATATATATATATATTTGTCTAAATCCAATTATATTATATATTTATAATATGATATATAACAAGTTTTATTATCATTTATAGAAACGTATTATATAAACTCGTGTTATTAAATAGTTGTTTAATTTTTGATCCATTGGCATTATAAAAATATTAAATTTTTTATTTAAGTAATATAATATCTTTTAATTACAAATTTTCACTATTACTAGTAAACAATCTTTTTCCAATGTCGAATTAATTTACTTAAAATTTTTTACTACAAGTACTTTTAACTAAGGAACTACAACTAAGGATTTGTGAAACATAAACATGGTATAATCTTTTATTTAATAGGTATCCTTTACGGTAGTATTCATTTGTTTCTAAATAAAAATGTAATCCTTATTACATAAATAACTTGCAAGATTTAAAAGCTTTTATTTCTATTTCAAAATTTTCGAAGAAAAACTTCAAAACATATTTAATTGCAATAAGTTTTCAAAATTCAATTTATAAAACTATAACAACCTTATTATTATTTTTTATTATATTATTAAGTATAATATAATTAATAATGTGTCAATTCATGTTTTTTTATTTACAATTATATGCGTAACTAGGTTTAAAAAAATATTGGCATTATGATTCAATATTTATTTAATTGATTTGATTGAAAGTAAACGTCCTCATTGAAGACTTTTACTAATTAAATTTCTTACGGTTTACGTGCATAACAATATTGATTTTTATCATCAACTTCTTTTGTTGCGTATTTGAAAATTTCATAATGTACATAACGATGTTTTTAAAATGAATGAACCCAAAATAAATATACGTGATGATTTTTGTTTTTTGTCGATTTCACTTTTTTGTTATAAGTATTATATGATAATGAGTATAATACATTACGTATAAACGGTGACTAAAGACAATGAGATATAAATACGAGGAAATACATGATGGGAGTTGGAGACTCTGAAAAATATTAATTTTATGTGATAATAGATAATAAATCATCATTCGGATTTAAATTGACGTATACATATTATCAAAATTTTAGAACTTCGTTCAAGTTGTTTTTAAATCGAAAATGATAATAACAATATTCGATATTTTTATAATTTAACATTTCCCATTTCAATTTTGTATACACTAAATAAAAAGTTTTTTTTTTAATAATTTCCATTTTCTAATAACTATTTATTATTAACTCCAATAATCAAGATGATGTTAGTTTAATCAATTAAATAATTACTAAATAATTTCGTTTTAATGTAAACATATCTTAATTATAGTTAGTGATAAGATATTATGTGATGGTATGAAAGGTTATTATATTTATTCAATTTTTATAAATTCTGAAATTGCGATTCATACCTCCAACTTCAATTTTATGCATAAATTACTTATGGGTTACTGATTCATAAATATGAAGTTCATAATAAAAAAAAAAGGAATATTATTTTATTTACGACAATCATTATCGAAGCTTTGCGTTACTTTGTACAGTTAAAATCAGTGTGAAAGAAATAAAATCAAATGATATTCTTAGTAATATAGGTTCTAATAGGTATTTTCTCAAATATCGACGTTTGGTTTATTTGATTGAAAAAAATTTGTTTCGTTTTATAGATTTAGAAACGTTTAGGCTAATTGATTGTAATTCCAATTCCAAACATTCGGACAAATAAATTATAATTATTAAAATAATTTGAATACAATTTACAATTATTATTGTTTAAAGCTACTTAATTTATAAGAGTCTAGTTTTTTATATATATAATTATAATAATAATTGCCTACGTTCGTGTTACGTATATTTCAATGAGGCAGGGCTTGCCTCTCATTATCGATTGTCATTACCGATTGAAATCGTTATTTATGCTTCTGCTCATTTGCACTGCTTTACAATACATTCCGCTTACATCATGGAATTCAGAGAATATAGAGAAAAACCATGACGTTTATTAGGTTTCCAAAGAGGGGACGGCCTGTACGGTCCACTGATCGTGCGGAAGGCGCCAAAAGCTAATCCCCTGTACAACCTCTACGACTACGACGAGCACACCATCATCCTTTCCGACTGGGACCATGAGTTCGGAGTGAATAAGTTTATCTCTCATTATCATGCAGCAGGCGATAACAAGCCTCGGAATATCCTGGTCAACGGCATAGGCCGCTTCGATATGAGAACGTATAAGAAGAAGGGACAAGCTGTCTTGTTGGATCCCCCCATTTTCGTCGTCAAGAGGGTAAAAACTCTTTACTGATTTTACAGCAACGGCTGCTTTATAATGGTTAGCTACTGCTTTTAATATATGGTACTGTGTTTGTTGGGCGGGACGATTGCCACGGGGGGGGGGCACAGGGGTATGATTTCGGCCAGCGAGTAGGCGATTATTAACTTATAGACTTGGGACGGCATTTATCAGACAGACTTGTTGTTTTCTAAATTTATTATGACAAGAAGACAAACAGTACAATTAGAATACAAGCAATTTTCTTTAAATAAAAAGTGATCTATAAATTTTTCTTCCTTGATCTTTATTAGTTTACCGTAGGTAGATAAAAAAAAAAAATAAATATTTTTATTTCTTAAACTATGAATCACCGATTTTAAGAAAACTGCAGTTTTTCAGAATCCAATGCAACCATTATGCAATTAAACAATTACAACTTGACATTCGCTCAATGTCTTTAAGTAAACGAGAAAAACCAATCGGTCAGAAGGAAACGTGATTCAGTTCATAGATTTAGAAGGCTTCGATCATCGAGCAATCTTTTGTTCGAGATGATCAAGCATATAATTTTCCGTTCGATCTGAATCTATATCTGCTAGCGAGAAATAAATTAACCAATAATTTATAGATTTCTCAATTAACTTCTGCGTAACGATGTGATTTTCATACAAATATTGCAGCGCACAACATGCATCCTAATAAGGCTAAAAATATCCGGTATCGCGTTATCTAGATGGGAAATTTGTATTAATGCATGCTAAAATAATTTAAATGTATAGGTTGTTTACTAACTGCAAAATACCGATAAATCAATGATGATTTACATAGTCGTAACGCGAGGCGAAATGTAGCCTTTGTAAAGTAACGAAACTTAAATAATACGACAATTATTGTGAGCGGATCGTGATCCATTGAGAAATCGCTACGTATGCGCCTGGAGGTTTCGAAAAAATGCCTTTAATGAGAAAGAATAAAACGATAGGAACGACCTTAGCGACTGAACGTCAAGGTAGAAACTTTTTCTTCTCGTCTGTGGTTCTCAGGACCGAGCGATACGTCAATTTCAACTCCGAAACGTTGAGTAATGTACTCCCGATCGCTTGCCAATCATTCCGCGCGGATTTATTATGCAATATCAAATTCCGAGCATCCGCGCGCTCCGAAGTTAGGTATTAATCGCCTCCTCCTCCTCCTCCTCCTCCTCCTCCTCCTCCTGGCATCGGCATCTCCTTTTATTTTTATTTTAAATGCTCGTACTTCCCGGCCACGGCGACTCCCTCGTCTTCCCTCGGTTTTCGCTTTCCGACCGCGTGACGCACTCGGACGGGCCGATTGAACGAGCTCACCAAGAGAGAAAGAATGATTTTTAAACGCTGCTCCGCTCCCGGGATTTCCGGCTATCTTTACTTTCTCGTATCGGAGACCTTCGCCGATTCCGATCAGGGTGACCAATCGCCGCGAGATCAATCTACCCAGGATCTTCATCTCACTTTCGTTATTTTTCTTTACGAATTCTTGACCCTTTATTTCTTCTTCATTTTTTTTGTCTCTCTCTCTCTCTCTCTCTCTCTCTATATATATATATATATATATATATATTTTTTTTTTTGCAAGCTACGTAGCTTGAATGTATTATGGCGTTCAATTTTTTCATCGGTGTCTCTAATTTTTTTTTGTTTCAGATTTTTTCATTATACTTTACCATGTCAATATGAATCGCAATTTCCAGTCGTTCAAATCAATTCTTTTTTTCTTTGTTTTCATTCTTATTATAAATACAAACGTAAAAAGCATTAAATTATTTAATAGATAAATGCAATAAGTTCACTTAACGATTAATATAATAAAATAATTATATATTGCGTATCAGGTGATTTTTTTAAACTGACATGGATGTTTATAGTGAATATTAATAGCATCATCAAAGATTAAGAATGAAATGCTGACCTTAAAATTTTATATTAAACTTCGCATTAACGTTTTATGTGCACTTTTCTACAATAAGTTTCAAAATAATACCGATTAGGAATATAACGCTTAATCATCTTAAGTTTTTGAATATTATTGTTTTACAGAATTTTAAATATCGATTTCGTATTATAAACGCTGAAGTTTTAAACTGTCCCACTCAAATATCTATTGATAATCATGCTCTTTGGGTTGTTAGCACTGATGGCAGAGACGTTGAACCAGTTGAAGGTAAGTTTTTAAAAATCTTTAATTAAAAACAATTACAAACAATTACATTTATAAAAAAAATTTTGTTTTCATTAAAACAGCTGTTTGTAAAAAGAATTATAAATGAATGAAGAATTATTGATATTATGTTGCCATTTACTTGATTTAAAATTAAATTTATTACTATAGAATTTAGAAGCTGCGATATATATTTTAATGGTTTTGAAAAATTATTTTTGACACGTGGTGATGTACGTTACACTTACAGTTAAGTCGCTGGTTACCTATGCCGGAGAGCGATTCGATATTATTGTTGAAATGAATCAACCAGTCGATAACTATTGGATACGATTTAAAGGTCTATTGGATTGCGCAACAGCTTTGAAGTACAGTTATCAAGTTGCAATTTTGCGATATGAAGGTGCAGATGAAACGGAGCCTAAAGAACATGTTGCCTATAATTTTCCCCCGCCAGAAACATTAAAACCGGTATTTTTCAATTAATAACTTAATTAATTTCAATATTAAAATTTTCTTCTGTTATACTTATAGATTTTTTTTTTTTTAAATAATCATAATATTATTTTATGAATACTATTCTTATTCTTATTATTATTTCTTAAATTCAAAATATCATGGGTGAATACTTTTATAAAGTTTATAAGGCTTGCAAGTTTAGTAACTGATTAGACAATCGTTTGAAGAAAAGTATATTATGTATAATAATAATAACAACAACAACAACAATAATAATAATAATAATAATAATAATAATAATAATAATAATAATACATTACATTACAGGAATTGAATGTTTTGAATAAAGGTACGGAAGTAAAAGACGATTTAACTATACTTTCTTTAGATGCTCTTGATAAAAATGACGAAAGTAGCAAGAGGGATCCAGATCATCAATTTTTCGTATCATACGATTTTTATGGAATAGACAATTTAATTTATCATAAAAAAAATCTTTACGGATACAATCAAGGTAAATGAAAAAAATTTTTTCGCTTGATTATCTCGAAAAAAAAGTTAAACTCGATTGAATAGCTTCTGTTACTAATGTTAGAAGAAAATTGCCGAGATCGCTTTAGCATCCGCGAATTGTTTGTATAAATCAAAGGTTTTATATCGTTTTAAAATAATAATTATAAACTCTTGTAAGATTCTTTTAGTTTTATTACGTTTTGCAGGCCGAAACGCATGCTTTTCAACTTTTAAAATATTGCTAAGTAATAAATATTCATAATATAAGAGTTATTTCAAGATTGAAGTTTCCGTTTTCTATTGAACGCACAAACAAAGACTGTTATTCTGTAGCAATTTTATAAATCCTCGTTCTATATACTTCTATGCATCGATTAATTTACACCTTTTACATAAATCTCTTGTCTGTGCTATAGTAAAATGAATTTTCTCATGCGATCGTATTGTTTCTAATGCCAATTTATTTAAAAATTCAGTTATTCTTTATAATTGTCGGAATGCTTTCTTAAACTTCGTTTATTAGAATAATAATTGTGTAATTGTGGAGAATATAAAAGACTTTTGGTGAAATAATAAAAATAGAAATGCGTGTGCTTGTATGAATAAAACAAAGGCTAGAAATACACGGGTACATTGTAGGAACGTTAATGTCTATATAAATGAAAGAACAATAAATTCAAAAAAGTATCTAATGGTCGATCGGTTAAAGTTCTAAATCAAGTGGCTCATCCTAATGATAGCACCGAGCGACTCGGCACCTTTCCCAACAACCACTTCCATCGGAATTCTCCGCGATCTTGCGGTCGAAGCCGCAACGACTTAACGCGTACGCAATGCTCAGGCATATATTTCACACATCTTAACTGTTTTGTAATGACAGTGAATCAAAAGGTCTTCACGCCGCAGCTGAATCACATAACACTGAAGATGGCGTCGTTCCCCCTACTATCACAAAGAGAGCTCATTAACCCAAGAGAATTTTGCAACGAAAACACCGCTCAAGACTGTCTCGCCAACCATTGCAGGTGTACTCATGTACTCGAGGTGAAACTCAACAGCGTCGTCGAGCTTGTTCTCATCGACGAAGGTACTCTCTTACTTACGGATGTTCTTGATTTTTTTTTTCCCCTTTCTGTTTCTGTAAATTATTATCCGTTTCGAGATAGGCCGTTAAAGTTGGGATATTGCACATCGGCAAGCTTTACGATGAATCAGATCGTTCATACCTACTGAGCTTTTTCATTAAATACTATGAACAATCGTAACGGGATTTTTATTAGGAAAGGATACTTTCAAAAAAGTTTCATAATAACATTGTCTCTGGACGTGAAACTTCTAAAAATCAGCAAATCGCTAACTTCTTAATTTTTCTATTTTCTCTCTCTCTCTCTCTCTCTCTCTCTCTCTCTCTCTGTGTCTCTCTTCCCGCTTTCGTCGTTCAAGGACTATTGAGTAATCATAAACGATACTTTTATACAATTTTTAAATAAAAACACATTTTAACAATTGGCACTAGTATTGAAAAAAAAAATAAAAAATTTAATGTTATAAATTATTTTTTCTACTCACACACGTACCGCTTTGTTGCTTTTTGCTATAAACTATAAAATTTATTATTATCTCTTGGAAAAACTGTTTCCATTCTAAGAAATATAATCTATGTAGGGTAAAATATTTAATTGTTTTTTTTTTAAATACTGTCCCGTATGATGAACGTCACCTGCATCGTTAATAATTACATTGATAACTGTTTCAATTATTACATGGCTCTAAAAGATTAAATATTATTATGGATTCTATTATAGTAAATACTTTTATTAAAAGTTACAAAAATTCATTCTTTCCAATGATTTTTTTTTTTTTTTTTTTTTACAGATTAGATAACAATTACATTACTTATATGATTGACATTATTTTTTAAATAATCTTTATAAATAATATACAATATGATACGTACAGTCTTATGTCGTTTTAAACCATTTATTCAATCGTGCTGCTATATTTAACAAGGCGGACAACTTTAACGCCTTTCTTTAAATTCTTTTACTTTCATTTGCATTATAAAAAACATTTTGCAAGTCATTAAAACCAATTATGCTCAAGGTAGAGGAAATTAAAAAGATAGGTCATCCGATTCTATAATAAAAAGTTAGACTCTTTCAAAAACTAAAATCTCGTTTCGAAAAGGGCTTCATCAGTCAACGCGCACGTCATTGTTATTTATTTTTTATTTTACATCGAATGAGTAACATAAAATTCGTTGTCGTTCCACTATCAAATTCATTTGTTAAGATGATTAAATATCCTTACATTTAAACACGGGTTTGAAGAAAAAAAATCCTGAAGCTAACCTTGTCGTATTATAGAATATAAAAAAATGCCTTCTCATTTAACATTTTAGCTATACATTTTTTTTTTTATTTCATTCAACCTTGATATTTAACGTGAAATGCGCTCTAAATTCACTTAGGTCTACGATTCTCAAACAGCAGATTATACTGCACGGCTAGTATTCAAAGTAAGATAGAAAAATTATACGAGATACCTCACGTAATTACGCCAATAAATCATTGAGTTCCGTTACACAAGAAGCGCGTGATGTTCATTCAGTATTATATGGAGTCTCTAAAGGAAAAGTATTTTTTTTTTTTTTAAATCGATTATCCTCTCATAAATTAGTTCTATCTTTTGCATGTATGAGAAAGTCAAGGGTATCTTTCAAATTAATTTCATTACATTAATAATTATGTAATTCATTTTAAATGAGTTTTATACACTTTAAAAACCCATTTATATGTCACTAAACTAATTTTAAAGTCAATAATTAACCCATTATACTGATTTGAAGTTCATAGATAAATGATAAAGTGACCAGCATTCGTGTTTAATGCTTCATTTATCACTTACATATATTTTTTTAAATATTTACGAAAAACAAAAATAAAACTAAAAAATTCTAAATATAATTCACAATCGAAAATTAAAATTTTATTGCTCTAATATTATTATAATTGCATTGATCTTATAATTTTTTCGCTTTTAATTAAAAAGACGAATATTGGACGTGCAATAGAAAAATTATTAAAAAAATACTTTCAATATACCTACCTTGTTTGTTTATTAATTCATAGAATTTATGTAAGAGCTCGCAAAAAGTTTATATTCATTTAATTGGCCAAATATATGATATATTAATATGTAATAATTTATGTTTAAAAGAAATATTGAATTTAAAACAAAGAATTTCAGTCATATGTCGTATAATAATACTCATTAAAATTAATAATTGACAATGAATATAATTACGTATATGCAGTTTAACTTAAAGAATTTTCTAGAATGTTTTTCCATCCTTTTTTTAATACGACCGTTTGGAATCGTTGCATCTTTGCTCTGTTAATTAAATATAATGATTTCAATGTCTAATGAAAAGAAAAAAGGAAATTGAGTTTGAAATTCTTAATACGACGACTATGCTAATAAATAAAGGAACGGCAGTTGATTTAAATATCTAACGGTCTAATGTAGAAAGTGACGTTTTAAAAAGTTCGTCCACCAGCTTTCCTGTGGCGTCGAACGAGTTGAGGAGGAGCATTTGCATGCGGGAGCACCGATAATGAAAAATTAGCAAAACTGTTTGCGCGTGACGTATCGAATTTCACTTTCCTCCTTGAGACTATCTTCTCTAATAGAAATCAAGCGTCAAGATAATATTAAAACAAAAAAAAAAGAAAAGAAAAGAAAAGATAAAAAATTGGGGAGTAGACGGAATATAAAGATAATGGGGGGGGGGGTAAGCTCAAGGATTGGGTCCTTGCCAAACATCATGGGGTCTGTTTTCTGTGAAACCGGAGAAAGCAATACCTGGAGCGCAGCCGGAAAATTAGGCTCGGTTCGATAAACTACATGAGCTATATGTATTCTAAGGGAAGGGTTTATACATTCACTCGTAATGTAATAATGCTGCAGGTATTCCGTTCGATGCAAATCATCCATTTCACCTGCACGGCCACAGTTTTCGTGTGGTCGCTATGCAGCGACTAGCGAGGAACGTGACCCTCGAGACCGTGAAGATGGCCGATCGCGAAGGCCGGATCCACAGGAAGCTCGACCGGGCGCCCATTAAAGACACGGTCACAGTACCGGACGGCGGCTATACGATTATACGCTTCGTCGCTAACAATCCAGGTATGTATGTAGTGCGCTCATCTTACTAACTAATATGCGTCTCTGCAATGATGCCTAGTTGCGACCCTGGCTAATGTCCTTGAGAACGTCTCCTTAAGAGAAAAGGGATCTTTAGGCTATCCTTACTTTTTTTTATTGCTTCATTTTTTTTTTCGCCTTTATTCATCTCGTTATTAACATACTTACGTAAAGCTTATAACGTGTAAACAAAGATATATATCTTGAGTTTTTAATACGCGGACGTAACGCGCAACAGTTACCATAAACATCCAAAATCTTTACGAAATGCCCGAGCAGCCGCCACTTTATGACCTTTCAACGTCCATTGTTATTTAATAATAAAAACAACGATAAAGGAGAAATCTACGTTTAACCACAAGCTTAATGACAATAATACATTTCAAAAGTAATTTATTTAATTTACATCGACCGCTTTTATGTATTTTACTTTCTACAAAATTCTGTACGTGTAACTTGGATAAAGCCTACAATACAGGATTGGCATTCATTTTTAATGACCAACTGACCAAGGCGAATCAGATTAAGATCAGCAGGAGACGCAATGCTCTTATTTTTATTCGCATTATCATCACATTATTGCGCAATGGAAAGATGTTTGTAAGACTAAAGAGAGTAAAATATTTCTTGACATTGTTGAGTTGAATAAATTTGGTTTCCCTTTATTTTTTAAGCGTATCTCGTAACTAACTGCAGCATAAAACAAGCTATAGTAAAAATGTACAAAAGTTCGGGATGGAAAGGATTTTTTTATATATACAAATGTTACGTTGTTAAATGTAAATAAAGGGGCTGCTGAAAATAAAAATGAAAAGGTTATTCATAGAAAATAACTATTCGAAGAAGCTTAATTACAAGTTTAAATATAACATTTTTTTTAAGCAGTTTATCGAGAATTACCAAGAATCAATTTAAATAATTTATAATTAAAAAAAACAAAACAAAACATAAAAAACAACAACAACAATAACAAACAAATAAACAAAACAATATTATTTTTAAGTCTAGGAATAAATTAACGAGCATATTGAAGGAAAATTTTTGTGGAAACTAAGGCGAATTGTCACCCGTGAAGGGACAAAGAAACTCATGGGTTGGGAAAGCCGCTTTTCTCGGTAAAGCATACGCAAAACTACTTTCAGGCTATTGGCTCTTTCATTGCCACATCGAGTTCCACTCGGAGGTGGGCATGGGTCTAATCTTCAAGGTCGGAGAGCACAAGGACTTCGAGCCGGTGCCGCCCGGATTCCCCCGCTGTGGCAATTACGAGCCCGTGGAGATGGCCCCGACGGAGAGCGTCACCCGGATTCCCGATCGGACAGTGACGTACCACACCAACGAGAACGAGATCGACTTTGTCGAGGAGAAGGTTCGGACGTCCATCGCTAACTGGCTACCGCTAATTTTGAGCGAGTTACGAGCCGCTAGCGGGAGCTCGAGCCTCCGGTTACCCGAGGCTGCCATTTCTGCTTGCTTATCCCTCCTTCTTGCCCGAGGACTCGTTACTCTTGCTTTCTGACAGAGTGACTTTTGTACATATTTTGGGACTAATTGCGCCGTTTAAAGAACGGTTCGACTATTTTTGCACCACGGACTTGGACGCTTACTTTTCTCTTCCTCCCCTCGCCCCCCCGCCCCCCTTTTTTTCAATTCTTCTCTTTCTGTCTTTTCTCTTTACCTGTTTACAATAGACCCGGCTGATACGGTGCTTATGTTATTGTGATAAGAATTTTATATTTTATTTTTACTAACTTTTTCATATTTTTCTTTCTCCGTCAATGTCATACAGTATTTTTTAGGTTTTAAATATCATTGTATAAATCATGTCGACTTGCTCGTTTTACTGTCGATACATATCTGACTAGTTCTTAAGCAATATTATTATAATGTGTTGCGTTTTATGTATATTTTATTGTAAAGTTTTATAAATATTTTAAAGTATGGGTTGGAGATTTTCACTCACTCTTGTTTTTGTATCACTGCTTCAAGAATTGATCCCCCAAAACGCATTTAAAAAATGATGGGGAGCTTTTCTATTCGTTAAAATCGCATTATTCACAGGAATTCATTAATTATATTTCACTATATTTAAATTCAGTTGAAAAGTGCAAAATTTTTATCATTAACCTATGCCACAATTGAATGTACATGCTTGACAATGCTGCCATTTTCATTTCATTAGCACTTTTCTTCTTATGTAGGCTACATTAATGTATTCTGATCTTTAACCATATGGATTTCAAATTTACTTGTAAAATTACCGTCAAAGTAATTTTGTAATTGACTAATAGATATATAAATTTACTCTTATTATGAGATGAATAATTCCTGATACTCCATTATTAAATATTTCAGATGTTTCGTCAAGATTTAATAAAATATCTTAATTGTTCATAATATTATTAAAATCATCTTCGTCATTGAAAAGTGAATATAAACTTTTATCTATAAATCGTCTTAATTAAGCAAGGTTTTTCGTGTTCGTTAAATTATTTTAGTTATACATTAGATTTATCTACGATTGCATTATCTTTGACTTTATATTTTATATAACCATAGAAAAAAGATTTTAGTTAAAAAATTTATTAATGTAAATTCATGATATAAATTATTTATGTTTATACATAATTAAACCACGAGATCTTTTAAATATACGTAAAATAATATAAAAAAAATTGATTGTGTATTTGATGCTTCTTTAATAATTTTCATAAACAAAGATATGATAGTTTTTTTATTTTTCTAAAACTGTTTAGGATTTAAATTTTTAAAAAAGTGACGATAATCTGAAGCCATACTTGAACAAAAATGTAATTATATTTAACGTTGATGTACATTACAATTAAAAAGAAACTTTTTATACATTATTTTTAAATAATAGTTTGTACTGTGATATAAACTTAGGCTTGCTTATATGTGTGGGTGATTTTTACTTTATAAAAGTTGAATTTAAGTTAAAAATGATTGCCTTAACCACTTACGCATGTAGTAATCTTATAGAGTATCGAATAAAATACTCATACGTATTAAATAAAATATGCTAAGCTTTATAAAAATATGGTTTAGCAATACGTAATAGTAATATGTGTGATAATTTTAAATGCAATAAATTATTTTTTTAATATGTTTATAATAAATATAACTTAATATTTGTTTATTTATTATTTGTACTGTTTGTAATTATATCACCTTTATCATTCTAACAGGTTCCCGATTTTGACGGGTATAAACTCTAATTCAGTTTTCGTTCTTTTAACAACATCTAAATTTCTGGAAAACGAAGAAATTATTAACAAGCGAATGGAAAAAATATGATCATTAAAAATAGTTTAATATATTAAAACATTCGAATGAATAACTTTGTGATGAAAAATTGAATTAAAACATTCTTTCTTAAAATTGTAAAGGAGCAGCTACTTCAAGACACATTGTTAAAAACAAAATTAGAATTCTTTTAAATAATGTTAAATGTACAGAAAAATTTTTTTTTAACAATTTTACATACATATATATTTCATTATTAAATAATTATTAAGTTATTAACATAAGTGTATATTTAAAATTATTGCAAATAACAATTCATATTAAAAAATATTTAGTATTAATATTAAATCATATACTAACAATAATTATTAAATCATTAATTTATATCCATGAACTATTAATTAATTTTAATTATTTTAAAATGCTTGTAAAAATCATTACTTTGTGTACATAAAATTCGTTAGCCCATACTTAATTTATAATCGACCAAATTTGAAGAAAAGAAAAAAACTATAAATTAATATTAATTGATATGAAAAAGAATTTTTTTATATTAATATACAGCGAACTATTTACAAATGTATATAAATGTGTGAAATATTTTTATTAAAAATGTATACACGTACCTGAAATAAAAATAATTTTGTATGAAATTTTTTAATATAACTATTTAATAATTACCATTTATATTTTAGGAATACTTTGATTAAAATTACTTGACAAATTATTGATATACTGTGATTATTATAATTAATATAACACAATTTTTTTCTATAATATTATAATTCTATAATAATGCACAGCTTGTGTAAACCGATCTTATTCGCAATCTTTTTAACCTATGATTTTACTCTCAACAGCTAGGGATGGAGCCCTATGAAATTAAAATATTGAAGATAATTAATTTGCACCTACTTTTTCGTTAACATGTGGATTTTTCTTAGATGTCGCTTGTTTTATTTGTACCGTTTCTTCCTTCCTTTCATCCTCTGGTTCGGGATGCGCGAAACGCGTCGCGGAGGGATAAAAAAAAAAAAAAAATGAAATAAAACATTGTCACTTGTGGGTTAAAATAGCCGTTTATTACTGACGTATAAAATTATTTACGCGTTAGAGGAATTTCTTAAAAAAGATTTGTGCCTCCGAGGTAAAATTCAATTTAAAACAGATTGACAATTACGAGGCGTGACAGTGTGTGCGAGTATCGAACCAAGGAGTGATTAGGCGGTGATTATTCGTCCCTTTTTAAAATCTCCATCGGTCTACGTTCGTTTTATTTTCACCGGCCTACGATTTTCTTCGCGAGGGAGAAATCGCTGTGGTCGTCAATTCTTAAATTGAGTCATCAAAAATCGCGTATACTATTTTCGCGGTATAAAATTTTATAAAAAGTATATAAAAAGTAAATTTTCCGATTTAGATTTCTAGGTGTTTTTGATCGAGTGGAAGAATGATGATACAGTATTTTTCGTCTTTATTGCATTCTCAATAGTTATTCTGATGGAGTCTAGTTTCAATGAACCTCGATATTTCGTATATGTACACAATACTTCCTTTCTTCTAATCGTCTCATGGTCTCCTAAGTCATCTGAGTAAGTTATATATGTACTATAATATGCGATTCTTAGAATGATTTAGAAATTAGTTTTTATAATATTGGATACTTATATTAATTTAGAGATTAGTTTTTAGAATGCATAATTTTGATAATAATTTAGAAAATATTCTTATTAAAATTCTTCTTCTTCTTCTTTTTTGTTTGTTTTCTCTGTGGGAATTGTACAGCGGTTACTCTCAAGGGTGTCAAGGAACGTAAATATTTAAGTTCTCTAATCGGTAATATCGGTTCGTTTCAATCAATCTGGTTATTTTTCTCAAGAGTTGAATTTATTCGCATCTGAGCGTGAACGCAACTTACGTGAACGACAACTAATTTATAGTTAGGTGACGCAACACACCAATAATAAGAGAGCATAATTAAGTAATATTAATACTTAAAAAAATGATAATTCTTGAAATGTATAGTTTTCCATATCATTTAACATTTTTTTAGCTATTATTTTTTCTATGAAAAAATAGAATGAAATTAAAAGCTTTTTGAAAAATTTTATTTTATTGAAAATGATAAAGTTAAGAATTTTTTAAATCTAGATTATCTGATTTGTTTGATTTGGATTCAGTGATGTTAAAAAAAAATACGAAAACATATCCATAAATCTATCTATTTTTCGGTAATATATGATTATAAGAGACTTTCTTAAGATATCAAATAATAGTAAAGATATTTTATGCTATAAAAATGGGTTTTACGTGAAATAAATTTGATTATATTTCATCATTTTACAAATCTAAGGTAAATATTTATAGCATATTTTGTATCATTTTATATTATAAAATAGAGCACACCGAATCGTTTATATGTTATTTAATATTGAGATACTTATTAAATAATCATATTGATTATTTTTATAATTCAGCTTTATTAATTAATTAAATTCTATATTAATTAAATACGTATAGATATTAATATCTAATTACATTCTGTAGAAGTAAATATTTTCTAACAATATCTCCTATATTAGCAATGACTTTTTTTTGTATTTTATAATATATATCTTATATACATGATTAATTATTCAAGATAAGTAAATTATAAGTCAATTATTATGCAGTAAGATAAGTAAATATATAATGTTCTACATTTAAAATTTACATGTTTTCAAATGTAGTCTGTCATAAAATGTTTACATACTTCAACGACAAGAATATTATAGTTTTTAACAGCACAATATCTATTGATATATTTTTAAGTTTTAATTCTTAGTAAGGATTTTACTAGGGCAGAACATAACCTTTTAAATTAAATAAATAAATAAATAAACAATAAGTATATTAGAATAGTAGAAAAATTGGAGAGATTTGAAGTTTTTTTAAACTATCGAGTTACAGATCGTATTTGGATATAAATTTAAAATTTATAAAAGTTTTATAATTTTTAACTGAATAATAATAATAATAATAATAATAATAATAATAATAATAATAATAATAATAATAATAATAATAATAATAATAATAATAATAATACTGTTACCTTGATTATTTTAATTAAAAATAAATTTTAATTAAAATCAATCAAACTAAGAAAATGAAAATCTAAAACAATGTAAGTAAGCTAATTGTCACTACTTAAAATTATTATTTATCTATTTCTATATGTTGAATTTTAATTTATAATCGATTTGATTTGAAATAAAATTAAATGAAACTATAGGAATAAAATTTTGAATAAAATGAATATTTTAATAATGAATACTTAAAAGGAAAACAAAATTAAGAAAAATATGAAGAATTTAAAAATCATTCAATTAATTGGAGGAGAATTTCGACCCATATTAAGAATCTCAAAATATCGATTATTAGTTATTTCAATCTTATTATTTTAATTTTTTGTACAATATTCTGCCTTTTAACTCCATCTACAGGTTGTTGCTCTAAAGTTTCTCTTGCACCTTGATCATGATCGACCGTAGCTTTTAAACCTTGATTTGTAAGTATTTGACGTTAGTTTTCGCTCTTAAGAAAAACGGGTTACTTTACTTTTTTTAGCGCATCCTATGTTCTAATTCTTGTAAAAGATCAGACTTGATAATTACTCAATTGACGTTGGTGATTGCTATTATTAATATTGGAATATATTAAAGTACGTGTCGTTTCTTTTATTCATTAGTAAAACTGAATTATTGAAATACAGAGTATGTACGCCTTAAAATAAAAAACATTGTTATAACTGTTATTTTTAATTATATTGAAATTTTGTTATTGACAATATTGTATATATATATATTTATTTATAATACACTAATAAAATTAATAACAAATTTCCTAACCATTAATAATTAAAATTTCTAAAAAAATTATTTTGTTAATTTTTTTATAATTATGTTCTAATATACATTAATGTTAAAAAAAACATAGAAGATTAGATTGTAATATATCTGTATTTATCGAGATATATTTGATATATAATGATTTATGAAATTTATCTTATTAGAATTCATTTATTATGCATTGAATAAATTTTCTATTCATAAAATATGGTTCATTATATAATACATGAAATTTGACTCTAGTCTACTCGTTGCAGTACCTAATTTATATATATATACATACCGACAATAATAATTGTTATTATTGAACAATGCATTCTTAAGATTCAATATAAACTTCGTATAAGTTAATTTATAATTTTATTTGTAATAAAAATAATAAATTAATACATTGATAATCTTAAATTCTTTTTGGTTCATATAAATAAAAAATAATAGTGTTATTTGTAATAAATACTAATCCCTTTAATATATAATTTATATAAAATTTTTTTGTTTTACCAACTTCAATACGAATCTATCTCTTGTCTTCAATAAGATAATTTAATGCAATTTCGCATCTAATATTTTAAATAAAAAATATTAAAAGTAAATGTATTAAAATTATTGTAGCATCTGTAATATGACTAATTAAGGATACATAAATAATATAATAAATGACATGAGTGTAACAAACTTCTATTAAAGAAGAAATTGGAAAGAAGTTTTATTAAAGATAAAATTTATCACAGTTTGTATATTTACCTGATTATCCCTAAATTCCTTAATTTATATTTAATAAAAAAAACAATATTATTATACGTGGTTTACGTTGTGAAAGCCGCATGACTGTATAGTAATACGAAATTAAGAATACGTACAATCAATGCTTTAACCTATGCTTTCGCTTGTAATACCCGGACGAACCTTTTTTTAAAAAAAGATATTTAAATATATGAGACGATTAGCTACCTTAGACTCTCATCTTAAATAAGTGTCACGCTATTCGCTCGACTATTTATAAGAATCTGCACAATGCAATTATCACTCGTTTGAATAAGCATTGACATGCTTATGCGGATGGACGAAATCGTAATTTAAATCGACCGGTTCGCTTGAGGCGCCAAATCTAAGTTCGTTAATTAAGTAAAAGATGAATGTAAAAGATGTAATGTTCTTTGATGCATATATTATAAGAATGCTCTTTGGACGGATCATCAGGAATAGCAGCATTATTAGGCCATTGTTATGGATTTTGTAATAATTTTAACTAATCGTGTTTAATAGCTAATGCGCATGCTCGAAAAGTCTTCTTCGTGTGCCGCTCGCGCCCGTGTGCATATGCACTGAGGACATCGTAAAGGTAGTAAAAATTCGTCTTGCGTATTTCAACCTCGATTTCTCGGCCTGGTCCGCAAGTTGACAAGTTCTGACCCTTCTGTCAAATACAGTCATCGACTTTTTCGAGGATTAGTGCGTACTCTCGGTGAGCAAAGCCGCAATCTAATCTTTCGGCCGATCATCGTGCGGTCAGTTTTATTATACGGACGCAAATGTGTAGGTGGAGAATAGTGGCGGATCCGATATAAGCGATATAGCGATATAAGCTACATAAGGTAAGGGGAGTCTAGAGTACGAAGAAAGAGCAGAGGCGAAACACGCGGATAAATAAAAAAATGTTTTCCTAAGGCTTTCTGAGAAAAGCAGGTGAGATGGTCTGTAAAGGTCGCGGTTCCGCTAATGAGTGACATCACCGGATACAACGCTCGGTCCGTTTAGCCTAGTTTCGTCGCTCGAGTTGAGGATTCGTCGGATTCAGCTAAACAAGGAAATACTTCCACCAAGGTAAGGAAGATGCAATTATGAATTTTCTGGACCGCATGCGAGGTTAGGTTCGCAGATAATTCATTTCTTCATCTGATATGCTTATTTCATTTCAAATGCTATTGTAATTATTTTACGGGGGACAGGAAATTTTTACATCGCTTGACTATATTTTATTACTCAAGCACCATAACTTCTTTCTTATAGACCCATATGTATAAATAAATCGCGATTTTATTTATTTTCACGATACCGTAGTCAGAAGTGTAATCCTCTACGGATCTTTTGGGGAATAACTCGCACACATACATTGCACGCATGCATTGCACGCACACATGTCCCTATATTATATATAAATGGAATCGATGTTTATGATTTTTTCTATTTGCAAACCAGTTCTCGTATGTTTTACCGTTAGGCGGTTATATTTAGGGCAATCAAATCTTCCACTTTCATGTGTTCTCTTGCTTTCGCATAGTACAGTATTGTATTTGGTACCTGCCAGACATTAGCATTAATAAATCAATATTTACAACTTATTTTATTTTAATCGCATTTCAATTTTTAATCTGCAACGTGGATTTTTTTCTCAAATTAAAATTTAATATGCATTTTAAGTAATTTAATTTTCAAACCTTATTATATTTACGTTTTGAAATTTATTATAAAAACTTCATGCATATAATGTGTGCATTTATTTTTTATTGAATTCAATTTTATATTTATTTTTTTGTACCGACACGCATACGAACACACATAACACACTTTCGTATGCTCATATTCGGAAGTTTATATAGCTGCATCAAGATAGAAAGACTTCAAATCAAGAAAAAAATAAATTAAAATTACGCAAATTATAATTCTAAGCAGATTACTTATTTAAAATAAATTAGAATATCACAGTGAAACTGTAAATTTATAAATATTGATTATAAAGTAAGAGTATTTAATAAAACATTATATAATAAAAAAAAAAAACAAATACTCATTAAATTATGTTTTTCAATTATATGGCATAATATTTTTTTAGATGGCTTCTAATGCTCTTGAAGAAAAAATTAATAAAATTAAATTACAAAATGAGGAGATACAGCGAAGACACGAGGTAGGATTCTGTAATAATTGTACTTAAATTTGTAAATATAAAATATATTAATTTCATTTTGTAGGAAGTTGAAGCAGATAAGAAGAATGCAGCTAAATTAAATGCTTTGGTAAAAATGGTACCATCAAATGATTGGCCAGAAAGGAAAGAGCCACCAGAATTTAATGCTCCATCAAAAAATTCACAAAAACAAAAGTTTTCAAATAAGGAATATAGTGATAGACATTCACAACATTATTCAGGCATTCAGGAAAGATATGGTAAAAAAGATCATAAATTTGCTCAGGTAACTTGTAAATTAATTGAACTATCTATTAAATGTAGCTAAATAATTAAAATATTTAAAAAACATATTATTTAATAATATTAAATTATTATGTGTAAAAAGTTTTTAAAATTATTTTTAATTAGGGTGATGGTCCACCACCAGATCCAAAATACAATTTCTTGGCAGATTCTGAAAGAGAAATACGTATAAATGATAACGGTAGAGCAGATGAAAATAAGAACAGAGGAAGGAATAAATCTTCACGTGGTGGCTCGAAAAAGCGAGGAGGTGATGGTGGAGCAGGGTCTAGAGATGCATTTTTTAAAGTAAGTACTTCAGCAACTAATTTGTAATTGTAAATTATTTTTATTACATTTTTAATTTTTGGTTAAAATAAATCATTCTTATTTAAATAATTTTTTTATTAACAGGATAATAGAGGACCACATGCGTTCTGTACTAGAGAAGAAGCATTACCAGAATATGAAGCATGGAGAGCTGAACGAAATAGGATTGATGAGGCCCGTATCAATAGACAAAAAACAGCTGAAGGCAATTGGCGCAGGGAATGGGACAGCAACAAAGTATAATAACACAAATTTAAATAACTAATTATTTTAACTTTATTTGAGTAATATTTTTCTTATTAAAAAATTTGTAGACAAATATTGAAAAAGAATCTACAAGGAAAGGAGATTCCAATAGAAAAGATTCAAATAATTTTGAAAGAAGAAATAATCATTATGACAGTAAGTTTTAATTAAGCCCCTTATCATGTATATAAAAATACCAAAACTTTAGTTATTAAGCTTAGCTTTTTATTATTCAGCTATTTTAAAATATTTTTTTACGATTGTCTATAAAATAAATCATTGTTACATTATATTTTTTTTATAATAAATTTTAATTTTAATGTAAGTGAGTGACAGAAATTGTTAGTTTTAAGAATTTAAAAAAATAAATTAAGTAAAAAGTTACATTTTTTAAATTGAGTACAATTATAAAATCATTTGCTATAATTATTT
Organism: Ceratosolen fusciceps; assembly: GCA_018883505.1. NCBI lineage: Eukaryota > Metazoa > Arthropoda > Insecta > Hymenoptera > Agaonidae > Ceratosolen > Ceratosolen fusciceps. The sequence goes on along the minus strand of RCIC01000037.1, from coordinate 455,352 downwards.
TAGTATATAAATACTATTTTTAAGAAAAATAAATTCAAGTTTTTTACAACTTATGCATATAAAATTATTTTACCCTAAACCTTTTTATTTGCAAGAATTAATCATAAAAAACATTAAATTTATTAATGTATTTTTTACAAAAAAAGATGATTACTCTAATCGTGGTCATGGTGGAGGTCGATCTTATGGCTCTCAGAAAAATCATAATCAAGACTACCGACGTTCGCATCATGAACAATCTAATGAACACAAAAGACAGATAGAAAATAAGCGACACGTGTCACCTCCTGATGATAGAACAGTTACTGCCACTGATAAAAATATTAAAGTTACGTTAAATCATGGAATGCACACTAAAGGGCCAGTAATGAGTGTAAAAGGTTGTAATTTTTTAATTCAAATATTTCAATTCTTTCAGAATAAAAAATGCTATTATTCTACATATAGTTGTTTATGTCTTTAAATTGGTAAAATTTAATTAATAACTATACAGCCATTAATTTAATTGATTTTACCATTCGTAGTCACATTTTTACTACACATCTATTGTTGAAGATTAGAATTATTTAGTAAAAGATTAATAATGATGAATTAAGATTCGATTTTACAGTTAAATGAATTATAATAGTGAAAAATAAATTGAAATTTTTAATAACATAAAGTTTTGTAGTTTATTAAATTTTATGAAATAAATATAACATTTAAATATGAACTTTTTTTCGATGTTAAAAATATATTTTTATAGTATGCATTAAATACTTAGTAATAAAACTTATGAAAAATATAATTCTAGTGAATTCGCCGAGCATTGCTGGTACTGGGAGAGTTGGTCCACGACAAAAAAGTCGAATTACTTATAGTAGTCAGTCAGACGCTGATGTAACAATTCATGAAATAAATAATTTTTCGAGACAGAAGTCTTTCGACGAAAAGACGGTCGGAGCCTCATTTAATAATGGACAAAAATCATCACTGAAAAGTCCATACTCGCAAAGAAAAAAAGATGGTAATTCTAAGTCGCCTTATAATCAGAGGAAAGAATTGAAAAATGATGAACAATCATCTCGTTCTAAAATTATAATGAAGGCAGCTAATTCCCATAAAAATGAATCAAGTGATTTAAAACAATCAAATAATGTAACGTCAAAAGGACAACGAAATCAAAAGCGAAATCATAAACAATCTTCATTGAATGAAGATGAAAACAACCTATTTATTTCTGATGAAGCAATACCATACGAATACAATCCTGATAAATGTTTTAGCACTCGTGAATATTTAATTAAGGAAACAATTGATAATCGATGTGAAAATTTTGAAAAAGCTTCTAAGGCTAATAAAAGTATAGAAGAGTTTTCAGATACCACTGAAGCTTTTAATAATTCTAATACCAATGATCGATATATCAATATGAATAATTATGCTAATCATACAGAAAATATTAGTTATCAAAATACAAATGACATTGAAATCAATGAAATTAATGATAATAATGAACATATCAAAATAAATGAAAATATTAAAACTATTAATACTCTTATGAATATTGAAGAAGTAAGTAATGATAAAATTATCGAAAATGAACAAATTCAAAATATGAAAGACGAAGAAATTAATAAAAATATAGAAGATAAAAGTATTGTTGATATAACGGATGAAACAATTAATAAAAATATAGAAAGTGAAATAATTTTGAAAAATATAGAACATATAAAAATTTATGAAAACATAGAAAATGAAAAAATAGATGACGATGTGGAAAAAATGAATTATAATATAGAAGATAATAAAATTGATGATAATATAAACGATGAAAATATTGATAAAAATGTTGAATTTATGGAAACAAATAAAAATGTTGGATATTTACAAAATAATTGTGTTGAAGAAAATTATATTAATACGAATGAAGTTAATGAAAGCTTTGAAAATGATAAATATAATATAGAAGCGTCCAATATTGCACATGAAATAAGAGAGCAAAAAAGTAATGAAAATGCAATGTATGATTCTAAAATAATTATTGATACAATGGAGGAGAAGAACCATTTATGTGATACAACCCAAGAAAATCTGAATGAGAATATTTCAAATGATGAAAAAAAATTATCTTTAGAAATTATTAAAAAGAATGAGTTAAGAAAAACGTATGACAGTGAAGAAATAAAAATTAATTTGGAACAGCAGAATGATCAATCGGAAAAAATAACTGATGACTATCAATCAATTATTGTTGAATTAAAAACTGATTATGAGATTGATTGTAGAGATGAAAATTTAGTAGATAACATTAAGAATAATGTTGAACTACGAGAAAATAAAACAACTGCAATAATGAATTCAATAAATAAGTTTGATAAGAATATTAGTGATTTCATAGATAATGATATTATAGATAAGCCAATTGATTTTAATAAAATGGAAGCAACGGAAATAATTAATTCTGATATAAACTCACCGAATGACAGTGGATTCGTAGATGATTATGATAAATTTGATAACAGTATTGATGCTACCATAATAGAATCTACTGAAAATAATACCGATGAAAATTCTATGAAATCAGTAATATCTGACATAATTGAATTGACCAAAGAAGTATATAATGAAAATATTGAAACCTGTGATATTTATAGTGTCGCATCCAATGAACTCATTGATGTAACTGAAGGTCATCCAGATAAACTTGATAATAAGATTGGAGTGCAAGACGCAATCACTTTATTAGAAAGTAATACCAAAGACAATGAGGTTTGTATTATTAACAGCATTAATAAGGATTCAAAAGCAGAAAATCATGTTTTAATAAAAGAAGAAAGAAATGATATATCAATGGAAGTAGAGCAACTTGATAATGAAGAATTGAAAGAATGCATTAAAGAAGTGACTACAGTAGTTGATAATATTGGATCCATTAGCATTACTTCTGAATCTACAAAACTTATTTCTGATGAATCAGTGGGAGCCTAGTTTTATTCAATTTGCTTTAAAAGCAAAGATATGCATTCTAATGTTATTCTACTCTAAAGACTTAAATTTTTGAAGGTTGGCACTTTCAACACATGAAAAATCTACTTTTAAATATAGAAATAAGTTAATAAAGACTAAAATTTCGAAAAGCAGCAATCTAATAGAAAAAACTAAGAATTATAAATCATATTAATAAGAATTGTATTTTTAACATAATAGATATTAAGATTTAATTATTAAGAGAAGAAAAAATAGATTATTCATGTGATAAGAAAGTAATATGATTAATGTTTTGATTCTGAAAGAATCTTATTTATAAGGATACAGTAATTATTTATTATAGATTTAAGATTTCTAAGCGCCTAAGATATTGAAGATTCGTCAGTATTTTCAAATTCTTATGCATGTATGCTTTGTAATTTTCAAAGCCATGTTTTTTTAGGATAAAACGCGCAAAATTAATTAAGTAATTATTATGTACTAACGAATAAGTAAAGTATTCACTAAACAGTGATAATCTAGCCAGATAAAAGATTGTGATAAAAAATAATAAGAAAAGAAAAATGCAATTCAGAAGATGATTCTCATGAACCAAAATCAAGTTAAAGAGTGCTGTCCTATTATAAATTAATGTGATGAGGCTGGCTTATCTATGTTTGGTGGGAAACAGCCATAATTATATTTTCTTAACCAATCAAGATTTAACTGCATCAAACATTTTTATATAAATATTCATTATATATAATAGTGTTGTGAGTTATTTATAATATAAAATGTGCTTTTTTCTTATTTATTTTTGCTTTCAGCAAATTCTTGACTGAGAAAATTTATAATTTTCAAGCTACATATGAGTTACATTTTATTTCCTACGATGATATTATTGTTTTATTGTAATAAGTTATTTAATATTTAAGATAAAAAGAATTATATAATTAATATAAAGCTTAATTATAGAATCGGAATTGTTTTAAGTCCGTTAAATAATTTGTAAAACAAAAAATTAGCTTTACGTTTATTTGCATGATATAGTTATAAAAAACTTGGTAACACTAGCTAGCAGTTAGTGAGCATAAAGTTTTCATTATAACAAGGAAAATATTAATCCTTAATGATATACTAACAGCAATGAAAACAAGAAAAACAACAACTTATTTATTAATACGTTATCCTAGCTATTTAAATACACTTGATATTTATTTTTTATGTCGATATATTTCGTAGCCTAAATAGCGAAATAAAAATTTATTATTTGGCTCAATAAGTATTGTGCTGTTTAGAACATGTGCGGCGTAGTCTTTGATGCACTTTTAGTCCTTTAAAAGGGCACGCTCATTTCCCTTATTCGGTTGATTTTTAGATTCATTCAATAATTATAAGGCTATGGCAAGCAAACAATGCAGATTATTATTATACATTACTGAGTTTCTAAAGGAATGTTGTTAACTGCTAAAAACTTAGTGCCATTTGTTGAACTCGTACATGCACGTAAGAGAGAGAGATCTTGAGGTGAAAATGAAAATGCAGTTATTAAACGCAAACTGTTGTTGTTTTTGTTTTTGTTGTTGTTGTTATTATTGTTATTATTATTATTATTATTATTATTATTATTATTATTATTATTATTATTATTTTATGAAGTTTGTACTCTGGCCCCAACGAATGAACGGCATCTAAATCGCGATCTAAACCCTTAAAGCCTAATTGACCAAGAGCACTTGGAAGGTCGTGAAACATGGTGTGACAAATCGGATAATCTGTTATTTGGATTACGGAGCAGAGTTATAATGAAACTTTTCCCACGTGGAATTTACTGCTAAGCGTGTTAAGCTTGTTAAGGATCTAAGTCGCGAAGTCATTTGGAGTCGTAAAATTTAGCCAGAATTCATTAATTAAACAACTGCCTTCGGTTTATTACAGGTAGTGGTAATGTACCACGGCCATGATCGCTAATCATTTGTACGATCAAAACTCGCCAAGACTATATTATTTTACGTATATAAGGACAACGAACCCATAGGTTGTTATAGGTCAAAGAATTGTCACAATTTTTGAAGGAGTAGAGAGTTTTGATATTGAAAACTGCTCAACATGTCGAAGTTGAGGGTAGATTTTCGATCGTCCGATTGCGGCTTATTTAGACTTTGTCTCCGACCCTAAGCCTGCAGAATTTATCTATTCTCTTGTGTGATAACGTTCCCTAGTTCTATTTATCTGCTTGCTATCTCGTCTTTCAGAAGCAGATCCTACGCTACTTTCTAGGCTCCCCACGCTGGCATCCATAGTAACAGAAGAAAAAAAACTGTTAGTCTGTTATTACTTAAATGAAGCACAGTTATTATTATTTGTTTTTTAAGCATAAGAAAATCTAAATATTAAAACAAAAAAAAAACAAAAAAAAAATAAATTCTGAAATGCTTTAACCTAGATTGTCTTTCATTTACACTGACGTCACTTTAAAAATATAAATCATAATTAATGATATGTAAAATTGTATTATTTTATTTTTTCTAGAAAAAGTTTATAAATATACATAAAAAAAATTATGTACTAAAGCAGAGCAATTGTAATACTTTTAAAAGGCTACAAACTTGTTTCAATGATTCTCTACAATATATATATATATATATATACACATATATATAGAGAGAAAAATATTATTTTTCTTCTATTCTGCATGTCAATATACAGAGTCAAGAGCAATATTTATTTTGGGTGGATGGATGAATAATATTTTTATATATTCGTTACACGTTGCCCTTAGAATTAATGCACTTAGCAAAGTAAAAATAATAAAAATAGTTAAGGATAATTCATCGAAAAAAATTTTATAATATGGAGATACGTTGATAACTTTTTATTATGTAAGTTATGTACACTCCTAAAAATTGCCTATATTCATGATTTCAAAAAATTACACTGTATAATTTGATTATAATTAAATATATTTATTTCCTTCGTATTATCATTATTTTTCTTCTACTTAAAGCAATCGTTTTATAATTTATTATTTATTATAAATTAATAATTAGAATATATTAAATAATTTTTTTTTATATATATAAATGAATATTTTTAAGGTTTTGTGTTAAAAATTTAATTTCTGTTGAAAATAAACTTACGATTTCATTATTGAACTTTTAACTTTTTTATTTTCAATTTTAATTTTAAAAGATGTACTTACCAAATTATTCCTTTATCACTTATTGTGTCATAGCTAATTTTAGTATAAATATTGCAACTATTTTAAAATGTTACAATCAATTTTTTTTTTTAGTGTAAAATTTTGTTGGGCCATATAAATATATTACAATTATATGAATATGAAATACACGTTAATGGAATTGCAATACCATGTTGTGATGTAAAGTATACTTTATTTAATAATAAATTTAAAGACGTTACAATTTCATTTATATGAAAAACAGATGACTGTTTTTTTCAACGATAATATATTATAAAGCGTAAATTAAATTATAAAATATATAACTTTTTGTACGTAGAATTTTCTATACTTGCATTGATGGAACTTGGAATAAATGCATGGAGCATACGCTTATGTATTAATTAATTTAATATAATTAATAATTTAAAAAGTAGTATTATAAAAAAATTAATTTAAAAAATTTTCAATTTAATAAGTTTAATGGGATTTATTATCACTTACTTTTAATTATAAACAAACATTAGTAATGATTAAAAAGATATAAAATAATTATTCTAGATACTTTCTTTTATTATTTGTTTGTAATGTCAAAACGTAATAACAACAATATAACATTCTATTAAATATACTCATTGTTAACAATAATAAATGAACGCAATCTTCCACAATCATCATTATATTTCAAATAATAAAAACTGATTTATTAACAAAAAAAAAAGAAAAGAAAAGTAAAAGAACAATTAAATAATGTTATTGTTCATCTTGCGCTAAACAATTACATTTATTTATCGGCTCGTCGATTATTATAATTGGTGACGAAAAGTCCAAAATTTCCATTGTATGTTTTAAAAGTCGCCAAAGTTTGTCATTTTTAAGATTGTTCTAATAAGATAAAACATATGACAGGAAAATGAATTGTTAATAAAATTGTAATTGCTGTAAACGTCTGCTGTTTTATTTACCTTAACGACCTGTCTGTAACACTGGGAAAATTCTTCATCTCTATGGAGCTGCATACTCAGTAAGCATAAATAAGCCCAAACCTCGCCATCCTCGTCGTCGATTCTGTTGGCCTCCGTCAGGGAAGCTTCACATTCATCGTAGTTTTCCAGCTGAAAGCGATTTTATTTATTTGTTAACTGCAAATGGTAATTTTTAGAAATAAAATTATCAATTTGATTAGTTTAAATTCAATTTAATTGTAGATTTACATGCTGTTAAAATATAAGAATAAATGAACTGTTTGCATAAACTGTACAGTAGTTTAATATACAAAGCTTGTATTATGTATTTAATATACAAAACTTGTATCCTATGGCATCTATTACATTTAAATAATATTATTTTTTTTAAAAATATTATCATAAATTATTTTTCTACAATTAAATTAATGAAATTTTCAAATTCAAAATTCATTTTTGTGATTATTAAGTGAAAATAACACTCATAGCTAAAAGCAATTTAATGTAATTTGAAAAAGCAATTATTTAACGTTTTTATGTTTTACACGTGTCGTTTGAGTTTTTGATTAAAATATTTTTCTTACATGATAATTTGATATACCGAGGCCTAACCAAGTTTGGGAACTCGGTGATTCTTTACAGGCGCGGGAAAAGATAGTTCTTGCGCGTTTCCATTCTTGTTTATTTATTAAGTTAAAACCAATCCTTATATGTACCAAATGAATATTTTCTGGTCTATCATATAACCTATCGACAGACTCGTAATATTTCAAAGCAGACGTGAAGTTTCCAAGTTTGTAATAAGTATGTCCCAATAAAGCAGCTATGCTATATTCCTAAAATTAGTTTTAATATTATAATTAAGAAAAATAAATACAAACATTAGTTTAAAAAAAAAAAACAAAAGGTATATACATTATAAAAATAGAATGAATTAATAATATAATTAACGTACTACTCCAATAATACCTTCTGCTTGATTCAAATAATCTAATGCAATTTCATATTTTTTATTTAAATAAGCATTAACGGAGAAATAATATAAGAATGGAACGGATTTTTTAGAAGACAGAGATAATTCTTTAGTCAAAGCCAATCCTGCAAACTAATATTTCATAATTCATGTAATTATAAAAATATTTAAATATTTTAGATATGTATATATATATATATATATATATCGTAACATATTTTATTAATATGTTTTATACAGGTTGAGAATATTAAATCATACTATTTACATCTTTAATTTAAAAAAACTTCAGATATTATAATCATATGAAAAAAGGATGAATATAAAAAGTATTAAAAGTTAATTATAATTAATTGTTAATAAAAAAGATATATATATATATATATATATATGTATGTATAAATATATAAATAAGAAACGCAAATGCTACAAAAATAAGATAAATAATAAATAATACTTGTCTAATACGCTTTATATAATTTACGATAATAAAAATTACATGGTGAAGATTCAACTTGAGCAATAACAATGCCGTTAAAAGGTAAATTTTATTTTTGTCGCAAAGACTAGTCGTCCACGCTATAGGCTCTAGTTCAAAAATATCTATTGTCTTATCGTCAGGAACTTTATCTTTTGTACACTTCTTAGCTAATTCGAGAGTTATATCGATCCCTGGACAATACAAATAACTGCTTAATTATAAGGGCTTATTGCTTTTGTAAAAATACTATATTATATTAATGATCATCGGTATAACCTGGAGAATACTCTATTTTCAGATATAGTAAATGCAACACCATCCAGCCTTCGGCAAATCTTGGATAAAAATGGGTCACGGATTTAAGATAAATTTCCGCTTCCGTATATTTTTCTTTCGTAGCAAGTAATATACCATACATCAATAATCTACATTGTAAAATGTATGAACGTATCAATAAGAAAAGGAAATTAAATAGATTAAATGTTAAAACAGTCAAATGGATGTTTGTAAAAAAATATTAATTAATAATACGTAATTTAAGGGACGTTAAATTGAACGACCAGAAAGATATAAATCAATACAAATTACTAATATTTTTATCCCTTGAAAAATATTTACGAAAATATATTTATTCTACGAATAAATATAGATCGGAATTTGAAAGACTTAATTAATCGATGGAGCAGAAAAATATTATCCGAATAAAAATATAATAATTTATTGCAATAAAACTTTACCCGATTTTATGACGATTATCTAATCGAATGACTTCTTTGGTACATTCTATAGCTTCGTCAATGTTTTCGTTTCTTAAAAAGAAAATTCCGTAATAGATCCAACGGTCAGGATTATATCGATCATTATAGATAATCTGTAACGTTAAGTTAAGAATGATTTACAAGAATGTATAAAAAAATAATTTAAATATTAATGCTCCTCGTAATCGGATGTCAATAACCTTTGTTAATATTTTATCGGCTTTTTCGTAATTTTCCCACTCGTATGCTTCTTCGGCACGATACCAAAGTGCTGTGGGGGTTTCACTATCTCCCTTCACATCTTGTAAGCGGACGTCAATTTTTGTATTTAATGCAATGTGCATTTCTTGTACTAAATATGTGTAGCACGAGACAATGAAATCCTAGATTAAAATTAAACCAATATTTCTTATCTTTTATAAAACTTATATAAATAAATGCTTGTTATTGTTTAACAATAATCACACTTTCTGGTTATATAAACTATAACTAACTAAATAGCAGATAAATAAATTGTAAATTAATTATAAATACAGAGTGCGCGTGTATACAGGGTACACATATGCATAATTGCACAAAATTAGAATGTGACTTATTGTAAATACTTCTGATTAAAAATAATCCCTTGAAAATACGGCAAAAAGTGCAGGAAGAAAATAACATTAAAAAAACTCTTGTACGACGTGATTGAAAGACATCGCACCTGATTTTCGACTGAACACCAATCTGATGAATTAATTACGAACTTTTGATCTAGTAAATTAATGATTTTATTCTTTAACGTGCTTCGTATAGATACATATTTGCCGGTTTCGTGTAGATACTGTTTAAAGCGATCCAAGTCATCCTGAAAATGATTTGTAAAATTTTTATTCTGCGGATAATGAATTTAAATTTGAAGAAAACTATTTCTAACAAACTTGAAGATAAAAATAAGGACACGTAGTTTCAGGAGGAACCGAATGTGTGTTTGAAGAGTTACAAAAATATTTCTTTCTGTATTCACATTTTGGCTTTGAGCAGAGGTTCGACTCTGATGAAGAATTAGATTTACATTCACATAATTCTATAAAATCCTAAAAAAAAAAAAAAACAAAAACAAAAAAATATTATGCTTATAAGGAATAATTTCAATGCTGCGCTTATGTTTCATTCGTATTTTCAATGTTTTCGTTACCAAGTATATACAGATAATATTATTTTATACTATAAATTATTTACGAAATTATTCGTTGAAGTCTTTTTTTTTAACATTATATTCTAACATTTTTTAGTAAAACATAATGGATATTATTTTCATGTAGTTGTAGAAATATAATCAACAGGAAATACGATTGACTTTGTTTTTTCTTATATAAAAATAAACAATATCATATTTATGCAAGGGTCAGGTTATAATAAAGATAGTACTATTACTATTATTTGAGCCATCTTACTCGATAACATTCTGTAAGAATATCTGTAAGTTGTTTTATACAATCAATGTATTGCTCATGCACCAAATCGGGGGTATAACAATAAATTGGCTTGGTAGGCTTAGGCTCTTTCTTCAACAAGGCAATTCTAAAAATTACGTAGACAATTGAAGGAAAAAAGTTTTATATAAATAATATTATTATACAAACACGTCAAAATATTCTTCTAAGATCCTCGAAGGATAAAATGGCTGATAAAGTTCAAATTCGACTAGAATAAGAACAGGTTCACCGTTTTCATTAAAGAGTGGAACGCACGGTAAATATTGCCTCTCTTCTCCTTCTGACTGAGGGTAAAATTTGAAAAAAAAATATCATTTTACATCGTTAATATGTTGCTTTGTATTCTTAATGAAATGGGATAATTTTTGTCTGACCTCGGAATTATCGAAAAACTCAGAAAAAATATTTAATTCTAATCCCGTTTTTTCTTTCATTACAACTGGATTATACGTGTACAATTGCGACAAGACTCGAGCCTTTTTCTCTAAACAGAAATAACAAATATTTCATTATCGTATTAAGACATGAAATTCAAGAAAATTAATGATAAAAATTTTTAAAATTCCGGAATTTTAATTACGTCCTGGAAATATCAGTTGGCTAATGTCGACATAAAATTGATATATACTGTCGGACGAGCTTTTAGTACTTATAGATTCGCCGTCAAAGTCATTTTCTGATATCAGAAGTTCGAATGGCCAATACTTGTATCTTAAATAAAGTTTAATCGTTTAAATCAAACATTAATTTATTGACTGCAATTTTTTGCATTTATGAAAGAAACGTACTGTTTTAATCTTTCTTTTAAAATTGAAATGTGCTTATGATTTAAAAAACCTCTGTGTACGGAATTCCACTTAATCCTATTTGCATTTTGTTCAGTAGTTTTCTGAAAATTTATGTTCCCAACTTATTTAATTTTATCTGACAATATGTTTATGTTTTATTCAGGTAATACATAAAAAGTCTGCAAAATTCTTCTCAATCGACTCATTACGTATTTCAATTATTAAATAATTAAGAATTTTTTTTTTTAAGTCACTTTACCTTACATTAAAATTCTAAATATAGAATTTAATAGAATAAAAAGCACTCATTAAATGTTTAAAGTTACTTTTAAATCGAATTCTTTGAAATCATTCTTCACGTAGCTAAAGTCAGGACTGATTTTATACTTGGACAAACGCGCACGACTCTCTATATCCTGTAGGCAGCACCAGCTTTTCAAATTTTCCACATCGCGAAGGTCGGTCCATTTTCCACCGTCAAATATTACTATAGAATCTCCTATCTTTAAAATATCACTGGTATTAATGATAAAAATACAAATGCAAAGCTATTAGAGCCCGCGCGAAGGTATAACGATTATTAATTGTCTCATACATTATTGTCCAAGTAAAAGACAGTGCCACATTTGTAGTTGAGATCGTTACTAAAATAACCAGGTAAATTATATAAACTCTCTACTGTGAAATGCAAAAAATTAAAATCCATATCAGACATAACAATATTTGTTTCGTCTTGCTGTATTGTTACTGTAATCTTTGCTAAATTTTCCCAAGATACAATATTATTATCCCAAGTATACGATGGCGTTTCAACAAAAATCCTTTCCCTAACAGTCGTTTCCCCTAAAAAGTATTTCCATATTATTCCATTGTAATGTTAGTATTGTTTAAGTTTACTGAATTATCGAGTACTTAATAAATTGTGTTACCCAAAATTATCGGCAACAGATCAACATTGCACATTCCAAATATTTCTCGATTAATTTCTGAATCAGATATGGACCTTTCTTCGTTATTTTTTATAGATTCTCTACTATTACAATCATCATTGGATTTTTCCGTTTTTTTTAATTTATTTAAGATATCAGCCTTAGGGATCTCGTACACCTTGACTATTGTTAAATAATTAAAATGAATAAAGTAGTTTATGCGTGAGCGGAATTGTTTAGATTCTACTTTATAATTGATAAAATATTTTCAATTAACTTAATGTAAAAATTTACTTAAAAGAGGTGATTCTACAAGCAGGGAGATAAACTTTGTTTTATTTGGTGTGTACGGTAAAGGGATTTGAAAATTAATCGGATGAATGTCGCTTATGTTTTTGTAAGAGCTATCTATATTAATATATCCACTTTCACCTAAAATTACATCCCTTTGCTCGATTGTAAATTGCATTACAATAGGCTCATTTCTTATCTGTATAAAAGCGTGTAATACAAGTCTGATTAAACTAAAACCAAAATGACATATAAAATCATATAAAATTATTAAAACAATACTTACAATATTTTCAATACTGTCGATTGATATTTGCATTTCTGCATCTACACCTTCTTCAGTAACCGAGGAATTAGTAGATGCGAAACTAATTATTCTTTTTTTCATTTTAATGGTTCTTCTTTACCAAATCTTAAGCTCGTAATGGCATATATTTATTATTACTGATAATAATTTGTCGAAACAATTAAAAATTCAATTCTAAGAATATAAAGTAGTTATGTAATTAAATAGAAAATTTTCTATATCATTAGTAACATGAATTAAAATTGTATAAGACTCTTTTACGTTATATTTTTAGGCTATAAAAGATAATGATCACAATAGTCTTTCAATTTTTTTTCTTACAATTTTGTACTGATTTCGAGTGTAATGCACTTTTCTAATACAATATCCATTCTAATGAAAAAACTTAGAAGATTTATTTAAAATTGATGAGAAAAATTAATTGCTCAAATTTTAAAAAAGTATTTAAAATTTTTTTTTTTTAATAATAATATTTTGTTTTAATTAAATAAATGTATTAAATAAAGCGGACAACGAATTTGAAATTTTTTACATTTATACGTATTTTTTCTTTCTTTTATTTATAAAAATATATTGCTATTATCATTCTTGCATTAATATTTATAATATAATGAATGGTTAATATGTTATAAAATAGAAACGGATAATATTCCACAAGCCATTATTATAATTCGTGATTAGCTTCATGAAACTAAGGCCAATGAGTAGACAAGCTCATCCAAATTAACTTGAAGATGATCTAGATCAAATTCATCGTAATATTTTATGGAGCACGCATTTTAAAAATTTAAATAATAATGTTTTTATTGATGATAATTGTATAATTGTTAATGTTGTGATTTAAAATCTAAAAGTGTAAATTGTTAAATACGTATTTATTGCAAATATATAAGTATTTGTAGTAAATAATGTATGAGACAATGTAATAAAAATTAGTACTTTTTATTATTATAGTTTAACAAATTATAATAAGTAAAAAAAATTCACTGAAGAAACAAACATTTTAGTTTGTTGATCAATAAAAAATTTTAATAATAAATAATAGCTACTTAATAAATGATCATGTTGTATTATTCAGTACATGATAGAGTAATAATGTGCGTTATACAATGGAAATTCGATACATTATAATTATATCATTATTATGTACAGCAAGGCACTGATGATCTATAATGATGACAAGTATAGCAATATCCATCCATTGTATCCTTTTCCTTCTGCTCTAATAGCTGTAAATTTGATATAAAAATGAATTGTTGAATACAACTATAAATAGAGTGTTTTGTGCCCGCTGATTTGCTTTCGCCTTTCGATTTTTCACTTCTTCATTAAAAAAATCTTGCTCCTATCTGACCTTGATTAAAACGTCATTGACTTTCAATATGTATGAGCTCTGATATGAATATTTGAATTATTTAGAGGTGGTCGAGAGAATTTAGAGAAACGTATCTTCTTATCGCTTACAAAGCTTGACTCATAGTTATACTGTATTATTTTTATTGGCGATAATAAACAAAATCTTCATTGCTCTCAGGATTTTTCGTTTCTTTATATACATAATTATTAAAGAGATTTCAAAGTTTTTTCAATGAATCGCAGAGTATTTTCTGGTACGGCGTCGGTCAGTATTTTTCGAAAGCCTTCGGATTGTGAGAGGAGTTTTAAAGTTTCCTTTGCATATTTTCTGTAAAATAACGTAAGGTCATGAGCCATTATTATTACCTGTTAAAAATAAAGCTCTTAAATCTTTTTCACGTACAATTGACTTGCGCGAACTTTTGCGCGAACGTTCTATTTATTAATAAACGTTATTTATGCCAATTGACATGTATTGTGTAAAATCTATGAAACGATAATACTCTACCTGGCCTGTAAATTTCCATCAGTAATAAGTTTGGCCGTAGTCGCAAATAATTTATCTCTGCTCTCCCGTGGCAGAGACATTACATGATCGGGACTGATTTTGTTAACGATCAGCAGCAAAAGTCGAGCAGTCGTTGCATGAACGATGGGATTCTGATGGCTACGTAAATAAAAAGCAATGCGTTATAAATTTATCACGGTGTCGGGGAGTAAATAATATTTACCTGGCACCGCGATTCGAGATCGTCATTATTGTTCGATGCGAGGGAAAATGTTCGACCATGCTGTCTAAGGCAGAATTACAATCTTCGCGGAGGAATTTATTCGTGTCGGCAGTTCTATGCAACAATGGACCCGCTATTTCGTCAATATCCTAGATAATACATAAATTTTGAAGGATGCTCGGTAACTGTATTTTATTTAGTTATTTATTTCTAATTGCATAATAAATTATAATTAAATTTTCATAAATGCTCTAAAAGTATTGTTAAAATTGTATTAACATTAAGTTTATCAGAGCCTCGTGTTATTAAGTATTACCTGATCGATGCCTCGAATACGTGCGCTGAAAATTTCTTTGGCTGTCGAGCAAGCCAATCTGGCGACTTGAGAGCGCAAATTTTTCACTTGTTTACCTATAACACGAGCTAATAAGCCAGGCGCACAACTCTCGAGTTGGTCTGGATCTTCCTTTGCTATCACCAACAGCGATTTCAACCCCTTCAATGTTACTTCCCTGAAAGCAATGAAATTTTACTTACTTCACAATTAAATATAAGTATTTATACAACTAAATATATTTCGATATTGAAAATTTGTATACTTTCATTCATTTAAAATAATATTATACTCAATAACAGTAGATACTTAAGAATGATTTTTATTGAATCTCGTTGAATTACGGTATGGAATTTGGTCTACGGTAATTAATTACGGTAACTCAGCGTAAATAAACTATTTGACAATTTACCATTCTTTATTTTCCAGCTGTTCAAAGATTTGCGGTATTAGCTTTGTCTTTTCTACGTGTTTCTCATTATGCCTCACACTAGAGAGCGAAGTTGCTCTTTTGCGATTAACCTGAGACGCTGCTTTACTAGGTGAGACTTTACAGGCTCTTCTTGGCATATCGATCGCCGTATGCATTCTAGACGACTATAACAGTGTTTAGAAAATTATTAGAAATTCATTGTAATTTAATTTTCACATAAACGTAAATTATATTTGGAATAAAGTGGATATCAAGAGTTTTTGTGTGACGGAAGAAAATCAAAGGCTCAAAAACTTCATTACTATATTTCGCTACTTTATATTTGGCAGTGTAAAAAAAATTGAATTAACGAAAACCAATTAATTGAAATCGAATGTTCTGGATAAATTCCATTTTCCAAATAATCAATAGAGAAGTTAAATAATCATAAAGAATTAGAAATGCGTCTATTATGTTTATTACAGTTATTATAAGTAACGTGAAGAGAAAATCGATAAACGACCTGTGGCTTGGCATTGACATTGTCGGTTTCGTCAGTACCGTCTGAGGATTCGATTCGATTGTGGGTGTCGAAGCCGATTGGAAGCGGTGGAGTTACATTGAAGTTCGTAGTGGAAGTTGATTTCTTGTCGTTTATAAATATCTTCGGACTCGAACGGACACTCGTTGGATTAGTAAACTAAAATAATAATCATTCGGACTGACGTGTTAATAATTTATAAGTTTAAAAAATATTTTTGTTTGCTATCGTACGTAATACTAGTATCGCAAGAACTGGATTTATTCCTTTAACTATCTTAATTATTTCCTTCAGATTTATACTCTTACAAGCTCAAAGACAATATAAATTATTGATACGAATAACGAATTATTAAAAATATTGAAAATAATGAAAGCTTCGTGAAGTGTCATGGAATTGAAATGAAAGTTTGTAAAACTACCGTACAATTATTAATTAAAGTGAGACTTAAAAGAATTTTCAAAGCCCTTACCTCATTTTGATTATTATTCTTGTATAATGTCTCACTAGCGTCATTATCCGGTTTACTCCTTTCTAATGGATACGTCGGTCGTAATATAACCGGCGCTCTGACGACTGTAATAACCGCCCCATTATTTGCATCTCCAGCTGCATTTCTCGAGTTCAAAGCATCATCCGTAATTATTTTACTCTTTGATAAATCAGAATCCTTCTCCTCACTGACGCCATTAATTTTCTTTAATTCCATCTTTATACATTTAGTAATTAGTCGGTGTAATAAAAATACTTTATTCAAATAATAATCATTAAACGGAAATTTGTGATAAATGTTATACATGCGCATGCATGACGCACTGTGACTTTATTGATTTCTCTTTCATGACCCCAATTAAACTTAGTTATTATTACTCTAATAAATTATCCATGCATATATTTTTAGTTGCGCACCAATATAAAAAAAAAATAAAAAAAAGAGAAAGGTATACATATATATATGTATACGGTAAATTCATATCTATTGACCATATAAATATTTCAAGCTCGTCACAAATTTATTTTATCAATATTCATGTAGCTATTAGCATATGATTCAAGGAACTTTAAAAGGCCACTTAAGTTTATGTATTTTATAACAACGTCAGAGTTCAACACACTAAACTGTTGTCAGATTTAAAAAACTAAATAAATGAATTACAAATGTTTCGTTTCCTTTAAACGTTCTTGAGAATACTTTACAATAATATATTATAATGTTATAAGCTTTATTCATTTTACCTGATTTACAAGTTTACATTTTTTTTTCTATTTTTAAATAAAATTTATTATGCTGATATGTTTAATAATTCTGCATGATCAGTCGATGTAATATTTGCTTATTACGTAAGTAATAATATTACAGATACAATGAAAAAGAAAATTATATTGAAAATAATGCATTTTTTAAATATCATTCATTAACGTGTATTAAGTAACAATACTTCGTTCTTATAACATAAAAAAATAATAATCAGTTGAATTAAGAATAACAATAAAAAAAATTTCGAGTATAAAATTTTAAATAAGTTTATCAATTTGACGTTTATGTTTAATATTTTTGTACAATTCAAAAGCTTGAAAACGTGAATTT
This sequence comes from Ceratosolen fusciceps, assembly GCA_018883505.1. Lineage (NCBI taxonomy): Eukaryota > Metazoa > Arthropoda > Insecta > Hymenoptera > Agaonidae > Ceratosolen > Ceratosolen fusciceps. Next base: position 437,290 of record RCIC01000037.1, on the reverse strand, counting down.
GCGAAAGAAATTTGGATTTTACCTAATATTCAATTCTTTTTATTTGATAATTAAGTATGGTCAAGCGGTTAAAAATGAATGTGGAAGAAGGCGTTCGATTTATAAAAGCTCTTGGCAAACTATTGCTAATAGATTGTTCGCCAGACAAACCCGCATGAGCGTGCAAATTGTCGATGCGCATATTGAAATTCATTTTTATTCTATCGTAGAAGCGTGCATGGCTCACTACATACGTAAATATGTGTGCGTGTGTGTGCGTATCTAATGTATTTATCAGGACTATATTGACATCGGAACTGCGGCTGCATGACACAATTAATTAAAGTACGGTTTTTATCAAAACTTTCAATCAAAACTTCCTAATAATTCATGTAATTCCAATAATTTTAATAAGATTCTATAGAATTAAAATTTTTTTTTTTTTATGTACTTTATATATATAGAGTTGATAAAGGCAAAAATAAAATCATTGCGTAATTAAAATTCTTATAAAAAGCCTCGGCCTTTTAAGATAAAGTATAAATTTTCACAGAAGTTCTTTATATGAATAAAATCCTTTGTACAAATACGAATAAAGAAGCAAAGAAAGCCTAAAGAAAGCATAAAGTCGGCAAGGAATGTGCAAGAAATGTGACTTACTTTGAAATCGGTAATTTTGTCGTCCTCGGAATCCCTGTCATTTGAGCTCAACGACGGTGGTCTCGAGGAAACAGGTGTTACGTAGTCTCCGACGTCTCCGTCGTCATCTCCATCGTCGTCAATAACGTCTTCGTCGATGAGCGATTCTAGCGAGAGTTTTGTCGGGCTGCCCGAGCTCGACGAGTCCTCCAATTCCTCCACTTCCACTTCTGAGTGAAGGTTATCCTTGAAAATAGTTTATAACTTTATGAGCTTTAAATTCTTACTCTTCTCTCTCGCTCTCGTTAATTATGCAAAGCTAATGATATAAAAATTTTTATTTTTGTCACACATTTGTATTCCAAGCTAATATTGTCAACAATTTTGAAAATTATTTACTTCGCTTCGAATAAGCAACACACACAATTATAAAATAATATGCAAATAATATTCAAGAAACTAGTTCTAGAAGAAATATGAATAGAGTAAAGCTTATATAGAAATAGAAGTTCTTACGTTCCTTAATAAGTAGTGTCGTACCGACTTCATGGAAAACCAATGAGCTAAAGAATACGTTCTAAGCTACTTGTTTTTTCTTTTTTTTTTTTTTCTTTAATATGAATTTAATAAATAGTTTAATAAATACTGAAAAAAAAATGTGAACATAAGTCGATCAGGGATCGAAGTAAAATGCCTGCAAATAACTCACGTGGTCTGAAGCAGTGGATCTGCTGGGATTGCTCTTGGCGGATATGACGTCGAAGGCCTTGCGATCAGACCTGGAGCCGGAGGAAGAGGGCCGGCTACCCGCGTCGACATTGTCGCTCGATTCCTCGCTTTCCGTCTGCACCAGGAGCGTTTCATGACTCGGGACTCTTTGTCCGCTTGACGCCGATCGATTCGAGGAAGAACTGCCACTGCTGCTCGACCTCACTTCCTCCACATCTGCAACGAGTTTTTCAGCAATAGCGTGCTCTTTATCTGCTGATTTTATATGTATTTACCCGACCCTTGGACACTAAGCCCATTCCTTCTCGCACATGCATATAGCCATAGGACGCAACTTATTTTTTTACCTCGCCATTTACATTCTAACCTTATATAATGTATACACACACTCACCCACCCACTTACATCCACCCACACCCGCACCCACAAAAAAAAATCTTATGTAATAAATCCAATAAAACCAATTATCTGATGAATTGTACTAAAAATTCATCGGTTCAGCTATTATCATAGCTTTCCTTATGAAGATCAGCAACTTCTTTTTTTGTCGACTATTCTTTATGCACAAACATAGAATACATATATAATAATTGTCAAATAAGCATGATCAGCAAACGATTCATTTTTAATCATTATTAATATTTTTGGGAGCGGGAGGGGGGGTATGCATAATTTAAGAAATTGTTAATAATAATTAAGATTAGTTAATTTCAATAATTTATATATACGTTAATGTTAGCAATTTGACTCTCCAGATATCATATAAAATTCAAGTTTCTTTTTATTCGATACCTACTTTCGTTATATAATTATAATTGCTAGTATAAATTATGCTATTGTATATTTATATAATTTTTTAAAATTTTCTTTAAAATGATTATTTCAAATTACTTATCAAAGAAGTATATATTTATTTTTATATATTTATATAAGTAGTGCAATTGTAAGTATCAATGAATGGAAAACAAAATATTTAAAAGTAAGAAGTTATTTTACTGTTGAGATGAACCTTTTATTATAGGAATAAAATCAAACCTCGTAAAATATTGTATCGTGTGCGTAATTGTCAAGCATTTGGGAGTGGTCAGAAATAAAAACGAATAATAAAAATAAACAACACGAGAGAAATATTGTTAAATAGTAAAACAGGCGAACGATATTTCCCCACCTCTCTCTCTCTCTCTCTCTCTCTCTCTCTCTCTCGCTTTCTCGCTTTCTCTATCGTATTATCATTCAATCCTCCCACCTAATTTCTTAAATATCGATTATCGTTTCAGGTCTCCGGCTTTTCGCTTAGCCATGGCATGCACACGCACACAAGTATTTTCTATGCAATTCTCGTGCATACAGGACATTGCGAGCCGAGGGGGTTAAGAACCTTTCGCTCCAGTTCAAACAAATTCGATCGTCGAAAGGAAAAGACAGAGAGAGAGAGAGAGGGGGGGGCAAGAGAGAAAGGCAAACGATAAGGACGCCTGCAGGGGTATATGTACACATTTAGACTTGCGCGGGCATGAAGTTGGCGCAGAATTGAATAGGTATAACTAATGTAATATCGAGTCAAGTGTTTACTCTTGGCTGATTACTTATTCATTTCTGCTCACTCAAGTGATAGATGGCTTTTATGCTTCTATCGGATAGTCCGAGGTTATTTCTAATTGATGCAATGACGTAAAACATTAGACTGGGAGACTCTCTCAAAGTACAGGAAGGTCCTTAACCTCAGGATAGTAACTAATGCCTTTACTGCAATCGCTCTTAAACTACAAGCAACAAGGCTTTCATATCAGGTGTAATAAATTTTAAATAAAATTACTGACTGACTGGTTAGTTTCCCTGATTTTCTTATCGCTGGTCATTGCAAATGATTCAAATATAGTTTTCTCTAAAAATAACTCTTTCAATTTTAAAAATACAAAATTCATGCGTTTTTATCAATATAACTTTTAAGCAATTCTAATGCTTAAGCTCTTTTCGTTAAATCTATTTCTTTTACTATAATACTGATTTTCTCAATTCAAATTAGATATAAAATTTTTTATCTGTTCATTTGATGATTTTCAGAGGCTAAATAAATAATTTTTAATGCTCTTAAATTCCCCTGTCGGAATAAAATACTTTAGTAAGACAAAACAACGAAGGAATAAATAATTATCCAATTATTTACAGAATATTCAATTTACTACCCTGTTGCTACCTAACTGACAGCGAATATTTTTCTTCTAAGTATCAAACGCTATCATTTTAAATATTAGCAGTTATTAAACAATGTGACAGGCTTTTCATTTCTATAAATAAATAAAACACATAAGAAAATTATTATGGACTTGGAGGTATTGCAGAACCTATTAATGTTTTTAATGAAAAGTGCAAGATTAATTTATTGTGTTATTATTAATTTTATTATTATTATTATTGTTACTATGTAAATAAAAATTGAAATTGTCTTACCATTAGTAGGAGAAGGAACTCTTTCAATAACATTGGCTGCTAAGCCCGATAAGATTTCGTCCGCTTTACTATCAATATCTTTTTCCGGTGTTTCCTCTTTAGGCCTGAAAGTATCTCTGATTAGATGTTTCTTACCGTGACTATATATTATCAATATTGTTTTATTTCTTTTCTTTCGAAGCAAATTAATTTTAAACATTAACATCGAACTTTATTGAACTTATAAATACGACTTATTATAGTATACCATTAAAATTAGCAATAACATAAATAGAATAAAAATGTATAACATTTATTTTAAAAATAAATTAATTTTTAATTCAACAAAACTATAATATCATTTTAGTATGAAAATTTGTAATGTGACAAGATGATGAAATGTTGTAAAAAATTTATTTGCTTTTTATAAAAGTAAACAATCAGTTTTCAAAAAGCATATTTATACACATAATGGTAATAAAACATTTATAAATGTCATTATGAAACACTCTTTAATATTTAATTAGAAAAAAATATAATAGTATATTCGAAAGGGATCAAAGAGAATTTTTAAGTTTTAAGAGAGTTTTTATTATTAACTGATAGTATTCGATTTTGTATACTACAGAGTTTTACTGAATTTTTGTTGTTTTTTTTTTTTTCATGATTTGGATAAATGATTTATTGCGACCACTTGAATAAGTAATCGGTGATTATGTATCTTAATATAAGTTTCCGAATTTTACTTTTACTTAGCAGTATTTATATCTGGTTAAAGTCATGCAAACTCATTAAGACGCGGTGAACTAAAATTCAATAAGCTGTATGGTAAACGACACTATGACAACCTCTATGAGAAATATTTACACGGGGCGTCTAAGAAAACGTTGTATTAAATTTAAATGCCGAATTGAACAAGCCATCAACTCGGATTTTTAATCATTCTTTTTATCAATAGTCGTAAAAACAATTAAAATCATTGGCTATTTTATAATGTTTAATAAATATATGGTATTCTACATTATAACAAAAGTTTAAATAAATTAATTACATCGACTTCTATTAGATATTATGATTCTTGATACATTTGTAAAACAATGTTTTCTCTGAATTTCGAGAATATATATATAAACTCAGATATTAAGAATTCGTATTTATAATTATTATTTAAGAAAATGTATCCAATTACAAATGAAGTCACAGTTTCTTTTAATAAATTCGAATTTCCATCTTCACTGCTATGGTTTGTACGGTATTTTAATATTACATTAATTTGAGTAAAATGTATATAATTATTTATTAAAAATATATTACTAAATTTTCAAATGTAAATCTTCTAAAAAAAACAAAAAAAAAAAAAATACTTCTTTCTTATAATTACTTATATTTAAATATTGAAATTAACTATTTATTGCATAATTCTAATTACTCTCGTGTTATTTTAATTAACTTGTAGTTGATTTTGTGACTCCGTGAATATGTTTTTAGAACATTTTCAGTTGATTTAAAAAACCAATGGATAATTTTGTATGTCCTTCAAATTTTTAAATAAAGTTAGGGACAAAAAGAAAGACACCAGAAGTTCTCATTACCGATAGCAAAGGTGAATTTTATCGCGACGTTATATCCACGCAGATTTATATTTTATTCTTCAGCTCTGAATAATAATATGATTCAGCTCTGATAATAATATGGATCCTAATAATAAATCCTACATTATATCACAGTTGTCGTCGATCTTGACAGCGAAGATCGGCGTCGCAGAGCTGGTGCCATTTTCTTGAATTGGCAGCTCTGGTGGATTTGCCGAGTCGATTCCTATGGATTTTCGACCGCGGAAGAGGCAAGGGCAGCAGCCCAACATGCAATCCGAGAGATTTTTACCAATCGGAGGCTTATCGGTAAGCTCCGATACGGTGCCGTTCCCGTTGACGAATATCTTGTCATTAGGTTCGTCCTTGGCCGACTCTGGCCATACACAGTACTTAAAAATCATCTCCGACTCGGCTTCATTGTCAAGGATACGGATCGTAAACCAGAGGCATTATTGTCTCATTACTATTAAGTAACTGGTCGCGAAACGACACTGTATTTTTCAGTTCTATTCATATTTTGCTTTGTCTTAACAGATTTGCGTTTATACTCAATTTTGATTAGTCAGTACTGAGTGCGTCGTATATAAAATATATCTCAAGGTCAATAACAAACTCAATATGAAAAGTTGAGAGTCTCAAATCATAAGATTTCTAAGAAATATTATTTATAAAGTGTTTTTTATTCGTGAAGCTATTTTGAAACTGAAATTAATTTAAAAGATTTTAATAACAATATTTTCAAGCATTCTGAACATGCATTTAAACATATATATATATATATATAAGAGCATTAATTTGTTTTATTGAATTCTGTGAAAATACCAAATAATTAAAAATAGAGCGTCGCTAAGACTAAATTATTTACATTATACATAAGTATCATAATATTCCAATCGTTAAAGACAATTTCACAAGACACATTTCATACAAAACTTTTCTTTTAACAACACGAACTTTGCTTAACGCATAATTTTATGCCATCTCTTTTGGCAAATAATCTGCATTGAAATACATACAAAAATGTTTTCACGGTGAAACTGTTTATATTTAAATCCAGGATATTGTTTCTCGAAGATACTTTCATTACTATTGCAAATATAAATTTCATCAAACCGCATATTTCTAATTAGCAATTCTAAAGTATTAGACAAATGATTATTCTTTTATGTGAAAAATAAAAAATAAATAAGAACAGTCAATCGAAATTAATCTATATATAACTTCACTATTCTGTTAAATAAGGCTTTATATGCCTGTTCAAACATTTACCCATAGACTACATAATGTTAGTTAATAATAAATATATTATTAATTATTATACCTTGGCTATCTATCTTTATAAGTTCATATGAATATGTTAATAGAATTATTAATGAACTAATATTATAAAAATTTAAAGAATTAAAAAAATAAAGATAATCTTCATCTATTATATTTTCAAAGGAAATGATATATTATAAGATTATTTTTCCTAGCTTTCAATAATATAAAATGACTGAGATAATAAATATGAATATTTTCATTATAAATTTTTATCGAATTTAATGGTAATAATATTCTAATATATATATATATATATATATATATATATATTTACTACGTAAATAATTGAACGAATGAAGTTATTAATAATAACAGTTCTTTCATTTAAAGTTATTTTATAATTAACTTAAGGTTCTATACACAAGTATAGGATGAGTAACGAAGGTTAGGTAAACAGATTATACTTTTAAGTTTACAATTAGTTATTGTGGAAAGTTTTACAGGGCCAAATGAAATATTATTAAACCAATTTTTCTATTTATACAAGCTTTGTGTATATTGTTTAAAATTTTTAAATATATAAAATAAGTAATTTTATTAGTTCTTATTCAGAGTTTTTCTCTTATTTTACGTATAAAAAAATAATGTAAACATATAATTTTTATTATATGTAAAGATTCAATAAATAATTATTTATTTACTTGGATAAGTTCGTTATAAATAAGGAAATGATGAAACTGATGAATTATCGGTTAATTTTTTTACAAGCTGTATTTATTAACAGAAAAACTATAAAAAGGCCTTGAAATCACTTTTTTTTTAACAATTACTTTAATATTCAACTTTTTGAAATTTGTTTTTTTCTTAATCTGTTTCGATATTTTTTTTTTTTTATATCTGTAAAATTAACTTTTAACAATGGAATGTAATATTTTTGTGAATTTTTTATAATTTCTTATGACTGATATTGAAAATTTATCGTATATTTGTCGGTTTCGAGTCGATAATTGTTTTTACGTTAAATATTTTATAATTAAATTCATAAACCCTATTGATTGAAAATAATGTTATGAAAAGAGAGAAATATTTTAACGCATTGAGAAAAAGTAAAATGTAATTAGAAAAAATAATGAATAATGCCTGTGTTTTACGTGTCTAATGTGTTTCGACGTTTCAATGAGATTTTGTATCCAATACAAGAATTGTCAGGGATCCCGGGCTATACGTTCTCCAAAAGAACAAAACAAAAGTATTCTTGAAATTTAAGTAAAAAAAAAAAAAAAATAGAAATTTAATGTCACGTTGTTTGAGCACTTGTATGGCAATTGAAAACCAATATAAAAAATATGAACCACGGCATTTTACGATGAAACATTTAGTACTGAATTCGTTATTAATGTGATTCACCGGACTAAAAAAAAAAAAAAAACGGACACCTTGGTTATCGCAGCTTTTAGGGGTTGTGCGCGGGTTTCGGAGGGGAAGGTAGCTCGACGCTTAAAATTTCGAAGAGGATAAGGAAAATGAGAAGGAAGAATCGTGGACTGGGAAGCACAACAGACCGGCCGAAACTAACACTCGATGCGATTAGTGGTTGACTTGTTCACGACACGGGAGACTCGCGACTGTTGGTTCCGCTCATCGCCCGTCGCCGGCTTCGCTGCCCATACATCCAGGGAGTGAGAAAGAAAAAGAGAGAGGGAAAGCACGTGACGTTGACCATTCGAAAGCCTCTATACTCCCTCGCGCAACTACCCTCGCTCGCACCCTCACGCGCTCACTCGCCATCGCACGGACACACCCATAGACCTGCTCGCATCGTTACAAACCGCCTGCCACTAACAGTTTCTTTCATTACGTACCTCATTACTATTACTACTACTACTACTACTACTACTGCTACTACTGCTACTACTACTACCCATATATCCTCCTATTGAATTTCATCTAACTCTTAACATTACCTCAAAAATAGTATTCAAGTTTTATTTCCCTTGTTAAATGATAGGACGAATACAAAATCTTAGCTTGAAATAAAACTCCGTAATAATTATACCTATTAAATTAAAGTATGTTGTTACATTTAATGTGGTAGTGGAGTATATGAAATCGTAGGACCAAATGTACCAAATGTATCTAATTTTATTAGATTATTATTCGTTTCATGGAAATTTGTACAATACGAATGTTTCTAAATGTTAAATAAATTAATTTTGTATTCTATTTTATTAACAAATTATTACCTATATCAATATAATATTAAAGATGAAATTAAAGACTGTATAAAGGAAATCTCTATCTTTATTTATTATTTAAACAAGTATTTTATAAGAAAATTATATTCTCATTGTATATATTTTTTTAAAAAATTAAATCGAAGAAAATGTCAAATTTGATATTATTTTGATATTATTTATTCTACGTAAATAATGTACTTTTATACATATGCACCTACTCATAGTAACAATATGTTATACACGAATCAATAAAACAAATTAATTTAAAGAAAGTTTAGTCACATATGATCGAAAAAGTCGAATTATGGGCTTCCGGAATTTTTAATTTTTATTTCTCAAGATAAAAAGTAGCATTGCCACCAAATTATAAGAAATATGACGCGTTATTGCTCGTAAATATAAATATAAATATAAATTGTTCGTTAATAATGTACAAGGCCCCGCCCCTTCCAATATGTACGTCGTCGCGCGTAAATTCGCAACCTCTACCAAGAGGCACAACGAAACTGACCAGTGCGTGCCCCTTACGCCGTGAAGCCCTTTGCCACCAAACTACGTTATCGCGCGTACCAACGGAATAATAATGAAAAGACGCACGATCGAAGCCGCTGCTACTTACGTGTCGCCGGGCTTATTCGAGTCTTTACACCCCGTACTCGAGGTCAAAGGATTCGACGGCTCCTATTTTACTTTGCTTTTACTACTTAAGCCAAGAAGGATAACTTATACCTGGTTTTTAATACTTCCCCGCCAGCACTTTCACACTTCCTTTACGTCATTTAGTCAAATATTTTACTTCATTACATCGAAGAAGCATCGAGAACTTTTGTGCTTCCCTTTACATGATTTGCGTAAATAATTCGAAGCCGTTCGATTTATCGAGAACGTTAATATTTACTTAATGGTTATTGGGATTTATAAAAATTAGAATAATTGGATAAGCATACTTATCCCCAGTCGATATTTCTTGATATCAAGAAATTGATAACAATTAATTATGATGATTATAATTTATTGATAGAAATCAACGTGACTGTATGCTAGATACGTCATCACTATACACAATTGTATAATGATTAGATTATCACTTATTTAAAAATAATACTATAGTACCATTATTTCTCTTTACGAATGTTAAAATTAAAGTTATAATTACGGAGTACTCAACTCACTAGTACTTGAGCATGAACTTCATTTTAAATGCAAACTTATTTATTTATAAGTGCATTCGTAACTATCTCTTCTATTTCTTAAAATTCGCAAGAAATTTACTGTTATTTCCACGGCAAGCTTATTTCGGGCATTATCCGTATTATAATTTTTTCATATAGTATATTTTATAATTCAAGTCCCTATAATCTTCTGTAAATAAAAAAAAAAAAAAAAAAAAAAAATAAAATCTTGGCCTACTTTACGTATAATATACATTAAAATAGACGATATTAAATTTTCATTCGCTAATTAACAAGAATCGTATAAATATATTATCCTTTTCCAGAATAAGTAAGATCTCTATAAATTATAAACTAATGGCACAGGATAATGCTTCATTATTTTTTAAATCATTGAATTGAAATAGAATTGAATATTCAATCAATAGACTGAAATTTTGCGATTGAAATTAAATTTTAATTAAATTTTAATAATCAACAAATGGAAAAAAGAATATCCTCTTGTATTTTTGATGTTATTTTATTGTAATAATTTACATAATCGTAATTAAGTACAAATTCATTATGATTGTAAAAAAAAACTATTTCGTATTTTCGAAGCACTTTCCAAAAAATAATATTAATTATAAAAAGTCATCTAATCAAATAATTGACGTTTAATAATAAATTTTACGAATCTGGCCATTTTTCTTAATTGCTAATTCTACGTTGTCTTTTCCTTATGACGTTTCATTGCCCTTTTCCTCCTTGCCATACACTATAAGATTCCCCTCCCTCCCCCCGTGTTTCTTTAGTCAGTGCTTTTTAGAACATAAGCTCAAGGCCTGTAATTAGCAATTTAAACAAACATGTCAATTGGTTTCTTAACCAATATAATTAAATGAAATGCTGCAAATATTTAATGGATTTCGGAGACTGCAGGTTTAACCGCCAGTCAATCCGACGTAAATTAACGAGGACGTGGTGTTGAAGCGCGTTCATATATTCATGTATCGTTCATATATCGATCGCGTACACGCGCCCCCCTTCGATCGGCTCCCCAATTTTTATAGTTTATGATATCTATTTTAAATCTATTATCGTGGCAGCTCGTGCAAATATTAATAAACACGTTAGGTCTTTCATTCCCTCTACGTCTGATACGTAAATGTTACCAATACGGACATGGTATTGTAATAATTAAAATAATGTATTCAAGAATCTTCACGTGATTTGCATTAGTTGAGCTGTTGAATTTTTATTTAGATGTACGCCTAAAGATTACGCCAACGTTATCGAGGCAGAAATTTTAATATATTAGCCATTCTCCGAATTACCAATATCATGTAGAACTAGTAAAATTATTTAACAATTGCACCGCGCAAGTTAGTTTTTTAAATTAATAATAACAGCAAGTATTTAAGAGCACTTATACTTATTTATTTTAAATAACCTCTGAATAATATATTGGGCTATTAACTTCGATTGATATTATTAAAAATTAATAAGTTTTAAAAGCTATTTAAATTAAAAGGGAATAAGGCTAGATTTATATAGTTTTATTGTAATTGTATTGTTTGGCGTTCGAGTTTATTTTTGAAAATATAATCTAATCTATTAAAGTACAAATTATAATTGTATAAATAGGTGTTCATAAATATCTTTACAACTTAAATAGATCGATAATATCCATTCGATTGATTAATATCGTATTGTTGTTTGTTCTTAAAAGTCTTTTTACGTTCTATTCCATTTACTTTTGTAAATATGAAAAAAATAAATAGCTGTTTGGTATCTTTCAATGCCATCAAACGGTGTAAGGATAATTTTGTCAAATATGATTTTTTATTCATGAATAAGAAAATACGAGTCTGCCTACAATTTCATTCGTAAAACTGTCATGAAATGTCATGAAAACGAGTTGAGCGATGGCTTTCCCAAATTATTAATATCATTCTGACCTTTTTTTGGTAATCACAGTTCTCGATTGTTGAGCAGATATGATTTTTAATATATCATACTTTACGTTTGAATCATTAACATTTTACAGCTTGTATTATTGATAATACAAAAAATTGTAATTATTAAAAGTAATTGAAAAGCTTATAAAATAAAAACATAAAATTGAAAATATAAAAGAAATACTGGTAATTCCGTAGAGGTTGAGTGACAGAAGGTGATAAAAGCTAATTTAGAGGAATAATGTAGGCTGAAGCGCGTCTAATGAAGAGCGAGTACAAAATAGGAGCTAAACATAGATGTGAGTGATTAAATATTCATTGCGGTCGTCTCGGCCCTTCAATCCTACCGTCTCGCCGTCAAAGGACGTAAGAAAAGAAAATCGGTGGCAATCAAATGATTCGGTCAATATGGGAACTCTTTCGAGAAAGCAATTTGTGCGAGCGCCTAGAGTCGGAGGGTCGTCGGGTCGTCGGGTCTTTCGGAGTAGCCGGAGGGAGCGGAGGGCAAGAGGGTGGCGAGCGGAAGAGAACCGAGGCGGAATCGAGGGATCGATATCGGACAATGGCTTCGCATTCCGCACAATAACCGTACCCGCGTGCGTGATCGTGACCCGCGCCCCACTTGTACACATACAATAATATTCTTTTTATCTGGGCGACCTCCATAAGCCCACGTGGAAATTAGGGCAAACGTATGGCTAGAATTTTGGTTCTGTCTCCCCTGCTGTACTTAGGCTCCTCAAGGCTGCCCAACCGTTTTAGCCCTTCGCTTATATCCCTCTCCTCCTTCTCCTCCTCCTCCTCCTCCTCCTCCTCCATCCCTCCTCGAGCCGTTCGTCACCTTCTCGCCCCGGGGATACGACCACTGAAATTCTTGATTTTCTTTTCTCGGGCAATCGCGTTGCCATTTTCAGCCAGTCATCCATTTCATTAGGCTAACAATATCCCTGTTTCCCGGCTTTTCTTTGCCGCTTCTACAGAAATGCGGATAAAAGGACAACACGCCGAAGATTTATGTCAGCACGGGAATACCTTGCTTAAAAATTAGGTCTCGGACTGTTTGTTAATATTCTTCTTTGTCTTCTTCTTCTTCTTCTTCTTATTATTATTATTATTATTATTTACTTGACGTGTCTATATATTCAATGTGCCGATTACGATTCGCATATATGTATTGATACTGAAAAAACTTTTAAAACGCTCTGTATTTAATAAATAAGATTAAGATATTTTTAGATTATACATTATAAATAATGTTTATGCGTATATAGACAACACTAAAAGCATATTTTCATACATCATATAAAATAATTTAAATATATATATATATATAAAAAAAAACCTTAATTCTTCGACTGTAAAAAACAATCTCGCTTTATTTTAAAATTATTTTTTACTAATGTGCCTTGCGATTTAGAATAAATTAATTAAAAGATTTTATGTTTGATATTAAGCAAACGATATTTGATATTCATTAATGCCTGGAATTTTGACGTTTGTTCCTGAATTATATCTATATAACTTTTATTTTTAAAATATAAAATATACAAAATGAGAATGCTAAATGTACCATTCACAGGCTTTTATAAATAATAACCAATTCATGAATTTTAGATTTTTAAGCAGTATTGATTAAACAATAAATGTACAGTATCATGCATCATATAAATATTTATATTTATATAACTTATAGGTTTTTTTGCTTATTTTTATTTATAGTATGCTTATATCGATATTGTTGTAAATAAGAACGAATCTTACACATAGAAATATTATATTTTTACCTTTTAATTTACGCAAGGTTAGATTCATAAGCAAAAATTGATTAATCGATGACAACAGTTTTGTATCTATTGTACTGAAATAATTATTTCTATTCCAAGGGTGTTTTAAAAGCTATTCGAGCTATTCGAAACGAATTCCATGAGTCTGAATTATATTCAGCAAAATACTAAAATCACTTTAGTCAAACACGTTTATACGTATATTTGGTCTCTAATAATCTCACGATATTTATCAAATGTTCCTATAAACTTTATATTTTCGACTATAGATGCTGATTTTTCATTTATCAATAAAATCTAAGTTAAAATTTTTCGTTTGAATTAACAAATGTACAAGACCTTCCATCGAATGCATGTTATTTTAAAGACAAATTTATTTCAGGATTAAAAATATAGTTAACATTATTATAATATTGTCTACATTAAGGAAAGTATATTCAACACGTTAAAGTTGAATACGAGTAGACATTCACATGGGAGAAATCCTTAATTCACATTAGTCATTTATAAAATTAATGCCGAAAGAACTTGAAAGCCACTTGTGGTAATTTCAATTTTTTTTCTACGTTACAGATATTGTATTTTTTGCTATTTTATGAGAAGAAACAAACTAATGTGTTAACTTGTGAAAACTGAGAATATAATTATTAACACAAAATTTTACTTTTAATAACCAAAATGTCTTACTGATTGAAAATATTATTCGAACTAGAAGCAGAAATACAAGCATTTCTTAACGATACTAATATACTAATTTTCATTTGTGTGAATGAAATATGGAGGGGTGAGAGGTAGATATCTAATTGTATGAAATCAATGCTTTTTAACGTAATGGTAGTGGACTATTTTTTTTAATTACATAGTGGGTATTATAAGACAGCAGATTTGAGAATAAGAAGATTGAATAGCCTAGATTGGGAAATGTATTTCTAAACATAATTATATAAATGTAATATCGGTCACAAGAAGGTTACACATGAATATATACATATATATATATATTATATATACGTTTTACGAAACGAGAAAAAAGTTATTCGTACACTTATCGATAAATAATATCGTTTTTTTTTATTTTTTAATTCTACTTAATCCAATATTTACGAAACGATTATTATCTTCATCGGAAGAACAATGTACTTCGTGTAATAGAAAATTAATAAACTATAAGTGGCCGAGAAAAATTCGGTAATTCAGGCTCGATAAACCGCGAATAAATAATATAAGATTTTTCAGTTCAGAAAGTGGACAGGGAAAGGGTAAGCAAAATTTCGACAAATATGAGCTTTCGTAAAAAGATACGTCTTTATCTAGTTTCGTTCGGAAGCTGCATTGCGTGATTTAACTTGTCGAATTATCTCGAAGCATGCAACTGCAACATTCATCTACCTATACTAATTCAGTATGGTATCGCCGTCGACTGGTGCTACGATCGACGTGTTATAAATATATATATATATATATATATATATTCTCTGCGGCATAACTAATGATTTTCAAATCTTACCTAGTCTCTTTGGTGGATAATAGTATAAGTGCTAATGAGCAACGTTTTAGCACTTTGGATTGAATTCAATGTCACGGTAATAATATCCAAGTCGTTGCCCTTTCGCTTTTTCTACCGACTATTTATCGAATTTTTTTTATATACAGAGAAATTTAATTATAAATAACACCAGTTTCGAGATAATTTAAAATTAATAAAAATTTAATCGTCAATCGTAATATTGCTTTTTAACGCGCATTACTTTTAATAAAAAGACTATTAAAATATATTGTTTACATCATAAGCTATTAATTCATGTGCCTATGCAATTGTTATAGACTTAAGACGTAAACATCCTACACAAATAAAAAAAATTAATGGCAATATTTGAAATTTCGTAAGACTTTCAATAAATATAATTTAATAAAATCGTAAAATATGATTTATTAATTAAATTATTACGCTATTAATGTCTATACGTATGATGTATATGGATAGAAAGTCGTTGATTATTATATTTTTAAATAAGTTATATATAAAACAATTAATATAACCAAGATTATACTCTATAGAAATGTATTGGTAAATTTATATTTTCTAGGTTTTGTTTGATTATAAATATTTGTAAAATATTCAATGTTAGGAGAAATTAATAAATATACGGCAAAATAATATGTAACATCTATAAATAAACATATTAAAAAATTAACATAGAATGGCATTGACATTTATCGCTTATGTAATTGATTACACCATAAGAATTGTATATAGTTTATAAAAAATATTATATATTTGAAAGTAGATTTTAGTATTAAATTATATATATACATATATATATATATATACTTACATGAATTCGGACTTTTTAAAAAAACGTGAATCAAACGGAGAGCAAAACAATTGTCTTTTCCACGAGTTTCGTTTGTCATAGTTTAGATCATCTTTATTTTCGCTCTGCAGCAAAAGAGATATTTAATACTTAAATTGAAAATATTTTATATATACGAAAAAAGTGAGGTTTCAGAAAGTTACATACATTTTGAATTTGGTTTTTCTTCTGTCCACTGTAATTTGAGTAATCGTATTTATATGTTACGGGAGCTGGCGAGGGCTCGTATATTCGAGAGCTTTGCTCCTTTTTAAAACGGCTTTGTCTTTGAAATATTGTCTCGTAGCTGTAATACAAGTATCGTATATATCATTTAATTAAGATTTACGAAAACTTTATGGGTATAAATGATGGACATTTTTTTTTTATAATTTATATTATATCATAATCACAGAGATATTACAATGTAATGACAATTAATAATATTTGTACTATTATTTCAAATTACTTTACTATTATTATATTATTACATTAAAATAATTATATGCGAATAGTGGCTTGATTATTCATGTTGAAAATATAAATAAATTTGATTTTAAATCGGCGTCTTTAATAAGTTAGTCATAATATGTTTTTTATATGTGCGTATTCATTGAGTAAAGGCACTTAGTAGTATTGAGTTTTATAAAAAAAATATCTTTCGAACTATAGAGATAAAATTATTTTTTTAGAATATTTTGGATATTTTGAATTTTCATTACAAGAATATGTGTTAAATGTACGTACTCTTCCATGGAATTATGTGAATACGTGTGATTAGATGCAGTTTTTAATCCATCATTAGACATTTTAATGAATCTATCGAAACCTTTGTTTAATTTTTCATAACTAAATGTTCGCTGATTTTTTTCGTTCGTTTCTTTTAAACTCTGAAGAGGCATATTTTTGATATCTTGCTTACAATTTCCCTAAAATATTTCAATTTCAATTACAATTGCAATTTCATTTCAATTTCAATTTCAATTTCAATTTCAATTTCAATTTCAATTTCAATTTCAATTTCAATTTCAATTTCATTTTCAATTTCATTTTCATTTTCATTTTCATTTTCATTGATAAACGGTATATTTTTTTATATGAACAAATCCTTGCTTAATACCTGATTTTCCAAATCAATATTATCTAACGTTCTACTTATTGGATGTAATTGTGCAGAGGTTACATTTTTTAAAGAAACTTTTTTCCTGTTCAGCCGGGCTTTATTACTGAAATCATTAACATATTCTTCGATATAGAATTATACTCATAAACCAAGTATGCCTAATATTTTATAAAGAAAAAAGTTTTAAGTAAATTGTTTATTTATTCGTTACGATTTATGATTGTTTTATTCTTGCTTTACGCTTTGAATGCTTTGAAAAGTAAAGTAATTTAAAAGACAAAAGTTTCAGCATTTAATATCTTTGTGAAAATAATTTAGACATGCTATTCCAATGGTTTGCTAAGCTCACGCATTGATGAATAGTTTCCCAAATCCAATGGAACCCATTCCAATAATTTAGATTAATATTTTGTTACCAATGCCTACCTATCGTTAGGTATCATATCGTGGTCATACTCCCAGCGTGAAGTCAAGGCAGCTTCCCGTATTGTTTTATTATTTTTATCGAAATTCATTTCTGGAATGTGGAGCCGGGCACCCGTATAGATTGGTATTCTTGATTCGTGCCGTGGTACTGGCGCACTGCTGGTCACACGTACCTGAATATTGTGAATTCAGACATAAGAAAATAATTCCTGGACGAAATAGGTTGAAAGCTATATTCACTCGGATAAGATCGAATCGCTAAGCCAATACGTCAAAACTTAAATAAAAAAAAGCGTCAATCAACAAGTTACTTGTCCAATGACGAAATTAAACGAAATTCATCAAAGTATAATAAATTCTTATGGATCACTTATTTTGCTTAATTAATTGATAGTTTAATTCGAAAAAGGCAAACTCTGTTAAGATGAAGGGGAGGACGGGGACATACTAACTTGAAATAATATACTTTATACCTTAGATCATCAAATTTATGTACATTTAAAAAATGAATGTATTAAATAGTAATTGGATTTTTACTTGAGCAGTATATTCGCCAACCCTTTTAGGTTGTCTCAACTTTGTGGTCTGGAGAACTTCAAATTCAAATCTTTTATCAGTTCTTTTAGGAGTTGAATACGGGTCATCAAATTTATTATCTCTCTCTATTACTCTCTGTTTATGTAACCGAAGCTCTGAAATATTAATATCGAATTAATCAAGATCAATATTAACGTGACTGTTTAAAAATAATCTTTAATATAATTCGCTACCTTTCGATAAATTAGCTGACTTGAAAGCTCGGTCTAACTTTTTCGATTGTATTTCATGAATTTGTGTGTCATCCTGTGAAAAAAAACGACATTTATTCTGGGATTTTAATTTATATCATTAAAAAAAGTATGGTTAAAAATTGCAGTTTTATAACCTCTGTTGCAAATCTAATTTTTAAAAATGTCACCTGAAGCCAAAAGTTTTATACCGACAATTAAATATGCTGACAATAATCATAAATTTAATTTTTCATATAAAACACGAACATTTTGTTTAGATACCCTCTTCAAAGTACAAGAAAATAAGAAACTTAGGCACTCATTAATGGTCGATAAATTATATTGTATGAAATAAATAAAAACCCGGGAAAGTAACGATTATCACATTAAATTCGATTTTTAATCTTCTTTCTGTGCATATATTCACATTTAAATGCAGCTTATTTTAATTTTAAAATAAAAATGAAACTGCTAACATGAAAATAATTACAACGCTTGAGAAAGTATGTGTTTATAAATTTAAATATTTTAAATAAATACAATTCAATGGCGTGTCAATTAAATATTTGATATTATAAAATACAGGAAGTAATTAATCTTATTGAATTTAATTATAAATCTAGATTAAAAATTATATGAGTTCACAATTTTTATAAAAATTTGTAAATAAATCTTATTTCTAGCGTAATTATTAGTAAATTCTATGTATATAAGTATATGTGCTTACGATCGTATTTGACAGAGGTAATAGCTTCCAAGAAGATGTTCTTTCGTTCTTTTCTAATAAATTGAGTGCAAGACTATTTATATTACTCGGTTCGCTCGCCGATTTGCTTTTCGCTTTTTTTGGTACAAAATTTCTAGAATTAAAAATAAAATATTGCCATTAAGCACAACACGTAGCATTAAAAGTATTTTGATCAATGTAAATTTGTAATTACTGGTCGTTCGTATTGTTTTCCATTCTTGGCATTGCAATTAATTGGCCTCTGGTACGACCTGTTCCAGGGGATACCGAACCCCTTCCAGCTATTATCCAATCTACATCAGGTCCTACAAGTTCATATATTAATTAAATAGTTCATACTATTATATACATTTGCTTTTATCTTGATATTAAGTTTAATTAAATACTTGAAATTTATTAAAATATCGCATCGAAATCGCTTTTAAGAAACGTCAAATTAACATTAACAATTTACTATACGAATTATCAGGAATATACGAATAAGTATTACGCATTTATTTTGTTAATAATAGTTTTTCGCATATTGGCGAATATATAAAACACTTACCAGTATTTTGGTAATTTGACGAGACCTGAAGTCCATAAACAACGAGTCCATCCATGGATACTGTGGGTAATAATTTTCTAGACAGTCGAGTCTTAATAGCAGCCTGTATCGACAGACCATCCTGTCTCCCTTTAGTAAAGCGTTTGCTGGCCTCCAAAATATTCTAAAGACGTGAACATTCGTTAACGTTAAGTACAATTATATAAATATTATTGCTTAAATAATAGATAATCGTAAGTAAAACTTATGCAAAATCAATTTCTTTAAAATACATAAAAAATATATTGAAATTTATAATTAAATATTTGTAAATTTATAAAACAGAGGGAAAAAAAGAGTAATTTCTTTTTTAATATATTTAAAATGTAAATTGTGCATAGAATTGTGCATATTGTGAATAGAAATATATATTTTCAGGTAGAAGTCTAGATAAATATCGTTAAATAATACCTCAGATTCGTAAATTTGTGAAATAACCGCTAGAGCATCGAGAGCTGAATGCCGTACTCTTTTACGAGGATCGCCGACCATCACAATCACTTTATCGATTGCGGACTTAACTTTAAATTCGGTGCTCGGAAATGTAACGAGAGAAAAAATCAAAAGCTGCAAAGTATTTTCTCTCATCTGAAAAAAACCATAATAAATGATGTTTATCTTTTTTACGTGATTTCTCATTAAAAACTTATTCAACATTAAGATAAACAATAAAGAGTTAGGCGCGCACATTACATAGTAATTGAGAGTTATAATAACGTTACACAAAATATAAGCGTAACAAAACTTTCAAGCGCACGACCTTCGTATTTATCGTAATAGTAATGACTATTGTTTATGAACAATTTCATTTGATTTTCAGTATTTTTACGCTGAGAACACATTGTTAGGCTCGAAGTTAATTTATAGATCGTCAGTATGAATTTAATAAAATAAATAACAGTAAATAACCAAATGTCAAGTAAAGTAAGATTGAGAATTCTAAATGTATAATTTTTTTTATAAATTTTCTCGAATCTAGTTTATTCAATAGATGCCCTCATGTTAAAATAACTTATTTTTTAATTCCATTAAAATATAAAATCTAATTGGATATATTAATAATTAGGTTATAAATAATGATTGAGATGAGAAACATTTTACAAAGACACGCTGATTGATATTTTACTAAATAAAAGCGCTTTTGTTAGAATTGCAATTGCCTGTATTTATATATAAATGTATTTATTGATTGAAAATTTAAAAGTATCGATTGATACTATTTTTAATAATAAATGAACGAAATTCAACAATTACGAATAATTTCGATTTGACACGAATAATGTCTTAACACCTGGAGACGTAATCGTCAAGGTCGATGAAAAATATCGATCAATTATAGCTGTATCATTTATAAAATTGCTTTTATAATCGAAGTCTAATGAGATAAAATTCAATGTTACAAGAGACTTTTTTTACTTTAGCATTTCTGGCACCGATGCACTGCGGCTGCAGTAGTTTTTCGAGGAAGAGTCCAGGACTGGTCCGCAGCATAGTGAGTCGTGCTAAATGAGCGGCGTTCGGACCTCCTTGACGTGCCAAGCCCCAGGCGATAAGGGATAAGTGATTTTTCAAAGTCTCTTCCGAAACTCCGGTTAACACGACCTTAAACATTCATTTCAATCAGTCTCACTCTTCTCTATTAGATTGTTCGCGAATTAAAGATCTATTTATTACGCTTCAATCGATTCATGTAATTTCTTGAGTAAATTCCTTAATGTAAAGATTCCTTAATTAGAACGAAACTTTTTCCTACTGAAGCTACATTGATAAAATAATCTTTTTACTTTACCAAATACTTTACCAAAGACTAGCGGCTCATTCTTTAACGAATGGCTTTGTTATTTAAATTTAAGCGTTTGAAGATTCTTATTTGGATGCATGTAGGGCGCGAGTGCACATTTATTGCAAAAATGAAGCCTTTACGTATAGAAGGCCTGACAGAGTCGCGGCTCATTATTACTAGTTATTACCCGCACCAAAGGAAATATAATATTCGATTTTGCCACTGAAGCATAAATACAGGCGCTTAGAAAACGAGCAAAAATAAAGAATAATGGAGAATAATAGGAATGTAGAGTACAGAATGATGGGCCGGTGCATAAGCATTAAAATTGATGGCTAATTTTCGCAAGCTAAGCAAAAAGAGGAGGCGCGGGTTCAAGTAAATTACGGAGTGGAAAATTACCTTGGCGACGGCCAATCCCGCGGCCGCTACTCGACAGCTCCTTTCACCCCCGAGGACTGCGTTCAGCAGGGAACCTAGACGCGGTTCTACACTCGTCAGGATCAGAGGGGAGCGAAGGGCACAGGCAATGTGCTCCAGGCCACGGACACGTGCCCGCCAGTCATCCTGAAATTAAGAACATTTTACGGTCGCTAAGCTCAAATCGTCACGAACTAATTAGCCTGGACATCTTCATTCGTTAAGCTTTAATTGAATAACGTGCATTGCTTCGCCGCTCTCAGCTCTCAGATGCTCGTGCCTTATTTTAAATAAAAATACGATACAGCTTTATAACATCAAGTCGACTACTATAAATCTTAGGAAGAAATCAGGAGAATATATTATTCATAGGGTCTTATAGGCTTTTTAATAAGACCTTATTCTACAATTTTATTTATAACGTCAATACGCTTTACTTTATAACTAATTGACTTGCCCTATACCTTATAAATTGTCTGTAAATCATCCATTAGTATAATAAAAAATTACCAACTTATACATTAATAATACGTAGTTCGGACTATTTTATGGCAAGATTTTAAAAAATTTTTTTCTTATAATCAATGAAAATATGACTGTCGTTTTTTTTTTTTTTTTTTTTCACTTACTTGCATTCGAAAAACTGCGATGTAGAAACTTTATTTAGATTAATTTTATAATTACGTTTCTCAAACATAGTTAAAGTAATCAATAATTAATAGGTAATGCTAAAAGTAAAAAGATTGTTGGTCAAATAAGCTTACTTAATGTTCTATACTTTAACGGTATCAATTATATTATAATAAGATATAACTTATTTACTTTTTAACGATACAAACTTTTTGTATTTTAAAAAGTAAAAAGTATGTAACGTTATTAAAAAAAAAAAAAAAAATAAACAACATTTTGATTAAAATCTTTAGGTTAACTTCATAACTCCGGTAAAAAATATTTTACAACATATCTAAAATACCAAGTGCACGATCAATAAAAGTTCACAGCGGTCAACGAGCTTTCGCTAGAGTTTATTATAAATTACATTTTTTTTTTTTTGTTTTTTTTAAGACATTTTTAAAGTGACCTATTGAAAGTAATAATAAGAATAATAAGATTCATCTTAAGATAATCGACGATTAATTTCGAGAGAGAAAAATTGTAATGCTTACAAGAAGTTTTTTGGGTTTCACGGAAAATGGATTAATTAACAGTATGTAATTAAATTTTCAAAATTTTAAATATTATAAAAAAAAAAAAAAAAAAAAAATTGAAATAAGAATAGCCATTTTCGACAAAACATTGCTATTTACAAGTGAATAAAAATAAGTCGTAGAATGGGAACTGCATTGAAAATATTCCTCCGTGGAGGAAGTACAAAGTACTTCTCGCTCTGAATGTAGAAAACGGGATAAAATTCTATTCCCGGCAGGCATTACAAGTGAAATATGTACAATATAGGGTGGATTAATTGCCATAATGGAGTTGAGAGTCATCCAACATATCTATTTTGCATCCAGTAAAGCTAAACCTCACGCAAAACGTGTGTCTAATTATTTTTCATATGCTACTCTGCATATAAGAGAGCATTCATTATTAGGGTAGAAAGCCGTATAATGACTATTATGGGATAAAAGCAGGAAATTTTCATGATGAAATTTCATTCCTCAGCTATGGATCAGGGAGGGAAGAAGGATTTAAAGTGTAAGGCCGTCGGTGACGGCAACTGACTATACCATCTGAGACTCATCCGTACATGCTGACTTTCACAGATTTATGGTACTAGTGAACTTGCTGCCAGTGACAACGTTTTTTCGCTTTTTCGTTGCTTCTTTTAGCTACGAATCGTTCTAGCGTGTCCTGTCTACATTCGTTAAGAAGGATATTTAATTAAAAATGGAATAGTGATACTTCGAATAGTTTCCTTGTATTAAAGCTGTAATAAATAACTCTACTTCAGTTTTTCTCTGCTCATTCAATGCAAGAACCAGGCTGAAATTATTTTTCATCAAATACTACTTAGAAAGCATTGTACTCTTTCAATTTTTGCATTTTAACCATCCTTTCGACTTATCATTTCATCGTCGATTCTCTTTTATGATAAATTAATTTATCAGAAAAGTTGTAGGCAACTTGTTTTAACGAAAATCACTATATTTCTATTTTTGTATTTAACAGTTGTATTTTTATGTTACAAATAATCTATTATTTTTCGGCTTATCCAAACATTTGTAATAATCTAACTTATTAATATAAATAAAATATATAAATATTGTACGAGTAAGTTACGACGATCAAAATAAACAAAGAACGCTAGACAATGGTTTTATACAGAGACAAGTTATATTTATGATGCATAACAGTGTTTGAAACTGAATTTAGTAATAAATATCACAGGAAAAAATATTCCGATGGATATATTCAGCGTTCGTAGTTGCAATTCATATAAATATGATTACATCGTGTACATAAACTGATTGTGACTAACGAATTTATAATAAAAGTATCTCAAAAAATAAATAAAAAAAATGTGAATAATAAAAAGTGAAGTTGAAAAATATGCGGAATATTAAAGGCTTTAAAGTTCTTCAATATTGTCTAAGAATTTTAATGCTGTATGTCGTTGCGTGCATATAAACGTTAAAACAATGATATGTCAGGCTCTTAAGAAATCTAATATAGAATAAAATTATGAATGGAAATAATTTAACTTCCTCATATAATAAATAACAGAGGAATATACGTTTACGATAAATTGAAAAATTATTCTTTGTAAAATAATTTTACATACTATTAAATACTATTTTAAATGTTCAAGAACAATATACATATATACTTAACCTATTGATAATTATGCAATGGGAAAGTATTTTTATTTACACTAATGAATTTTTAACAATTTGTAAACAACATTAGGAAATGCATTTTCATTTGATAAAACCAATAGAAAAAGTTTTTCAAAAGTAAGACCATACAGGAATTACGATGAACTTCTCGCCGACAATAGCTAAATACCTGGAAGTAATACAATAGTATGTGTTAGATCAATGTCCCTTCAAGGTTAAAGTCTTGTCGCGCCTCTCACGAAAATTAAAGAAAAGAAGGAACCAGTTATTCTGTATCTCTACTATAAAGTGGACTATCTATCTAATGACTCCAGACTCGCAGTTTAAGATGCATGATTACTCTGAATTTCTTTATGTAAGTTTGTTAAATAAGTGAGCATTTAGTATGATGAATGAACGAGTTCGGAAACTACGTTCTATTTCATTATAAGATATAGTGTGTGCATACGTGCAAATATGTACGTAACGTGTGATTCAAATGTGTGTTCGAAGTGTACGATTTTCTCAATGAAATAATTATTTTTTTCATGCATGTTTATCATTTGCCATGATATTCGAATGGTCGAAAAAAAAAATTTTTTTACGACAATACGTTAAGGATGCTTATTTTATAATTGTATTTTTTCTTAAAATATCATATTCGTTTTTAATTTTTTTTATTGTAATATACTAGAATCTATACAAAAACACATAGTTTTTAATTATTTTTATTCAATAAATATTATTTTCTCGTTATTTACGTTATAAATAGAGGCTTCATTAAAAGCATATTTAAAAACATTTTTACCTAATAATATTGAAATTAATATTTTTTTCAACAAATTTTAGTCTTTCATTTAAAATAAGTTTAGATTATACTTAAACCATATATATATTTATGTTTATAACACCATTGTTTTTAATGCTAGTAAATCATTTATTATAGTTTTAGTGAATTCACCGAGTTACTTGGAGTAAGACTTAAAAATACGCTGGAATTAGTATTCCATAGAATAATATATTTAAAATTATAATACTTCGTTTAAGTAATACGTAAAGTAATAAATGTATTTAAACGAATGATACAAACTATAAATACGTAAAATGGCAATCGTGCGAATATTAAAACGGAATATTATTAAGATATTTCTTATATTTTGTGTCAGTATTATAATTTTTCAACTTTTAATAAAAATTGTAAAATTAGATTCGCAAAGTGAATCTTTCCATAATATTCAAAATGCAGAAAGTACAATGGTAAGTTAAATGGCAATGGTGTGGCATCGTTTATCCATATACATTTTTATTAATATTAAATTTATTAGAAAGAAGCAATGGCTGAAAATAACGAAAGAATCGCTCGAGTGCAATTTGTATGTAAACAATACAAGATGGGTTCATACAAAATTGCAAATTACGAAGTCGAATTTAAGGATCCTCCCACACCACAATATAATGTTTTTTATATAAATAGGTAAAATTTAAATAATTAATTACCTCCTTTTTGGATTCGTTGCACATAATATAGATGTATTATCAGTTTACTTATTGTTTATTTAGAAAATACAATATATCCTACTGTCCTATATATAAATCCGGAAGTACAACATGGATTTATAACTTATGTTTATTGAATGGAGTTTCAGAAGCGGAGCTTTTAAGTGGAAAAGAGCAAATCTCAACTATAGCAAGAAGAATAATACCAGAACTTGATTATCCAGAAGCCGATGAAGTAATTATTTCTTATTTATTTCAGTGAATAATATTTAAATTAAGATAATTGGCAACCTTTTAAGTAATGTTAATAATTTTAAATGAACTATACTTGCTAATTATACATTTAAACTACTTATTAGAACTATTAAAGAAAGTATTTATCATAGTACGATAAATTGACAAATATTTTAAAAATATTTCTTACTTCAGATAATAAGAAACAGACCTTTATAAATATTTTAGTTGTTGAAAAAAACAATGAAGCTTCTTATCGTCCGTCACCCGTTTGAAAGATTACTTAGCGCATATCGTGACAAATTAGAAAATTCTGTAGCAGGACGAGAACATGGGACATTATTCTTTAATAAAAAATACAATAAAGCTATAGTCGAAAAATACCGAGGTAAGCTAATATGTGTATATATATATATATATATATATATGTGTGTGTGTGTGTGTGTGTGTGTATCAATGTATCAATGTATCTAAAGACTCAGGTTCTTGAGATTGCCAATGTTGCTTCGGTTCAGGCTTAAGAAGCTAACGAAATTCGCGATATATAAATAAAAGAACGTTAAATCCGCAGACAAGAATCGACAAGGACCAAGCGAAGATCAGGTAATACGTAACTATGGGCTGCCAGCACCTGCGGGCACCGAGCCGACCTGGCGCGAGTTCGTTGATTACATCATCGGGACGGATCTTGCGAGCTACGCCGATGACCACTGGATCCCCTATTATCTTTACTGCACGCCTTGCCTGATTAATTACGACGTTATCGCTAAGGTGAGTCGCCCGGCGCAGCGCGCATGCGCCCTAGATCCGAGGCCAATGCACCGACCGATTGTCAATCTCGTTTCGTTGCGAGCGCGGAATAAAGAAACGACCAAGAGCCCTGAAAAGCCGTGAAATTAAGCCCCGAGAGCCTTGATTATTATTTTTTTTTCTTCCGCGCTAATACGCTCTCGTGCTGATAAATAGATGGCGTCTCGTGAGCTTAATTCTCCGGATGATTGATGCATCGAGCTTCACATTAGTGCTTGCGTTTTTCAACTTTATCACCATTCAATGACTTCTTCGAAATTTTTTAACTCCACGTACCAGCTCAATCGCAGTGAAGAAAAATTTTGGTTTTTATTTATTTTTATTGCGCGAACTCCTTCTTAAAATTCAATTATTTTTATACACGGTTATAGCCTACGAAAACTTAAAGTTTGTTATTGCATTAATTCAATAATTAAATCTATTTTGTTGTAGCCGAATAAATTCACAGCGTGTAAGACGTATTTTTGTATTAAAGCTCGAATGAAGAATTTATATTCTGAATTTAAATATATTTAAAAGTCTATATTATCCACTAAAGATGAATTAAAAAAAAAAAAAAAACTTTTATTCTTTTTGGCATAACAGGTTGAAACACTTGAACGAGATCAAGCTTTTATAATTCATAAAATGGGCCTTACTGATAAAATCAAACCACTTTGGAAACATAAAGTAAACAATAGAGACGCTGCTGCAGTTTACTTCAAACAGTTGTCCAAAGAACACGTGCGAAAATTACATGAAAAATTTAAAGTGGATCTGGAACTGTTTGGTTACTCTATCGAGCATTATTACGATTTAGCCACCTCTAATACGTGACGTAATCATTAACTTAAAATCCTAATAATAATTTAATATTCGTGAGATTATTCTGACCAATTTAGTTGAAGTTGTGTTATTACTGTGTGTATTTCCTTGCACGAAATATTTTGTTCGTTGAGAAGTTTTAAAGCTAATGTATGGAAAAGCGTTTGAGCTACTGAAATATTTCTTACCAATACGTAATACTCATACAACTGATAGTTTATCTTGATAAAAATAATTTAATTATTGCTGAAGCCAAATGTATTAATAGAAGATAAGTATGTATAAAATATTATAATTTGGTAATTAATATATATATTTAATGTAATTGTTGTAATTTTTTTTAATAAAATTTATATTTCTAAAAATGTAAAAAGTAATAAATCTTTATTATATCGCAAGTGCTATGGATAGGAGATGAGACTAGTTTCGTTAGGTACGCTTTCGTCGAAAAGTTGTACTTCACTGATTTCACCAAAGAGAGAGAGAGAGAGAGAGAGAGAGAGAGAGAGAGTGATAACATTAATTAAGAGGGGAAAAAACATGACAAGGGATATAGTAATGCAAAGATACTTGTCATGTGTTAGATTTCGCCTCGCGAGGCAAGAGCTGCAGAATTCTAGCCTAATAGGAATTAAGTTGCAGCAATTAAGGTTTGGCGCACCAAATAAAGAATTCGCTGCTTTGAATTACATTACATTAAGTTGATTAAAAAGCGTGATTGGCTTCAGCAGCGTTTACTTCTTTCTAATTTAACAGAAAATATGAAATTAATGAACAGCATTGATGAAAATGTTGCTTGTAATGGTTTGTAAATGCAACCACGTCAAGCTATAGAGGAATGGGGATATTCAGAGGAGTCCAAAACCACTTGAACGTGTTATTTATTATTTTTCTTTTATTCCTATTCTCATACGAGAACAGTAGAATTTATGTCTTTATTTTTTATCGTTACTAGACTTCATTAGAGATAACGGAAGTTAAAATAAATTTTCTTAGCTACCTTGGATTGTGAATGTGTTAATAGCTACCCGAAAGGACTTTGAGATGCTTTCAACATCGCAGACAGAATAATTATTTAAGTGAGTTTAATAATAAAGCATAGGCTTCGTCAGCCAAGAGAATAGACGATTACCAATTGGAAAGAAGTCGAACGGTTGTTCGATACCGGCAATTACTTAGCCTACATTTATCGAGGACTTGGATTGGGTGAATAATGTCAAAAATCCACACGAAACAAAGGAAAAGCGAAGCCGAGCTTTGTTTATCCACCAGAAGCTGAACACGAAGCTCGGCCACGAGTGCCGACGTACTACTGTGCTCGTCTCTCTCTCTCTCTCCCTCTCCCTCTCACTCTCACTCTCGCCTTTTCGGCAAAATCTAAATCATCGAGTTACCGTCCGAGTCTGGAGGCCGAGTTCGGCGAAGAGTTTCGACGAGTTTTTCGCTTGAGTTGAGCTTCGATCGATCGATCACGGCACGACCCACTTTCCATTATATGCCAACTTTATGATACGAGCCACTAACCGTTTCGGGGATCCTTAAGCCTGAAGTGCGCGATGAGAGATAGTCGAGTCGACTGCCAAGCGCTAATTTTTACCTTCTTCATACTTACCTCGAGCGTTTAGATCTACGCCCCAGGCGACAAATGCTAAACGTTTTCACGATTCAAAGTGTCGAAAATATCTCGCTTAGAAAAATTGACGTTTTTATTGCATACGTGATTATTATTATTCGTTGTTGTTATTATTATTATCATTATTATTGTTGTTGTTATTATTATTATTATAGTAATGAGTATTGAAAATAAAGAAAGTCGATTAAATATTGCTTTCATTAATGAAAGTGTGGGCATTTCTAGAGTAAATTAATAAGGAAGCAACGGTAGTCATTTTATGCTATAATTTTAATCACAAAAATTATTGTATGAGCAAATTTAATCTACGATGAAAGATTAAATTTTATTTCACTATATGAAATGCATGTTACTGGAGAGCATTAACGTGTGCCTTTCGATTTATCTAATCCTACAATCGGTGTGCAAATCGCTAAGAAAATTAAGTTACGACTTTCGCACACTCTATATTATTACGATAAGTAAATAATTTTTATTACACAATCGTTTCTTTAATCGGGCTATCGTAGGGCCAAAGCTCAAATATAACATACTGATCCTTCAAAACTTCACGCGGATCTGATAATTTACTTTATAATCTTTATCATTTATAATATAACATCACATAGTTATATAATTATTGATCAGGCAGACATATGTAAACGCGCCCCCGCGAAAGACTTCTTCAAGCACCATAATAATTAATTGAACGTCAATTTATGAATTATTAATTTTCGCTAATCTTGCTATCATCAATAATTCATGACCTACATAATCGATATAAGACATGAAGAAGAGAACACACATTATAGAAATGTTTTAATAACTGCCGTAAGACAAGGTTAACGATCGATTTGATTTCCTTGAAGTTAATGTTTCATGCATATTTTAGTTATGATTTACGATTTAAAATATTAAACCGAAGCTTACGTACTTTAGCTATGTGCTTTAGAAATAATGGATAAGAACTTAATATGTATATGTGTTTAGCAACGTTCTATTACAAATAGCGAATAGAAATAATGATTTAATAATGAGATCTATCGAAATAACGAATATAATTCTTGTAGAATATTACATGCTATTGTAAATATTCAATAATTACGTAGTTATTTTCAGTTAATTATTAATTATTCCTATATGATTTCTATATTTTCAAAAAGTATAGCAACAATGTATTTTTGTAGTAAATGCGATGCCGAGAAGAAAAAATGGCCAAAATTAATAAAAACTAATTATTATTATTATTATTATTATTATCATAGTTGTTGAATAATTATAATTTTTAATTATTATAAAGGAGCATTGGAGTGGAGCATGAGAAGATTGGCAATAGGGTCCTCAAATATGAAATTATGGAGAAAATAAAATATAATAAAATAAAATATAAAATATTATGGATAGTCGTGGAAAGAAAGTTTCTGAATAAAATTGTGGGCTCACCTTATTGTGGAAATCATTAAGCACCTCGTCATCGACCAGACCCAACTCTTCCCAACTGGGTTCCTTGCTTTTCCATTCCCCGTCACTACTAGTGTCCGACAATCGCTCTTTCGCATCGAGTGCCGCCTTCTCGACGTCCTCGTCGACTGCTTCAGGTTGGATTCGAGCGCTCGCCTCCTCTTTAGAAGGACCAAGTCCCATCACGTCCTCGGCTCCATCATTTTCCGATCGCTTATTGGAATCGATATGTGATTCACCGGACTCGATGACTTCTCGACGCTCTTGATTCATTTCGTTATCGGAGCTCGTTCTCTCATCTCTCTCGCGGTCAGCCTTATCCGTGGCCTCGCTGCTCGGTTCGCCCTTGTCAACTACACCGGATGCATTATCTTCGAGGGAAGTTCTTCTACTCGTGTCCTTTGTGGGGCTCGAGAGCTCCATAAGTATGTAATTTCTCTCTTGGCGGGGAAAGACTTCGAAACCTGGGATCTTCGCCGACTGGGAGCGACGTCGTTCCTTTCCTGTTTTTTTTTTAATTTTTAATTTTTAATTTTTAATTTAATTCTGTATGGCAATCACAGCTTTTTAAAGAGCTGCTGGAAATACAAAATATTCAAAGAACCTCCTCCAACGTTTTTACATATTTTCCATATTTATTACCTACTCTGCTTTAGCACTGGGTACTGTACTTAACAAATGACGTATAAGAGCAAGCTCCCTCTCTCTCTCTCTCTCTCTCTCTCTCTCTCTCTCTCTCTCTCTCTCTCTCTCTCTCTCTCTCTCTCTCTCTCTCTCTCTCTCTCTCTCTCTCTCTCTCTCTCTATCCACACTTATTGCTTGTATAAATTGCATTTTGAATAATGTTCAATCTCGAGGGAGGAATAATTATCATCAATGACATTTAGTTAGTAATTAATTCGAATTAGAAAGTCATTTATTTATCATTCCTCTTCTTAACTGACACCTACGATTGCGAACCATTTACAGCATACATTACCATATTACACCGAGACGATATTACAAAAGTGAGTATCGTAAAATTAATAATGATAAATTCGCTTCCACGTTGCGATAGGAAATATTCAAATATTTACTTTGTCAATGTAGGGACGATAAATTATTTCTCCATGCAAAAATATATTGTTCACTTAAATGCAAATCACGATTTAATTATTTACTTTTTGTTTAGAATTTTTTAATAATCGATCGAAATCTTAATAACCGCCTAATCAACTATGGGAATGAAAAAGGTCACAGCTTTTAATTTGAAGATTAGCATGCAAATTAGTTGAATCTGCCGTGAAATGTTAAAATCAAAAGACTATAAATTTGAAAAGCACAGCTCACCTCTGTACTTAATTTTTTCAATATAATACAAACAATTGGACATGTTTCCTTTAGATCTACTACATCCGGCTACACGAAGCTTAGTTTCACTTACCGTTTTCATCGAAACCATCCTCGTCGGTCCAATCGCATTTAGTTGTTTTTTCAGGGGCGGATTTCGATCGATACATCGATCGCATAAAATTTTCCTGCTCCTTCAGTATCTTTTCGTCGACGTCATATCCGCTTCTGTCTCCGAATATGTAATCGACGTTACCCTTGGTCCGCACCTCCTCGATGCCGCAAATGTCGCCCAATAAACTCGGCCTGTGATTCCTAAAATCTCGTTGTAAAATGCTTTCTTTGGGTTCTTCGTAGACCCGAAAGGAAGGTTCCGATTTCGGCTGCACGGAAACGTCATCTTGTTCAGCACTTGCTCTCGGAGGAAGAGCGGAAACGTCGAAATCCCGCTTAGAGATGTGAGCAGTTATGCTGATTGACCAAGGAAATAATGGAATTCGAGCATTAAATGCAAACATTTTTATTACTATGTACTATGATCAAACATTATGTATTAACTCATTGTTCTGAACAAGGCATAAAGCACGTGACTTAGCAAAGAACGGAAAGAATAAGAAGAAAAAGAAGAAGAAGAAGAAGAAGAAGAAGAAGAAGAGGAGAAGGAGGTAGAGGTTAAGGTAATATTTGCGTTCCGGGCGTACCTGGTGGTCCGTCTCTCGGTAAAATCGGAGCTCTTGGTCAGTATGCTCTTCTTGGGACTGAGGCTCGCGTCGTGGGTGTACGTTTCCCGCTTCGGGCTGCTGGAGGAGGACCGCCTCCTGGGGCTCGAGCGAACTCGAGCCTCGCTCGGGTGGGAGAAGGAGCGCGTCCGCCTCCCGGAGGGCATCCGCGTCGCCGGACTGACCGGCAGCGGTATTCTAGTGCGGGAGGAGCGCTGGCGCGCCTCCGAAGCCACGGAATCCGCGTCCTCGCTGTCCGGGGTGCGGAGCTTCACGATCTCTCCGCCAAAGTGTACGCGCCTGCGCGGAACAGCACAAAGTTTGACTTTGGGGTTCGGCTCGCAGACTCGGACCAACAAAGTCCGAATGAGCCTCGAGCTTATTTTGTCTCGCGATACCGCGGATCTCGAGTCCGCTACCCTACGAGTAATTTTCTAAGACTTTCAGAACCCGATTCCTCAAGCTGCCACTGCAGTGCATTGCTATGCATTTCCATTTGCTCTTATTACGATCATTACTTCACCGTTGATCGACTATTGAAGATCGGTTGACGCGACATTTCTCCCTCTTCCCACGTCATTTATCCGTACTTTGCCCTAATTACGCCGAGCAATCTTATTATTATTAATGAAGAATTAGAAATTCAAAGGGTATGGGTAATACAATCGCAAGTATTATTCTTGATTCATGTTTAATTGGTCGCTGTCTCTACTTGGGGCAAGTAAACATTCAATTCATTATTCATAAATTACCTATTGACTTATATTCAGGTATGTTTGTTATGACCGGTGTAAGACATTTTATAAGTCTTTTCATATAATAATCATTATAAAATATGATTCGAATGGCCCCAACTTGTCGTACGACTCATTATCAAAAAAATATTTCGTCTGTTTCTCTCTCTCTCTCTCTCTCTCTCTTTCTCTCTCTCTCTTTCTCAGCTTGTCAGCTTAATAAAATTGAATTTTCTGTTAGTGCGGACTGCTCAATGACATGTTTTGATTTTGCCAAAAACTGACGTCTCTCACCTAGGAGTCTTACGTTGCTCCTCCAGGTTTACATCATCCTCGGGAGCCTCGATCATTGGCAGGTCCTGAATTTCGTCATCGGCCTCGTGCAGTTCTTCCTCGTCAATAGGTATCGCTTCCGTCACCTTCTCTCGCTCCTCGAGGATTGTCATAGTAATTGCGGTCTCCTCGTCAAACTTGATTTCCGTCTCGAGGACGATGCGCGCCGAGGCTACGCCACGGACCGGATTCACGTTCTCCTCGAAGACGACCAAAGTCCCCGAGTTTTTATTTTCCCAGCCTTTGCTGACAATTACCGCGTCCATTGATGAGTCCGTCTCTCTTCGTTGTATTTTCTTTTCTCCTGCCTGTTTCTCGCTGGACTTTGACTAATAAAATTCGTATAATTATTACATAATATCTCCTCGAGTACATTTTTACATTGATTTTTAATTAGATAATACGAACGACATGGCATTGTTTTGATTATAACAATTTAATATATTGTTTGTTTTAAACTAAGTACTGCATGCCTTTGATCATAGATAATTAATATGTTACCATAAAATTATCAGATCGAACAGGCAACGTAAGAGTAAATTCTGTCAAAGCTACAAGTTCCTATAGTTTCATTAATTATAAAATTAACTATGATTTCAGAGCGAATTTCAGAATTAAGTAAACAATTTCATAAGTGGTGATAGATAGATCCTAAAAAACGTTCCGATTTAAAGATAAGAGGTTCGTATGCTCACCCCTGATCGTCTCTTATTCGGCGGGAACGTAGTGCTCTGAACCTCATAAACGTTGCAAAGCAACTCAAAGTTGCGCTTCATAGTGTCGTCGATCTCGACAAGATATCCGTTAAACTCCTCCAGACCGATGGCGTCGCGTATCTTGGCGAGGGAGCGCAACGCTGACTCCTGGTGCGTCACCTGGACCAGCCGCATCGCGAGAGCCTGGGTAGCTTCGCGTATTACGTCCAAGGACGGTCTCGTGCTCGAGCGTGACGGGAACAAGAGAAGAGGTGTGCTTAGAATGACACCTCTCGCTACGTTCGTTTGGTAATTATCCAGCACATCCGATCGGTTTAGGCCATCTTGCAGGATCTAAGGATGACAGTACGAATAACGATCCGAACGGCTAAGACAACTACTTTACCGACCTTTTTCGTCAGTTGGTTCCGTCTCGGCGTATGCAACAGGTAGATTCTAATTGCGTCGAGTGAGCCCTTCTTTACAGCTGGGGCTGGATTTCCAAGGTTGTCGATGAGGTCGGGGAGTACGAGGCTCACGATATCGTCGATCAACTCTGAGCTGAGGGTCGGCAGAACATCCACGAGTACGCGAAGCGCGTGTTGGCGCACTTCCCATTCTGGATCCGAGAGTCTGTCTGAGATCTCCTCAAAGATTGTCAGCACATCTGCATCTTTGGGGAACTTTTTCGTTCGTACCTAATGTATATTAAAATTTAACAACCAGCGGTGCTTTAAACTATCAATGCCTCATTTACCACTCTGAGTAGGAAATAATATCGTTTAAACTTTTCTTTTTAATGCTAGTAGATATCAAGCAATAATTAATAAACTAGACTGAAGAGACAGATAAATCGAATCTATGGGCGATTATTAATGGTTCACCAAAATTGGTTAAATAAAACCTTTCTACAAAAATCAAATTTCTTGCATACCGATGAATGTTGTGACAATAATGTTGCTGTCTCAAGGAAATAAATAACAAATAAAAAATCTCAGCAAATAAATATTGCTTATATAATATAAAATCAAATGACAAATTTAAACATATTTTTGTCGTTATATTACTAAATTCCAAATTAACAGCACTTAGTTGATCATATATATATATTTACGAAACCAAAGAATTATAGATATAGTTTTATAAATTATTATTTTTATGAACTAGCACGTAATGTTAAAAAATTAAAGAATGCCATGTTTACATATGAAATCAATAAATGTATAAATTGTAAATCAATAAGTTTATATGTCATTATTACGGCTAATTTATCATGTACCAAATATTTATTTGCCTTACAAGTCGGTATGCCATTCGATTTAAATATTACCTGGAGTCGTTAGAAATTTAGCCTATTAAGGCTTACCTACGTTTCGCTTCCATTTTCACGTACGATTCGATATTGTTTATTCTTAATTTATTTTCTATTTATTTTCTATTTATTTTTTTTGTTTTTGTTTTAGATTCATTATGTATAATTAATATGAAAAGTTGACGTATCGATAGAGAAATTTAATGTTATAAAATAAGTAATTGACAGGGTACATTCATGTAATATATTCATGTGCTGCTCGTTCTTTCTAAAGGAAGGATTATTTTTGTATTATCCGTAAAATGCACGCGCCGAGATACAAAAGATTAAAAAAGTACGTACGACGTATTCCCAGAGGGGGGTGAGCTGGACAGGGTGAGCCGAATGCACGGAAGAGCTCGACATTTTGTTGCGTGTGGGTCTGGAGGCTCGGCGCAGTCTAGGCCTGGCGAGCCTCCCACCTTTCTCGGTGAAGAGGCTATCGTCGAGGAAGGGGAACAAGTCCTGCTGGGGCTGTATCGGCCCCGGATTAGTCGAGCCCGTCATGGATGCGGCGGTGACAAGGGTCGCGCTGCATCCGGGCATATCTTACCGCCTTGCATCACACTTCATTTGCAGTCCCTTTTCCTCTCAGCTTTCCCTGCGCTTCATCCCTCTAAGGTCTCTGTTACTAACACGAATTTTCACATTTCTTTTATTACCTAAATTTTCGCAAGTAAGTAGGATTCTATTTGTTTATTATATTATTCACATTTATTATTCATTAAAGATTTATTAATATTCGTTCTCTTATCGACGTGTGGTTATTTTACAAATTTAAAGCAGTTTTTCTATTTAATTATTTATTTTTTTTAGTTTTATATATATATATATATATATATGTGTGTGTGTGTGTGTGTGTGTGAGTCATAATTCGTCGGGTGTATTATTTTTATATAAAAAACTCGTAGTATGTGCGCATTAGGAGTCTGAATTATGGTATTATATTAAATTTTTGGAATTCGATCACGATAAAAGCATCGATCTTGATAAACAGACAGGGCGTAGACATAATAAAAAAGTAATAGTAACACAACGTAAAAATCGATTAAGTTTCACATGTAAACAACCTACCTAAAACATGAAATAATAATACTCGTAAAATCTAAATGTTGTGGGACTACTACATATTTCTATTGCAGTAAATTAAAAAATAGATAATGCATTAAGTATGACGTTAGAGCAAACTTTAAAATAGCACTATTCTATTTATAAACATTGAATATTTAATAGGTTTCAATTTTATATTGATTTATCAATAATTTCATATAAATAAATAATTATAATGGCTAGGTCTTTTTATAAATATATATAAAATTCTATACTCCTGTGAAATTGTATTTGTAGAAAATATATACATTAAAAATTTTTAAATAAAGCATTTTGTTATAAGATTACCGAGTTTTATAGAATTACATTGAAGATGCTCTTAGAATTGATTTTATATTTTTTAAATTTGAAAGAAAATATATAAAAAATTTATTAGAATAAAATGAAATTGATCAATATTACTTAAAATTGTAATAATTTTCATTCCTTTTAGTGTTAATAGATAACATCGAAAAGAGAATATCATAAAACGAAATTTTTTTTTAAAGTATAATTTTAAAAGCTGCGCGATACTGGTAAAATTATTTGCCGTAGTTAAAAATATGAATATTTAAAATATCCTACGAATATTTAAATGACTCCAAATTATCCGTAAGTAACAATGAATGATAGTTTTATGAAAATTTTCTCCTACTTGGCGGGCCGAAAACTTAAATTTTAGTTAAATTGTAAACGAAGTATTTAAAAATAATGTTTGTAAATGCTTAAAGGCCGATTAAGATTACTTTGCAAGATACGAATCTACAAACAGACAATAGTATAGTACTATAATGATTGAAAATTTAAAAATCCCTTTTTTCGAAATTTAATTCGATTATTTTTCATGATTGGCGAACGTAATGGTCTAAAAACTAGTTTACTTAACAACTCAATCAAGATTGTATTTGGAACAGCATTAAGACTATTTTAGGCACACTGAATTCTAACTCTGAACCTCGAAAATTAGAAAAAGCATTCGATCAATAATTTTACGTAATACAGGGTTTCGGTCGAAAATTAATTATTAATTTATTTTATTCGTAATCGCTGATTAGACTTTCAATGCCTGCAATAGCTTTTAGTTTTCAGCTATTGAAGATGATATTATATTAAAAATGTAAAGTTATTTTGTATTTTATAAATAGATTAACTGGATGAATGAGTAACGTATTTTAAATAACGGGACTGATAAATATTCTTGAGCATAAATGTGCCATTGGCGTTGCGGATAGCTGCATGATTTTGTCAATATAGCCAAATAATAACAGAATACAGGGGTATAAATAATATGTTAAATGCTAGACGAGGAATACAAGTTGCCAGAGTTGTAATCGTAATACCAGCAATTGTCAATCCAAAATTGCATATTTATAAAGCCAGAAACAGTGTAAAACTGACTTCATTTAAAAGTAAAAGCTGAACTAGTATTATTACGAATATGAGCGTCATTCCTCACTTTTTACATTTTAATCGAGGCTCAGTGTTGGCCCTTACCTTCAATCCGACAAGTACCGACCGCCTTAGAAGGCGTCAATGCTACTTGTGCGTACATCCACATCAAGGCGATGACGGAACTAAAGGCTCCACGGTAAATGCATGGTCAAGGTAGACTCCCGTCGATTTTTCCTTCTATTAAATAAATAGTAAATAGCCACGCTTTATTGCCACCTATTAGATTTTCATTACATTTTCACATTTTACCCTTTCAATTATAACGATAAATGAACTCGTCATGTCCGAATATCCCGGTATATCTCCAAAATTCATATTCATAACTTTGAATTTTTTTTACATAAATATATTTATTTTCATCCCGTTGCTCTTATTCAACGTATTCCATACTTACTATGTATTGTCATATTGTAATATTACGTATGCCAAGTAGATACCGTTTCATGTAAATCGTATTCATAAGTTTGCAGTAGAGCTGCTTTGAAATATTATAGAGTTGCGATTGTTTTACGAAGCTAAAAGACGAAAAGAAAATAATACATGCACAGAAAAAGAGTGACTTTTTATCAAGTCTGCCTGTTTTTATATGGTTTTGTAATCTCGAAAAGTCGAGCATTAAGATAAG
This sequence comes from Ceratosolen fusciceps, assembly GCA_018883505.1. Classification (NCBI taxonomy): domain Eukaryota; kingdom Metazoa; phylum Arthropoda; class Insecta; order Hymenoptera; family Agaonidae; genus Ceratosolen; species Ceratosolen fusciceps. Next base: position 397,748 of record RCIC01000037.1, on the reverse strand, counting down.
TAATTTGTTCATTCAAACAGTTTTTCATTGTTTAAAGTTTACTTGAATCATTGTTGTTTATGTAAGTAGAATTCTATTGAAAAGTAATTAGATTTAAAAGTATTGAATAATATCACTGACTTGATGAATATTTTAAATTTCGTGATACATATAAATGTGATCACAGTCTGAAATTTATTTCGGTTAAATTAAAATAAATATGCATAAATTATTGTCCGATCATATTAGAACTTTATTAATATTATGCTTGCTTTTGTGCAAGATGTGGACAGACTGCGGTGGAAACCACTACAAAGCATGCTTGTATGCTACAAGTGATGTGATATAAGAATTACTAATTGATCAATAACGTTATAAAGGTACTGTTTCATGGGTGGAATGGGATATGTAATACAATGAAGGTATTCTTTATTATTTTAGTAAAAAAAATTTTTACAATTACTTGTTATATGAGTTATTCAAACGTATTTAGGGCCAATGAAAACGAATCTCGATAACTTATAAAGCAATCTCGATATAATAAACAAGTTGTGCTGTGCTCATCTTCCATTTAATGAAATAATTACTTAAACACAATTTTAAGCTTGATCAATCGGCAAGGCATATAAGATACCTATTTAGTAATTTGTTAAAATTATTAAATAATACTGAGGTGCGATTATGTTGGCGTGTAATTCATTATTACAAAGTAGAGGTTGTAAGCTTAGTCTTGTTAATTTTAAAAGTATAGCACTAATTTCTGTACAATCAATATTTTTTTATTTGACTTATCGTTTCAGTGTATACAAATTGTTTTCACAAATCAAGTTTTATTCTTACCGACCAACAATTTATTATCCATAAAGATAATAAATTTCCTATTTCCTATAAATTTATAAGCTACTAGCAAAGCTAAATACTTGTTTACTTCAAAATATACTTGCTTAATATTGATTTAATAAAAATCTTAAAATTGTGTAAAAACATGTAAACATTACTGTTTAATTTATAAGTAATTAAATCAATAATTAAAATAATTTATTTCAATTTAATCTACAATTATAAAAAAAACTGCTTTAATTTTTCAATATTGTATTGTCTTTCTTAATATTACATAATGACGAACAAGAAATACAGTGTAAAACTTTTCATAATTTTATACAGCAGAATCATATATTTATAAAATAATGTTTCGTAAAATTCAAAGTATACTATAATCGGACAGGATCTTTTGAAAAGTAATATCTTGTATCTTAAATTTCCCAAAGTAGGTATTTGCCAACTGATATAATAAAACATATTACATCATAATATAATGTACTGTTTTCTACCGTTTGCTATGGTATTAGTTTTGTTTGTATTTGTAATGAAAGTCTTCTAATCAGATAAGGCTAAACTTTAGATTTACACTAATTTAAGAAAGTTAAGTAAGTTGGCCAATGGAAAAATCAGGAAATACAGGGAGGGCAGTTCGAAGCCAAAACCTGGCTAGCCTGTTATTTTATAATGGCCACTTTGCACGATATGGCTTATATTGCTCCCGCAGAAAAACTAAATCTTTCTTAAGGCCAGCCGTGGGAGGAAGGGTGGAAGAGAGAGAGAGAGAGAGGGGGGAGAGGAAGGAGGAAGGAGGAGGAGGAGGAGGAAAAGCAAGGGAGGGAAAAGTAAGAGAACGGAGAGTCGTATAGGAAAGAGTAAGTACGAGGAAGCAGCGAAAAGTTTATCATTGAATCTTGTGGCACGAACACATGCGGTCGGTGCCATTCCCGTGGAAGTAGTACACGCGAAACGTAGTTGCATAATCGAAAGAAATCGTGCGTGCGCCCCTTGCTTAGAAGGCGAGTGACGATTATTTAAGTGATCGGGACTCTTAATGTCTAATATACTGCAACTACATACAACATACATCGAGTCTTATACCCAAGTACTTTCTTTTTCACGATGAGTGCTGTTTGATAAGTACATTTTCTTTTTCTTTTTTCTATTTTTTTTTTCATTCCTTTTTTTGTTATTATTATTGTTATTATTTTTTTTTCCTTTTAATGAGCCGAGGAAAGTCGCTCGTATTATGCTATAAAACTCGAGTACCTTTATAGCAAAATCATTACAGCGACAAAGTTTTCCTTCTTATTGATGATACTGGTCTTCGCGCACTTATATAACCACTAATAAATTACTTGAAATTATGCGCACCAGCAGTATAGTAAATAAATGTCCTTCTGCCTAATAAGACGTCAATAATTAATTAATATTTAAAAGACAAAAAAGTTTTACCAATTGAAAATTTATCTTCGTTATTTCATGACGTACTTTATACTTATTCCGTACTTCCGCAAAAACATATACTTGTATCTACATGCCCGTACCCGCACTTACCTATATCATCAAGTTCATAGAGCTATATTTACAAAAATAATATCATTCAACAAGAATATATCGAGCAGTTGCTCTTATAGTCGTTACTTGTTACTCTTTTTCTTTCATAAAAAACTTGTACAATGTCTCATTTTACGTGATAGGTACGACCTCGTCCTTTAAAAGAAAAAAGAAAATATGAATTTTATCATTGGCGATAAACGAACAGATCTAAATAATAAATAGACTAAATGTTGAAGCAAGGATATTTACTTTTAATAGCCCGAAAGAGTTCGACGAACCCGTGCACGTTAACCTAGAGAAAAGATTAAAATAATTAACGTCCGGCGCTACACGCTTCCGCGGATAAGGGTAGACGAGGCTACCGACCGGGAACGAGAACGTATAGGATAGGAACTCGTATAGGAAGCCCAAAGGTGCTGAAGGGATTAGGGAAACGAGAAAGGCCTCGATTTCGCTAGCCGCAGTGCAAAGGGACTGGCGGCCATCGAGTCCTGGGAACATGCGGATCTTCTGGAATGCACGAGGGACGAATCGGAAGGATCGAACGCGTACACGAACAAGAGACAAACAACGTCGTCGAGGATCGGAGAGAGGGAAGCATCGTGAGTGTTTCGATCGGTGACGTCGTCGGGCTAAAGCTAAACGCCAAGGCATCATTCCAATTTTTAGGCGAAAGTCAGTAGTAGCCGCCAACACACGTCAGACACTATCCGCAAATCGCAATTCACCTGCAACTGGTTTTTGTCTTTCGAACTACCACCAAAAAATTACGCTAGACACGTTTTTCTCAATCGGAGGAGAATCGTTGCGATATACGAGTCTCTCCAATAATTTTATACACACCCTATGTAATTGCTTTTAACTTATTATTAACGTAATCTTCGCGTTACTTTTTATTTTACAAATATTTTCTTTTCTCAATAACCCCAATATGATGTTAACTGAAAAAATAATTTAAAAAAAAGTAAAACAAAACCTTTTAAATTTGATGCACAGTTGAATATTATTATATGCGAATCAAAGTAATAAAGTAAACCGTCAATTCGGAGGTTATATTTTCTGGTTATCCTTATAAATGAAAAACTAAGTCCTTTTATTTTTTTAATTTAAAAATACTTTAAAATGTAAGCTACACATTCAAGTTTATCAGTAGTTAATATAATTTTTACGAAACGATAATAATGAAAGGATACGTTATCTACAATACGTCTAGCCTAAGAAAATTATTATTAAGAGCATTTTTTTATTATTGAAATGTATCATTTAATTATTGAAAGATCGAGTGTGATTCGCTTAGATTCATTAGCAGATTCGATTTGAATATTAAATATCTCGTTCCCTATGGAAATTGATTTTTTGATTTACAAAAGAAAAATTTGGAGGAAAAAAGAAGCAAAAAGAAGATGATCGAGGTAAATAAGGTTTACATTTGAATTTGGGAAATCCTAGTCTCCATGGAAGTGAAAAAGTCGCCAGATGTAAGGAGTTTTAGTAATGAGTATTGTACCTGTTTCAGGATTATATAGATGCAAGCACTGGTGGGTCGAGGAATACACGGACTCCCGGACTGCGGAATTCATCACTTGCTCGGTCCTTATCGGCCCTTATCCTCGGGCACACACGCACAAACCTCCGGATCTGGCGAATCTTCCATCGAGGTGACAACGGAAATTATATAAAGCCATGGGCTTACCTCCTTAAGTCTTTACTCCTTAAGCTAATGGCCCTTGCCCGATGTCGATCTCGAGAGAGGAAGGGACGTAAGAACGTAAGGGCCGTGCCCGAGGTATCGCGTGCCACGCTTCAGGAGTCACTGGCGCGCGTCCACCGAGCGACTGTTGACCGCCGTTCGCGCCGCCTTTCAATATCGACCCTCGCCCTCTGCCCCCCTCACCTCCCCACCGCCCCCGTAGCGCCGCCTTCGCCTTCGCCTTTGCCTTTGCCTTTGCCTTTGCCTTCGCCTTCGCCTTCGACTCCCCGTGCTATTATTCATCGTGTCCCCAGTCGTCTCTTTTTCGCTACCGATTCCCAGGGCCGGTGACAGCCCCCGAACTGCGGAAGACTCCTCTTCATAAATACACAAGGCCGCTAATTATCATCCCTTGTATCGTCAAAATTCCTTCTCTCTGACCCCGTGTTCTCGATTCGCGTCTACTCGCCTACCCCCAGTCCCCCCCCCTCCTACCCGGTACTGGACACGCCCCACCACTTTTAACTGTGACGATTGTCGCAGCTAAAAGCTTTTGCCACCTATAGATCCTTAATTTATTTCAGGCAGACTGATAACTCAGCTATTCATTCTCATCGATTTTTTACGTCGTTTATATCATTATCATACCGCACATGCATATCACTGCTAAATAGCTTTATCGGGCTTTTTATTGTCACGTCAAGTACGTGCATTAACTTATTTATGCACGTCGAATTATCAACTGCATTGTTTCTGTTACTGCTTACACGGACGCTTAGAATTATTATATCTTACCTTTACTACTTATTTTCATTTAATTTACGTTATTACTATGTATTCCTGTGCGAAATATCTCCTGTACTTATCTAAGTATTACACGATCGAGCGTTACAGGATCTCTTTATCACAAAATTGCATATCGTGTACAAAACATTTTCCGCGAAACGTATATTTATGATATTTATTATTATTAATCAACTTGCTTTTAACAAATATCATGTTCTAGGAACTCAGACTTTAAATTATTCAGGATTTTTCATTTTCTATAAAAATTTTATCTTCTATTTGACGCATTTGAGCTTAAAGTAAATTTAATTCAAATTTAATATAATTTTACTAAACTATAATTATATGTTATATGTATATGGTATGTTATATGTATTATATGTTTCAAGAATCCGACCATATAACATGATATTTAAAATCTCCGCGTCAATATGATTTGAATAATTTATTTCAAGTCGATTTTCTAAATAATTATCTATTTTACTAACTATACTTGGTTAATTACTAATAACTATATTCTTCATTTGTTAAAAATACTTTCTTTAATGCGTTGTTGTCTCACATAGTAACATTTTTAATCTTTTATGCTTCCGTCAATTAAATTATTTTCAGTTACACGTTTTCTCCTACGAATCAATGCTAAATAACATAAGATACTTTAATTTTGTAAATTAATAATATTAACTTTGATATTAAGTAACATATACATAAAAATTACATTACTTTTGACTATAAATCATACATGTTCCTTGCATGTTTTCATTAGCCATTTTGAAGTAATTTTTAATAAAAATCTATTGAAATTGAAAATATTAATTATATAATTTCATTCTGAGTTAATACTCAGAAGTTTAGCCAATAAATCTTTAAAAAATATATAAATATTGATAATTTTTAATTATTTGAAAGGCGCTTAAACGTAATCAATACTAAAGCCTAGTAATCGTTATTATTACAAATTCTAATCCTTGAAGTGTAAATGCTTAGAACGAATATAATAGATCTTAATTGTATTAGCATTAACAGTAAATATAATTTACTTTAATCAATAATCATACCGCAACATATGATGTTATTAAAATAAATGAATAATATTAAGAACGACAAGTTTTGAAAGAGCTGACAGATTTGAAGATTTTAAGAGCTGCTTATGTGCATTTATATATTTATTTGCCTTGATTATTAAAATTCATTTTAAAACAAAAGTCATATTTTAATGATATTGCATAGAAAATTTTTTATATATTCATATATAATATTTTTATTGAAACTGCTTTGTCAATATTTTAAAAAAATCATGTAATCGTTAAAAAAAAAAAAAAATTTATACGAGACCGAATATCAAATATATACGCGTTTTTTATTGTAATAAATTCATATTAGTTTTAAAGAAGCTATTCATATAACGTTTCAATATTATTTTCAAATTCTTCGAAACGTTTGTCTATTTTCTTCTTTAGATACAATAATAATGCGATAACAATTTCCATTACAATTTTTCCTCGTTTTTTTTTTTTTTTTATATTTCTTTTTTAATATAAAAAGTTGTAATTTTGTGTAATTATACAATGGAGACAATAAATGAGACATTAAATAATAATTAATATAAGTTATAAGAAAATTATAATACAAGAATTGATAATATATAATGATACAAAGAATAAAAAATGAAGAGTGAATACATTTACATAATTATTTGTTAAAATGTCCGTTCTTACCAGATCTTTAATCGCTGTGTGCTATTTGATTTGGGTGATAATAGTTCTTGAAATGATCGTATCTGGTTAGTAATATTTTTGATTCTAGGCCAGATGTTTGATATTATATTCCTTAAAAGTAGTCTAATGTTGTGATGGCCCCACCAAGGTCGGGTTTATACTCCGTTCCCTATTCGAATACGGAATCATAGCATTGATAGTCAATTTCATTCATCTGTTTCGTGTATCGAAGAGAACATTTGAATCAAATGTTATTTCTATTAAGTATAAAAAGCTTATGACATTTATTTTTTGTAATACGAGTAATAAGGGTATTTTTCACTTACATGGAGTCCTGAAAAGGGAAATTTATAGGAATAGTTAGCCGCGGCTGTGGTTGTTTGCCTTTTAATTGGAATAGAACTAAATTAATATGAATAACATGAGCCGGTCGAGAGAGAATTGAGAATGCAACGATAATATGGAGCATGCAACTGGATACAGCCGGTCGTCCCTTAGGGAAAATTTATTATCGAAGCGGCTCAACTTCCTTCCGCGATATGAGACCACGCACACAAACGTTCCGCCAATGCGCAGTCAGTGGTATAATACCTTACGTAGGTATTAGATCAGTAAAGAAATACGAGATTCGGACGACCTAGATGTTTGAGCTATCTGGGGCCATTCATCGCAGCTCTTGTATTGCAGATTAAAACACCTAAGGTCCTTTCTGCACTGCGTTTGTAAGCCCAACCTTATCACTCCCTAAGTAGGGTAACTCGAGTTCGTCGACCCTTTCCCTTATAATGAGCCTCTGATGGATTATACCCTGATGTTACTTGCTTCCTGATCATCCTACGAAACATCAAGTTTGCTCACGTAGACCCCACCGAGCTCCAAATGAATAGCATTTTTCTCTTTTCGCTCCTTCTACGAACGCTAACGCCCACCTCTTTTATAATCTCTTTTGTATAACTACATGTGTGTGTTACATCGCCACTATGCGCTTACACAAGCGCGTAATAAAACGAGCCGCTATTATCATTATCATCGTTATAAATTAAAGTAATAAAGGTACTTACCTTGATTTTCGTATATTTAAAGCAATTGTACAGCCAAGAATAATTCATTGCTGTCTGCGCTCCCTCATCCTTTACTCCAAAAAAAAATTAAGATACATTTTCTGAATGATGAATACATACTTTAAAATACATATATATATACATATCAGCTAAATTGTTTTTAATTACCGGAACATGAATTTTCAAGCAATTTTTAACTATAACAATCGTTATTAATTAATACAATGATATACTATAAGACTCAGTCATGTATTCAATAATAACAAAGTTTGTATAAATATTATATTAAGCTCTGCGTTACACATTAACCTAATAATTGCACGACGGTATTTCAGATGCTATACGAAAGATATGCATACATACATATATATATGTATATAAGAATTTTTAACGAGCGAAAATTTAATTCATTATCAACCATTAGCAATAAAAAATGTCCATCTCTATATTCTCATTTTCCATCAGCTAATCGCAAAATAGTATAATTCATTAGTACACGTTTACGATAAAAAAGACTTTGTGCAAACGTTTCTTTATAATTATTAATTGGTAGATATAGCTTGATAATATCATAAACGCATAAGATACATATCATTCCTGTATTATTCGCTATTACTTTAAAAACTATGATTCCATTATAAATAGAAATAGCTAATCTTAAGAAAATAAAAATCCGCACTACATTGTATTGATTTTAATATTCGTCGTATTAAAAACGTTTAAAATTTCATGGTACATTAATTACTGTTAAAGCAAAGAGACTTTTACAAGAATTATGTAAAAATATAGTAATTAATTTTCTCAATAACTGCTACGTAATAGGTAATTAAAATTAAATTGCACGTTAGAATTATAATTGATGTAAAATTTAAAAATCACACGTTAATTAAATTATAGATAATTCAATAATATATTCGCAGCGAACGTTAAGAAAAAGTGGCTCCCAATAATTTGCATTACTTCTTTTAAAAACGATCAATGATTGCATACTAGATAAAAATAGTATTCCTCCTTACTATTATTAAGATATTTTAAAATCCAATCATTCTGTCCTTTAGCAAATGTAAATTTAGTCCAGCGTATAGTAAAATATATAAAATAGGAAGGATCTTCTTGAAATTTTACAATTTCATTCCTGACTCTTTCTCTCTCTCTCTCTCTCTCTCTCTCTCTCTCTCTCTCTCTATTCTTCTCGGTTGTACGCCTTTTCACGGAAAAATTAATTTTTGCATAGTAAAATAGAATAACCACCAAAAAGAAAAGAAAATCAGTGACAGATTAGAACTGAGAAAAAGTGAGGGAACGGGTTCGTTTCATAAATATAAACGCAATGTACGTCACACGCGATGGAGGTACATACCGTCCGAAATTTTATCTCACGTGAAATCTGTTTCGATTATTACAATGAATCAGGAGTATAAAAAAGTGGGTCAACATACGATAAAGGATTTACTCAGAAATAAAAGGTATACGCATATAAATTTTATTTTATTGCTTTTATTATTTAAGCTACAGTTATCTTCTTCGCCAAATTTTATTAATTTCTTATTTATGTTTATTTTTTTAAACATTGGCATCTATAAAAATTTAAAATATAGCATTGTCAGAATACTTATTTAACCTACAGTTTTTCTTGCTTAAAAAATCTAAATAATTACAATAAAATTCGAAATATTTCTGTTTAACAAATACAACAAATATTCCGGGATGAATATTTAATGTATAATTCATGAATGGACACTATTTACAGTAGTTGTTATATTTTAAAAACAACAAATTCTATTTATAGATTTTTTTTGAAATATAATTACATTTAGACGAAATTAAATAAAATTTCAATAAATTTTTAAAATCAGTAATAGTTATTTCAACGATTGTAACAGAACATTTATCTTTTTGACCAATAAAATTCAAGCAGAATAAAACCTTTGGCTGTGTTAAAATAGATAAAAATTACTATATACAATTTAATACACTGTTTCTCGGATGTACCGTAATAATCATATCCTAATTTAAAATGATCCATCGACCAATTTGATGATCTCTTATACCAACATATTAAATGCGATAAGGGTACAGTAGCATTAGGCAATCGCGCAGTATTATTAAAATGGATCAGTGCTCGGATTGCTTTCATTTAAAAAGAAAAGGTTCTGTTACGATTGAGAAATAAAACTTTTCAAGATTGAGTTTACATAAAAATTATGTGATATATGACTGTGAACTTCATGACTGCTTTCGTCCCACTATACCCCACAACAATATAATGGATTCAAACAAATATAATGTCCATTCATACTTATGCAATGTTTACAAATATATACATCGAGATTCGTTGTAATTCGTAATATTTCGCTTGACTATACAATAATCAACAAATTATTATCTAATAATAAACAAATTTATATAAAAACTTTCATCGATAAAGTAAATTATAATACTACGTAGAATACGAATTGCATAATTTAATCTTTGGTTCGTAATTATATCGACCCATAAATAAATCTTTGAATTCAAAATTTTATGAGTTTCAATACATATAATTATATGTAATCGGCGTAGATTACAAATTAGATATTGTATATGTTTAAAAAAGAATATTTTATTCTGTAATAAATTAAACATTAATCAGATCATTACGACGAAGCCGAAGAAAACATTTTAAGCTAAGCCAAAAATATACTTTTTGTTTTCGATAGCAAAAATGGTAACAATGGTATTTCCATTCGAATGATTAAAAGTACGCTTTATGCTATAAAGTTTAATTTTATAAAATCTATCTATATAATCTTAATCTATAAAATTTTATTTTATTTTTTTTATTTTTATTTTTTTTTAATTTCAAATGAATCCTCTAATTGTAAATTTAATTATTAGCAGGTACATGAAGATTAAAATAGAAGTAACGTAGCAAGTTATACGTAGCAAGATAAGGAAATGCGATACACCAACGAAACTCGTAATTTAAATTCAAACGGTGCACAGCGTCATTCTTAAAAGGTCAATGCTCTGATTTGCAAAAAAAAAAAAGCATACTCCGAACACTTGCATATTACATTTTCTTTAAGTATTGTGGCAAAAATACTTTTAGAATTTAAAAAATTTAAACTTCAAATCAAATCCATTGTATACGATTGTAGTAAAGGGTATATCAAAAATAAAAATAAGCGAATTTGCATGTACAGATACGAATCAAACATCTACAATAATAGGGATCGCATTTCACAAACTATTTCGATAGGCCTACAGTGTTCTTACTACTAACTATACGTTATAAAACGTAATTGCTTATATAAAATTGAAAAAAAAAAACAAAAAAAAACCAATATAATCTTGATACAGTTTAATTTTAAATATTATCTGTAAAAAAAGTAAAATAATATCAAACCAAAATATCAATGATTTAATAAAGAACATTTAAGAATAAATTAATAAATAATGCGAGTGTAATATAATTAATAAACGAAACATTGAAAATTTGAATATGAAAAGACTAGCTTTGTTCGAGACCACGGACTCTGCGCGTACTTCCACAACAGGGACGATTGATAATTTAAACTTGCTTTTGAAACTTTTAAATGCTCTCAACTTTTTCGTTTTAATATTTTAGGAAGTATTTACTCCAGTACAATGTTCTACAAAGATTTCACAGCTGTGTACAGTAGTAAAACTTATAATCGTTTGATGGAATTTAGTATTTAATGGAAATAAAGAGTATATATATTACAATATAAGCGAACATTATTTACTTAGATTCAGCGAATGAGAAATCGGGTATGAATTAAATTATATTATACGCCTGAGGATCGACAGCTTATCTCACTTAATCCTAAGGAATTCAATGAAAGGTTTGATGAAGATGGTATGCAGAAAAATGAATTCTTGAAGGTGAATAGAAGGCGATTTCTCGAAGTAGCGAGGACATGACAATAACTTATTTTTCAAAATGGTACCATCACGGCCGACCAAGACCATTGATTGCTCATGTCACGCGGCAAAACAAAACGCACAATCGATCGATAAGAAGATTAATAGCTTGATATCGAGTACACCGGCACTAAGGTCAATATATGTGACCATTGCAACGAAGTAACGAATTTAATGGAACCTGCAACACTACAATGGATATTAAAACCTACCAATAAAGTACAGTTGCTGAAATTTCTTCTGAAAACTATACAATAAGTATAAATGAAATAATAAACCTATTTCCCTTTTACATCGCTAAGGCAGACGATTGTTATTTTTATAATGATAAAATGCTATTGTGTTTATTATAATTATAGTTATTATTACTATTTTTATCAAAATCATGATGATGGTCAAGATCATTATTTTAGTATTATTAATTTTACCTGTTTTGTTAATATTATTATTGCTATTATTAATATTATTAGTATTTTAAAAAGTAAATTTTCTGAACAGAAAGTATATTTCAAACAGCGTATTGAGTTTTTCATTTTTTAGCGTAAGAAACATGAAACTATAATTCTCATCTACTAATATTTAATCCCCATATAACGTGGTATTGAACTCATGCAACTCTTAATCACAATAAAAGTTTCAAAATTTTATTTTTACAAATATACGTGAAAGAAATGAGACTATATGCTTCGCAAATTGATTGCAAGTTCGGAAATTCTATTTTCAAATTAAGTATATTCAAATTCGCAAACCAGATTTTTTGAATAAGTAAAAATATTGAAATAGGACAAAAATTTTTTCTTTAAGTCCTAAACGAGCTCTAAGAATGAAGAATAAAAAGAAGTTACACTTTATGCGTAAGTGAATTTATTTGAAAGTCGATGATCGATCTATATGAGTATCTATATCGATCATAATAATAGATCACGACTTTAGACCAATTTACGCGGTCTAAACTTAGTTGTGGTTGTCCTAAGTGATGCTCAAGAACCTCGTGATGTTAATCTTTGACTCTTTCGAACATTGATACAGACTCACAACGGAAAACTTACCTACAGGTCCTTCAACGCTTAGTGACGTAAGCAGCGTTAACGAAATTAAAAATATATTTGATTTCATTTTCATTGCATTCATTAATTATATTTCGGATATGTAATAGGTGAGAAAAGGTTTTGTAACGGGAATTTTTTTTAACCAACGAGAATTTAAAGCTTTCGCGACTAAATCGTAAATCTGATCTTTAAGGAGAACGAATAAGCTCAATCAACATCGAGTCACGAGTATTTTTAATTTGAGCATCAGAGGAGGGACCACGTACCTAGACCAATATCGTTAATATCTATAAAGTAAAATTAAAGTAAACGCGCTTCATCATTTTCACATACTCGATGGGTTCGCTGGATTATACAATTGAACCAAATCAAAACCCCATCGCTATGTAAGTTACGTAATGCCTCGTATCCCTTTTGACTAACAATAATAATATTATTATTAATGAAAACAACAATAATTATTATTATAACAGTAGTAAATATTAAAATAATAATAATAATGAATACAAAAACTTAAAGCAAATACATACAAATGAAATCTATCAAATAATAATATTGAACTTCATGCCCATGAATGCGAAAAAGCTTACAGCTTTAAAACTTAACTCAATGATGTAATAAAATGTTATTAACAAATTCGGAATATCCAAATTTGGTGGCGACATTTAAAGATGGAATTTTTAAAGCAAATATTATATAATACCACGTGTACGTAAACAAACAAACTCGTAATCGTGACACTAATAAATAATTTTTTGAATATTAAGCATAATAAATGTAAATTAAAAATACTAAATATTGTAAATAATATAAAATTTGGAGAACCGATTAAATAAGCCCTAACGCTATATAACAATAAAATACACAGACATTTAAATGTAAGAGGCTTGCACGCTTATAAATTAGAAATTAATTATTAATAGCGGTATGTCAAACTCAAACATCGTAAATTATAATAAATTAAATTAAAATAAATTTGATGTTATCAATATTTTTTTTAAGACTATATAACTTACAGAATTACGTACATAACACTAATTATAAGGACTTGATATACGTGACTCATTCAACAGTAGTATATAATCTTTAACTAACATAATGCTGACTTATTATCGAATAGATGGACCGTTAAATAAATAAAAAAACAATGATGATAAGGATATGTTTTGTACTCGTTTCAACTTCATTATCTTGTCGAAGACCGTATCGAGACAATCTTAACACTAATTTTGAGCAATAGAGATTGAGAAACGGAGACGCTTTTTTATAGAAAATAAGAGCATCCTAAAATAATAACGCGTATGACGCACGATTTAACATCCGATGGTATCTCTCTCTCTCTCTCTCTCTCTCTCTCTCCGTCTCTTTTCTATCAAATTCTAATTTACTTTTTTTTGTTGGTGAAAATAAAAAAACATTGATGGTATATAAACATTGAAGGTATTAACCTAAGAACTATGACGATTCTCTTTATATGTGTACAGAAATCAATAATATTCTCAAATTCAAAGGTTATATTCTATTGTATTCTTATTAGTAAGAAAATGAATTTGACAATTTAAAAGTAGTTGTAAGTGTTGTTAAATTAGCGTGCGTTATGTACGCATAGAGAATTCTGTTAAGTCACGGGTACACAATCGATTCTGCTCATTTTTCTTGGTTCGATCGAACGACGTACAAAAAGATGAGAAGTATGAGAGGACGATAAAGAGAATTCCCTTATCGAAGGAAACAACCAACCTCGCAGCATTATACTCGCTAATAAGTAACTTTAGAAAAGAAGTACAGAAAGATCGGGAAATTAATAAAATTACATATTCTATAAGAGAGGGAGGGAGATATATATATATATATATATAGAGAGAGAGAGAGAGAGAGAGAGAGAGAGATTATGAGTCACAATAGAATGGAGAGAATGTGTCAGCAGCAATCAAGGTAATGGAAAGTTAAACATGCATATATTTTTAATAAAATTATGAATAATACGATGCCGATAATTAGTCAATTAATATTAATAAAAGAACACGCAATAATAATAATAATAATAATAATAATAGTAATAATATAAGCGATCAGTGGATTAATAGAATAATAAAAAACGGTAAACCGATATGTGGTGATGTATTGAAATACAGAGGAACACAATTAGTGGTTGAATGTAACATCTAATTCCTGAATTGACCAATAAAAAAACTCCCATTAATATGGGGGGAAAAAAATTATTTGCTATATTATTAGTATATCGAAGATTAACGCCAAGCATACGAATGATCATCACATACAATGTGCATTCTCATACAGTCACGTAAACTTAATCAATAATAATTACGACCCTCTTACTTTCTATTCCAATCTTCGTGTGAGATACTCAAATAAGGCAAATATGATCTTGACTCATTTTAATATAAGCACTATTAGCAAATAAAGCGAACAGCAAATAATGTATGAGGTATATTACTTAAAAGACGTTATTAAAAGTACAAAACTATTATTAAAATATGTACATGAAATATATTTG
Source organism: Ceratosolen fusciceps (assembly GCA_018883505.1). Lineage (NCBI taxonomy): Eukaryota > Metazoa > Arthropoda > Insecta > Hymenoptera > Agaonidae > Ceratosolen > Ceratosolen fusciceps. Next base: position 382,641 of record RCIC01000037.1, on the reverse strand, counting down.
AAGGATCGATAATATCCAACGTAAATTTAACATCTCATATATTAATATAGAATGACATTTAAATTAAAAATTAAAATATTAAAAATTCATTCGTCTTTCATAAATATGATTCTATTAGCATATCATTATGATTAAATGATAATGCGTTAAACTTTACCAGCATTAAAATACTTTTTAAAATATCATTATAACGAACTATATGCATAAGCATTTAATGTAAGTAATACCCAATCGGAATTTCGATGTCATCTGTTTATTTAACTTTATTTATTACTTCCCCGGCATTGTAAATTTATACTAAAAAGACCGAGGTAATTACCAATCAAGTCACAAAATCAAATTTACGAAAACATTGCTATATTTACTTAATAAACTATTTAAGCCAGTAAAATGAAAAGCAGATGTAATATAGACTTATTTAGAATTTTTTAAATAATTTATAAATAACCTAATATAATATAAATACATATCGAAAATATATAATAATATGAATAAAATTTAATAATTTTCATATGTGCATTACTTATACAATATAAAAAAATCATTAAAAAAAACTTAATACATGACTTTTGTTCGAACTGAGTGCGATTTATGATAAATATTTATAAATTTATAAACTATTTGCCTCTTTATAAATTATTGTTAACTTTCAGATGAATATAACAAAAATATTGTGATTAAAAAAAACTAAAAATTTTTACACTTATAATAACATATACTTTTGTAGTTAATTATAATTTAAACTTTCGTATTTTCGTAATGTTTAAAAATATATTAATATTCTATTTAACATATTTTAATTAATCAATAAACAAGTCTCCGAACCTATAAAATTTTCTTTTCAAATGTAATAATCATTAAAAAACGCGATTTAATCATTCAAAAAAAATACTATCCTTACTATTATTATTAAAAAGTTTTCCCCCCGTAGTAATTCTATTTAAAAATATACAATATCTATGTTGTAAAAGGCAGTATAACATTAAACGAATAAATTTATCATTAATCACATAATTATTAGTATATAAGATAAAAACCCTTGCTTTATCTTAGTAAGGGTAATCACAATTTGAAGAATTTTCCTTCAAAGTTCTATATTCAACATAAATACCAATTACTTTTTTTAAAATTGTGACCTAGTCACAACATAATTGATATTGCAAAAAGATAAAAAATATTAAGCACTCTTCTGAAGATAAAATTTGAATTAAATATAAAAAATATATAACAAATCTCTGAAATAAGACATGAAATTTAATTAAATACTATAATATAATTATATATTAAATGATTGAAAGAATTTGCTTTTCTTAGTTTCTTATTAACATCAAATAATATTATTTCTGTTAACTTATAATTATTGCATTAATAGCTTTAATCCAGAAGTAATTTTAAATTATAGTCTTGATTAAATATTGATAAATAATTATCACTAAGCCTTTTCAAATGCTCATATTTTTGTTTCATACGTTAAATTTTTCATAATTTAAACTATTCTAGAGTTTTCGTATTTTGCACTGGATTTTGTGCATATAATATGACTGCAAAACTGACTATAGCAATGGCGAGTGCTGTGTTCCAGTATATAGTAATACCGAAAAGTATCCAACAAAATATTGCTGTGAAAACTAGTTCTAAGGCACTAGCAAAAGTTTTCACAATAGAGTTAAGATTTTTTAAGAAAAAACTAGTAACAATACCTATTGCTGCATTATTTAACATAATTAAAATAACCTTGGGATCCATGAATATACTAGGTCCTGCATTATCAAATGCTTCAATAAGATGACCTTGTATTAGTAATACAGCTACATTGCATATTATACTGTCAATATACATAAATACATTTTGTACAAAGATATTTACATTCACAGCTTCACCTTTCAAAAGATATTCATTATAAACGCCTGCCAAGCATGAACAAATTGTCTGAAAGGAGACATTAAATTTAAAATAAATCGTTAATATAATTATAAATTATAAAACTGAATATTTGAACTTCTCTATTTACATTATTATTAAAAATATAATTTCTATTCCTAATGTGCAATAATAGTTACAATGAAAATTTAAATTATGTATATTAAATTAAAATGTAAATAAGTACATCTGAAAATCAAAAATCTATTAATTAAAAAATAATGATTAAGATCCTTTTATTAATCTTATATATAAGTCAAATAATTAAAATTTTCTAAATAATGTGCACTAATTGAAAAAATAATCTTATTTCGATATATACATAAAATTTAATCTTTTTTAAATACTAATATAGTTTTTAATTTAAAACATAATTATTTTTCAAATTCATTATATAATAATTAAATAAAATACGATTTAGATAAAACTACATATTTAAAATTTTTTCTTAGTATCTGTATGCCTAAAAAGAGATAAATTAAAATTACGTTACTCACCTGAATAAAAATAAATATAATATTTACATTAAAATGAAAATTTTCTTGTGAAATGGTATTGCTAGAATCAATATTCAAGTGTTTGATCATACACCCTATTGTTAATAAAATAAGTGCTATCCATTGTTTACCAGATAATTTCTTTTTAAAAACAATCTAAAATATAGGCAATTTATATGGATTATAATAATGTTATATAAAAAAAAAATATTACACTACTGTGAACTGAAATATGTACCTGAAAAATTATTCCTGTCATAACAACACGTAATTGTAATAGTAAGAAATATGTTGGCGGATCAAATGCTGCTAGATTGACAAAAGCTAAATTATTGTACAAGCAATATAAAGAAGATGGAACCATGTACAACAATAATACTGCAAAATTTTATAATAATTCTTTAATGAAAAATCTTCTAATTAAATGCTTTAAAATAATAAATTTTTTTAAATATAATCATATTGTACCTTTTCTATATTTAGCTATTTCTTGAAATAAACTTTTAAATGTATTTCTAAAAGTGTAAAAAATAATTTATCATTTAAATAAATTATTATTTTAATAATTTACAAAATTAATTTTAATTTTTAACTTACTCTTGACAATATAAAATAACAGAACATAATAATTTCAAAACTTCTGTCATAAGAACAACTATAACAATATTATAATTATATTCCCCCTTCTCTTGAGACCATTTCACAATAATTCCTGGAAAAAAAAAAAAATAAATAAAAAATAAAAATAGTACCACAACCAAGATATTAGCTTAAAATAATAATAATAATAATAATAATAAAGAAATGGGAAAGAAAAGGGAAATAATCTGATACAATTGATTAGATAAGAAAGTTACATTGTACTAAGACTATAATAAGCAGTTTGGTTTCTTGCTATTTTCCTATTTCAATATTAAATGTCAATGAATTCACGTTTTAAATACGACTACGAAACTAATAATAAACCATTGCAGTTCCAGATACCAAAAATATATTGAGGAAAAATAAGAAATGAGGCATTGGCAATGTTAAGCGAAGCCAGAGATGATAAATAGGGAAAAGATTAAATATTTATACGTGAAATTGGTCGGGCAAAACAACATTAGTGTGCGGCCGAGTGATAAATATAATGCGCCAGTCAAGCATATAACCTTAAAATACGAACCTTGATTAACGAAAAGAGTTATGTAAAGAAAGAATATTAGGGGGCTCCATTTCCCAGGGAAAAGTTCAGCGAAATTAACGAGTGACATTGTTCCCAGGCAGTGTAACGATCGTCACATAAAAGCAACGCAGCAGAATTCAAATGATCATTTTGTTAACATTGGTCCCCAGCAAGCGACTCGGCCGCAGCTCCTTCTTCGAATGCTTCGTCAAAACTGCCACAGTCGGCGTCTGCCGCAGCTCCCGACACTCGCAACATGCATTTTTTTTTTTTTTTTTTTTTTTTTTTTTTTATCAGCGATTGTAATAAAATCAACATCAATTATAGTGCCTATAGGACGTACGTGACGTCACGCGTATGGAAAACCCAAATGGAAACTGAGATAAACTGAGTCCCGGACGGACCCTGGGGACGTTCTCAAGCTCATTAAAAAATTTCTCTCCTCCTCCGTATCTCCTCTCGAAATTCTCCACTTCTTCTTCTTCTTTTCCCTTTCGTCTTTCCCCCGAGCTCCTCAACTCGACCACCTCTATTTTCATCCTTTTATTACACGAGATAGCCGGAACTCACTTATACTTAATATACAGGTTTATGACATTGTTGTTCTGTTATCCAAAATCCATCTAATTTATATATTAATTAGCATGACTGGCTAGATATTATTATTACCTTTACTTACTTACCCTTACAGGCATTAAATTTTATTACTTTCAAATAAGTAAAATCTAGAACGGGCTTATGTATTTATTAAAAATACATGTCATTTTAAAGAAGGTTGATAAATGTCACGTGGCTTTTTCGTCTATAAATTAATAAATACCGATCGCCAAAAAAGAGATTTGTCATCTCGGGAGCTTCGAACTAATCTTAATTCGAACTAACCTGCTCCATTCAACTCATAATTCTATAATCGTAAGACAAATAAGTATTCTTTGCACTATTATTGCCATAGATGATTATCGATTTTCTTTCATTCGTTGATCAATCGATACCTTTTTTACAAATAGTGGGAGGCCAATTTATAATCAATCCTTGCTAAAGATTGACTAGAATAATAATAACTCGTTTGTAATTTATTCCTTGAATAAAGAATCCTCTATAATGAGATATTAAATGAATTACGCGTATATCCAAGTAATGCTGTTATTTAAAGCCGAGCACGTTATGAATACTAAGTACGGCTGTTGCGCAACACACTTACTTGAAGAATGTAAAATCCATAATATAAATATATTAGAACCATATAGACGCAAAGTGAGCCAAGTAATTGTTGTCGATTAGCTAAGAATTTTTATTATAAAAATAATGACGAATGGAAATTCATTTGGAAGCTCCTTCCAAATTTTTCCAAATTCTCATAAATTCTCATAAATAATAAATATTTAATTAGTTTCAGATTCATTTAAAATACATTAAATATTATATGATTTCGATGTAGAGATGAAAAGTAATAATCGATAAAGAAAGATTTTCCGCTAATTCATCTTGTTCTTCATATTATAAAGATGGTTTATTGGAGATTTTAGCCCCTTGTTTTTAACGACCCTCACTTTTATCTTTATTGCAAATATTTATTGCTATTGCTATTAATTACAGCTATTGTTCGATTTATGAGGGTATATTAAAAAGCAATTAAAAGTAACTTTAATTATTAAGAGCAATTAATTTGTAAAAGTACAAATACCGGCAGCTTTTTTATAGTTATTTTAAATTAAGCTTGTGTTTACTGCATTGAAAAGTTAAGTAGATAATAAATTAAATTTATAAATTTAGTAATAAGTCAAATTCGTCAATTCCGTTATTTTAACAGTTGTTTAGTTAATGACCTTTATTATTACATTACTTTTCATTTCAAGGTAAACCGTTCTTATTCCTGAAATTACTGTTTTAAATTTATTTTTCGCAAAATTAATTATTTAAAATATTTGATAATTATGAAATTCTTAGGCTGTCTAATGGATGCTAAATCCTAAGATAATGCAACGTAAGCAGTCAAAATTCAGTCTGCGATTCGTTATTTTTTTATTTTTTTATTTTTTTATTTATATCGCTGCTGACATAATAAAAATCATAGAAAATACAAGTAAGCAGGAATTCAATCCTAAGCATATTGTCAAAATATTTTAATTTGAAGAATTAATGACTCTGTCACACACACGCGCGCGCGCGCGCGCGCCTCCCCCTTTCCATCCTATTATATGTATTGTACCACGGTAGCTCACCTCACCAGGGGATAAAAACGACGCACATTTAATGTCATCGCACTGAATAAATTGTCAATACACCGAGCTGAGGAAACTTATGATAACCGAGGACGACGAACCAACAAAATGTTTATTTTATTTGCTTTGCATACACACGTATCTTCGCGCGTGCTTGTTTACTTGATAATTATTATTTGAGCTTATCTTTTAAATGACTCGATGTACTTTATCTTAATCAACGTACAAATTAACGGTAAGAACAAAAAGAGCATATAATGCAAATGTAAATATTCGAAGAAGACTTTATTATGTTTGTAACATGATAACGTGTAACATGATTGTTTTACCTTTAAAACACGCGCAGTCGAAAGTAAATAGCTTTCATAGTTTTTTAATAATAGGACCGGTACCTTATTATTATTACTCAAGTTGCAGTGTCACTAGCAAGTATGAAATTTTTATAGATGCCATCGATAAAAAATCTTCTGAAAAGTGGAATAATCTTGCATAGCTCAAATTAATTTTATTTTATTTTACTAATTTTGTTAGCTTTTCAATATTTTACTGTAAAACATATTTACATAAAATTTCAAATTGTTTCAACCTTTTCAACGTCCAATGAGTTGAACTAATAATTATTTATTATAAATAATAATAAATAATAAATAATATTTTAGTCACACGACTAAAAGCCAGTTGGATGAGCAATTTTTTTGAATAGAATTAGTCTTTTTAAAGATATTTCTCAGAGTTGTAACTCTTACAATATAATTTATCTTTTTTCTCTTTCCACTTCTTGCTTCTTTATCTTTAACAGTCTTGTTAGTCGTTCACAACCACACCTCATTTGTAATTAATACAAACATTCTAAAAAATTTAGGTAAATTAATCATAATATATTCTTGTGTATTTCTTTAATTCAAGAATCAAATATAATTTTGTATTTGTATACAATTGTTTTCGTCTCGACTATACTTCGATAAATTCGTAAATAACAAAAGTTACAAAGCAAAATTGTTACCTTTGTGTAAAAATAATTTGTTGTTTGATTAATAATCTTAATGATGAAGAGTTACAAAATATTTTTAAACTTTTCGTTGAATGAGATTAGAACTTAAAGATTGTTCTTATAATTTAACTTTTACATCCGGATCATCGAAATTTTCACTCAATTCGAAAATTGCATATTATTATCAAAGTACTCAACAAAAATATTAAATAAATTTATAAAAGATTCTGGCTATTACAATTTTCTAATATTGTTTTTCACATAAAGTGCAAATAAAAACAAAATGTTTTTAAACTCTGTAGGGCTCTCGCAAGGCAGACTGTAAATAATGAATGAAATGGTCACAGCAATGAATTCATTGAAAAAAGAAGATTCGATATGCAAAGCGTATATACTTAAAATCATCATTTATACTTTAATATAAAAGATACTAGTTAAAAGTAAAATAAATAATTAATATTTACAAGACATTATAATTTTATTTATTATAATTATTTCTTTTTTATTTAAATTCTTACAGCAAATTTTATCGGAATTTTGTACATAATTTTTTGTCATTATATTCTCTTATTTAATTACAAAATTTAATCAATAATTATGAAATAACCAAATTTAACCTTTTTTTTATTAATTATAATCTTAAGTAACATTTTGATGCATTTTGATTTAAAATAAAAAAAAAAATTATTTAATTTTAATATTTTCCTCTTTTTAATAGAATGATTACAAATATTCTATTTTTTTTTTTTTTTGTATTAATAAATTAAAAATATGTGTCAAATTTATAATAAACGAATGTATATAAAAAAAAGAAATATTTGTATAAATGTTTTTTTTATGTTGAATAAAAAAAGATCAAATCTATATAGTAGTAAATACAGAAAATATTTCAATAAATATATACTTTTAAGCCGGATTTATAATTAACTACAAATGCACTTTATAAATCATTTTAACTTTAAAAAGTATTTATTTAAATTAACGTAGTTTTTGTTAATTAGATATATACTTTCTATTTTTTAAATGAAATATTGTATTCAAGTGATTAATCTAAACAATTGCCAACATATTTAAATAATACATACGTAAAATAAAGCTTCATAAAAATTATATTATTTTTAAAATCTACATAAAAATAACAATTTATTAACAATAAAATTCAAATGCTCACTTAAATTATTAAAAGTATATTTCTTAAGATAATAAGTATACTGCAGCGTAACTATTTTTTAATATTTACATATGTATTATTAAAAACATAATCTATAAAATATTTAAATGGCTCTTAATTGTATAAAATAGAAGACTTGTATTTATACAAAAAAAGTGATACCGTCATATGTTGGAAGATTTGACAAAACGTAATATGATTACACGCTTCGATATTGACATAATAACGACTTAAAAAAATAAACTATAAGATATATTTACTATAAATTATATTTTTCTTGAATAAGACAATTTTTAAATTTGACTATCATAAAGTTTATAAGACTAAGTTTTGGGTTTCTACCTTTTACATTTTCCTTTCATATATATATATAAATATATATATATATATATATTATTTTAGTATTATCTTGTGTAACAATGTTAATATAGATTTAATATAATACAATAAATTTTAATGTTTTCATGTATAAGTACTATTTATAAAAAAAATTAATAATAATTATAATAATAATAATATCCACGTAAATTAAAATTGTAAAAGATGCATCAAAGGTGATTAATTTTATTTTAAATCATTAAAAAAACCGCATTTTTTATTTTTACTTCAGTTTATATATAATATAAATTATATATTATGTAATAGTTGACTATAAATTTTTAAATTTTGTTTTTATAAAACATTAACTATTTAAGTTATGTTATTCAAAAGAGACCAAAACAATTTATTCTTTATTATTGATAGGATTTTTTTTAAGAAATAAAATTTAATACCGAAATTTTTGCTGTTCCCCATTCTCATAAAAATCTGTAAATACTTACACTACTAGAGCTACGTATTTCTTAATAAAATGACATTTAAATTTTGTATTTATAAAACGATAAGTCTTTGAGTAAATAAGACTCGTTTGAAGGAATTACATTGCTTAAAAATGTTTGATCGCACGTTATATTATTTAAATTATATACTATATTTTAAATTATTTAATATAATTTTATGGAGTTAAAATAATATTTTAATTCTTATATAAAATATTTGTATAAATAACAATATACTGTATACTGTACTATACGTAATTTTGTATATAAATATTTGTAAAACGTATCTAATGTTTATCAAGATAAATTATAATATCAGAAATTTTTAAAATTTTAATAATTGTATCTATTTATCACTTTCAGTATATAACCGTTTAAAAATATTTTTAAATTTAAGAAATAAAAATGTATTGTATTTTACGGTAAAAAATTGATTTCTATTTCCACAGGGATAAATGTACTCTACATTTTTTTATCCCAATATATTTTATAAACATTGTTATGAATAAATAGTGCTCATGCTGATTGAATCTATTTTGCAAAATCTTTAATATTACAATAATTACTCGGATGTTTTCAACCGTTTCATAATTTGTTGAGAAATTAGCTCTGTAGCTTCATTTGCATTTGGAATAAGAAATCTGTCCATATCTGAAATTATTACATTTTCAGATTGTCGGCATCCATATTTGAAAGTAATCAAATTAGGTTCCCTTTTGCTAAATGATATTATGACTATACTGGATATAGGACGTTTAACTATCACATGCGCTGCACCTTCTCGACCTTGAATTTCTCTCAAAACTATAATATGAGTATCAGTTACTAATAGGTGACTGAAATAAAAATAGTATATTATTATAATTAACGTTTATTATAAAATTATAAATAGTATTTCTATTTGCAAATAATATTTTATTGATAAAATGAGATCATTATATTTCACATTTGTAATTATTTAAAATGAAAATTACCTCTCATAACCATAACCATTAACCTTGAGCTCCATACATTTGAAGGATTGTATTAAATTAGGATTTTTAAGCCATTGCTGTATCGACACCACTTCAATTGGTTCTTCGCTTTCAATTGTTGCAACTGTCATTTCTATAAAAATAAAATGCAATTAATTGATATATATTGAAAATTACAGATTAAATATTTTGTATACATTTCTAAACAGAAAATTAACAATAACTAAAACTCATTAATTGAATTGTATTATTATTTTTTTTATAAATAAACATATCATACTATTTGCTTTTGTAAAACATTTAATAAATTAATATACTTACATATCTATTAAGTTATCTAATAATATGATTATAAATTTATTATAAATAAGTTTAAATATAGTTTTCTAATTGTATAAGTCTATTGCTTGGTTTTTAATTATTTTTAATTAGTGTTATTCTTTCCGCTATTAATAAAAATTATAAAATATTTTATGTACTTTTATTTACCTAGATCTTGATCATCGTCAATACTAAAAACCGGTCGGAAAATTCGCTCTTTTTTGTTCGGATCTGCACTCTTGTCGCCTTTTTTCTCTGTACTATTATTGGCACTAACTGAAGGATTAACAATGTAATCAAAAAGTTTTCCTTTCATTTCTTGACTTTTTAATTTCATTACTTGTCCTATCTTTCCGAAAAGATCGGAATTATTATTTTTTATTCTTCCTGGACTTGTTTCATTAGAATTTTCTTCGGATAAATTAATATTACAAACTAAACAAAACTGGGAATTGTGGTCAATAAGACTGCACACGATTTCATCACCAAAATATTCATGAATTGCTGTAAAGAATGATCATAATTTAATAATTTAATTTCTACTATAAAAAATAATACTTTATCCCTTACCTTGATAACCATTAACAACCATACTAACATATTTTGTATGCTTCTGTAAAAATGACGCAACAACCATATGAGTATATCGATCTTCCTCTTGACGCCCACTACCGAGAAAGCATAAGTGTTCACCACCAGCATGGGATCCAACTGCTAAGGCTTGACGTTGGGCTTGTAACAATCCTTGAACTGCTGTTGTGAATGCAGCTGGTTCTTGAAGCATCTATTAATTGACCAAGACAATTTATAATATATAAATATGAAAATTCTTTTAATTCATAAGACATATTATTAATAAATTTATGCCTTTATTTATATGTATATTTTTTTACATAGAAGTAAAATTGTAAACAGGTGTAAGGCTTATAGATCACAATATATACATAATAATACAGGCAACTATGTAATATATTGTGACTAATTTACATTTATAGCATTAGTTAACTTATAAATACAGAAATTCTTTTAGAAATACTGTTTAAAAAATTTACCAAGTTACAATCTAGATGAAACGCTGTTGGTAAGTGACCTGCATTATACTGTTCAGCAGGCCTACAATCAACTAAAAAAAACTTTACAGTCTCTATAGGTGCATTAGGCAATGAAGAAGTTTCTACAGAATTTTCAACTAATTCTTGGGCGGAAACTGGTAAACACAATGCATGTGTTATAATTTTTTCGTCACCACTTTCTCCAAACATAATAGAAAATAAAACTAATTTGAAAGATGAAGGCGTTTTCATGGCATAATATTGTGCTAAAATACAGAAATCACTAACATCTTCAGCTTCCAAGGCACAAGGCATTGCGGCTAAAGCATCAACGATGCTCTGCTTGTTGTCATCTTTCATGCTCAAAATTTCTTCCCTTAAAATAAATTATTTTTGTCAATATAAATAATTGCGTTCAAGTATTGCATTTGTAATATAGATTTTTGGAATTATGTTTAGCTACAAATGAAAATTTTTTAACAATCAATTTTCCCTTTCACACAAATGTAAATTCTTAATAATATCAGTAAAATAAATTATTTACAATAATTATATAATAACATTTAAATCGAAAGATCACATTACATAATATAAATAATAATCCTTGTAATTATTTAAATTATTTATTTTAATAAAATTAATTCACCTAGCATTGATCACCATTATAAGTGAAAGGAACACCATAAAAAATGGATCAGCTTGCATAAAATACAAATCCCACATAGTTGATATAGCTGGTAATGAACAGACACCAGCAAATAGAGTGTTTATCCATCCTTTGGTGTATTGATCTGGTGATACTCTTTTTGTATCCAAAAATGAACATAATTTTGGTTCATGATAAAGCAGTAATAGTCTTAATACAGCACTGTGTGTTTCACCTCTGAATTTATTAAGAAACAAATTATTATTGTAATTATTATTAAAGTTGTTTATGGTCAGTAACGTATAATTTAACAATTAATATTTATAATGAAATATTTATTTATACCTTGGAATATATGTATCTCTGATTGCCTCAAATAAATTATATGTAGCAGAACGAGGTAGTTTTAAAGCTATTAATGGACCTAATAACTCTAGCCAACCATTACCTCTTTCATATCGTTTTCCTCGATTTTTACAATAGAAAGTAATAATGGACTCTAAGTCAGAAACAACAGACACCTTATCTTCATCGTCATTCCCCAGTTTATCTGAAAAGATATCTTGTAGCAGGTAATCAAAATAAAAGATAATAAAAGATTACTTATCTACAGTTTTCACTGAATCAAAATAAACGAATCTTTGAAAATTTTTTCTTAAAGACTTGAAAATAAAGATTTTTAAATATATATTTTTTAAAAAAAGAATGCGAGAAAATTCTGGAATCGTACATAACTGTCTTACAGTCGCAACTTTGATAATAAGATAAGCAGTGGGAATAAACTTTGTAACACGAATATAATAAATCTTAAAACATTGTAAATAATTTTTATTCAAGCACTCTTTTTATCAAGTCCTGTTTGTCAATATAATAATTTAATAGAAAAGAACTTCCAAACTTGACTGAAACGATATTTTTTATCTTTTAAATATTTGTACACACTATTTTTACTTACTAACTAATTGTTGACAATCCTCTCTTATAATATTTTGCTCTGGAAGATCAAAAACTTCATTAAAATGAATCAGCTGGTTCCCTTGGTCAGTAACGTCTAAACAAGCCTGCCAAACATCTGGCCTTAAATTAGCAGGTACCGGCTGACCTTTGCAAATTGCATAAATATCTGATGCTGATGGCGCCTCAGCATCTAAAAGTGCAGCTTCCAATTCCAAAATCCTAAAAACGAAAAGAAAAATTTCTCAAACAAATAATGTCAAGATGTAAAAATATTGAAAATGAACCTTGGTGTACACAGTTTGCATTTATGTTACACACAATAATAAATAAGTTTCTTGACAAGTACAAAATACTCTTTCCCCCTCTTTCCCTTTAAGATTGTTAGCCACTTAAAGAGCATTTCAATTAGCAGCATTACCCAAATACCCGAGGTCAATAAAATTGAAGGTATAAAATAGTAAGGTCGGAGAGAGCTGCATCAGCGGTAGTGCAACATAATAATTAAGGAAGAATAAATACTGAAGCACAAACAAGGTCATCGCTACTTCCAAGTAGTCATGTAATTAAGAGTGAAATAATAAGGGGCGAAAGGTGCAGGATCATCGCATTGGTAAAAAAGTAGTAGAAAAATCGGGACTAAAATTTGACGGGGTCCGTAGTCAGTGGTCAGCGGTCAGCGGTCAATGGTCGGTTGTCAGGGGGTCAGGGGTCACGGGTCAGGGGCCAGGGGTCAGGAGGAACGGGTGGGAGAATACATAACGATACAAAGGCAGAGTTGTTAAATAAAGATGTTAAGGTGAAGAAGAAAAAAGAAAAAAGAAAAAAAAAGAAAAAGGAAAAAAAAGTAGACGAAGAAGAAAGAGGCTCACCAAGTGTTCTCATCATCCTTTAGTGCCATTTTGCTGGTACGTCAGCTGTGAGTATGCACCAGCTGCGGGGACTTTATCGCTCCGCGGAAAAGCCTTCACAGCGATGGGCATCGAGATCCGAGAGAATTTCCAGGAAACTAGGAAGCGCGCAGCATCGCGAGACCAGTCCGACTCGCTGCCACTGCGATGTTGTTGCTTTCCCGATCAGTGTAAGCAGCACGGGCGGGACTCGCACTACATTCCTCCTCACATCGATGACATTCGGCTGCCATTTTTTTATAGGCAGCACACTCGCTGCCCCCCCCCCAACCCCTCGCCAATCGTCGGCTTTCAAAAGAATGTGCGCGAAAGGCTCTGGCCCTCAATGGCGTTCGGTGCAGGTCGTTTTGGCGCGGATATTCGATCCGCTGCGCCGCCAATGTAAAATTGACCAGGGCAATTATAAAATCCCCCCCTCAATTATTATTGATAAATAACTACATGCCATTGTTATAAAATTATTCATTGACGCGCTGCTGCGACACTAGTATAACTACCGAATGCAATTTCGGCATTGCAAAGCGTATTGATTATATATATATATATATATATATATATATATATATATGCTCAAAATATGCTCGATTGAATGCAATGGTTAAACAAATGAGGCTCGGTGATCGATGAAATCGGAAAAAAAAACGCTCAATGATGCGGATAAATATGTTGCATAACCCCTCATAAACGAGGCCGTCAAGTATTGCACGAGGTCCAGCATTGGCATATGGGTGTGCGTGTGCGTGCGCGCGTGTCCGCAGCTACGGAAAACCTCGGATGGCCTCCACCTTTTTTATCTTATTTATTCCTATAAACGTTAACAATATCCTATGCCGCTCTTGGCGTTAAAATCAATTTAATTCATCTCCCCCCGATCGCTTTCCCTCTTCCCGTCCCCGAACGCTTCATCGAACTATGAAATTATCGTTGAAAGAAACCGACTGATTGTATCTTACCATTTCATGTCATCGTCGTAAGTACGGATAGAATTCATTCAAAATTATCGTTTGCCAATCGGTGCTGCACTCGAAAGTAAAGAAAACTAGAGAATTACAAGTATTGTGGAAAGGAAAGGAAAGGAAAGGAACGGAAAAGGCCAAGACAGATTAGTCGGCAGATCTCTCCGAAAAGAAATTAAGAAAAGTAGGTGGAGAAACGAAAAAATAGCCAAAGTATTGCACGTGGGTTAGTTGGGCGGCGCGTTCACGATGTCGTACGCGAGGCACGGTTGATTAAGATTAGTCAAAGGAAAATTATCTGCTAGTGGGTAGTCTATTGTCGGTGAACATCGGGCCAGGCCAGCCGTCCGACCCGAATTGTATATATATATATATATATATATATATATATATACACGTTGCGGTAGCCGCGAGTGCGCGCGCGTAACCACTCCGACGTCCATCCTCGTGGTTGCTGTGCATCGGTTGCTTCAGGAATAGTGACGACTGTCTAGCAGCCGGTCGCCGAGTTTTTGGATTTAGAGCCGAACGAGCCGAGATGGAAGTCACAGGCGGTACCTCGATCTCCCTGACGAAGTGGCAGATAGCTCTGGTATTCGGGGCCCCGCTCGCCCTGGGCTTGGGGTATATGTACTATAGGAATTTTGACAAAGCCGACAAGAAGCCGGACAGATGTAAGATCAAAAAGATACCGTGGCCCAAAGATTCTAACAAAGATAACATTACCGAAAGCAATGAGAACTCTTTTAAGGTGAAGTTATTTTTCTTTTAAATTCATTTATTATTAATTTCAAAGCACTCTTTTCGTAATTAATTATTCATTTATTTTCTATGTCTTCTTTTTTTTACTTTAGAAGCTTGAAGGCAAACCTTTCCTCACCAATAATACTTTTTTAATATAAATTCATACAATACATATTTTTTCCCCCACATGACATGTGCCTAAAACCAAATATTAAGCCTTTTCGTACTAGTCATTAAATATTTATTACGCATAAATTCATTTATGCCAATTTTTATTACAAAAAAAGTAACATATCCCTAACATAATAGTGTATATATATATATAAGCAATTTACAATAACATAATAAATATGTATTAATAAATAAATAAATACAACTAAAAAGACATAGTAATATTATATAAACAATTTAAATCACTTTTTGATATAAAATATTGATAATATAAGATATTATTTGTAATTTATTTGACTATAAACTTCTTTTTTCAATTAAAAAGTAAATTTTGTTCTGTCATATATTCAATGATATTCAATTAAAATTAAATTGTTTAATTTTTTAAACAGTCATTTATAAATTCATATAAATTTATTTTGTATAAGGTATAATTATTTATTATATTCAGTTTAAAGATAATAATATAATTACATATTATATATTTTAAACAAGAATGTTAAAGTAATTAGAAATGTAAATAATAATTTAAATATTCCAATAATTAATAGTAATAATAATTAATATATTTTTTTTAATAGACACCACTCGAACAAGCAGAATTTTACAAAAAAAAAGGAAATGGATTTTTTAGCTTGGGAAAGTTTGATGAAGCTATTTCCAATTATAAGTTGGCTATTGACACATGTCCAAAAGAAAATTCAGAAGAACTTGCTACATTTTACCAAAATCGAGCAGCTGCTTATGAAAAACTGGTAAATTTATATTCACCCAATTATTAATTTGTGCATATTTATGTCAATTTAATGTTTGATTCTTTTGTGATACCATCTTTACAGCAAAATACGAATTCAGTTATAGATGATTGTACCAAAGCATTAGAATTACAACCAAAATATGTCAAAGCTTTATTGCGCAGAGCAAGAGCTTTGGAATTCGCTAATGATTTAGAAAATGCTTTAGAAGATGTTACAGTAGCGTATTTTCTTGAGAATTTTTCGAACCAAAGTACAGCAAACACAGCAGAAAATATATTAAATAAACTTAGTAAGTATTAAATTATCTATTCTCTGATTTAACAATTTTTAACTTAGTTTTTTAAATAAATTAAATGCTCTTATACAAGTTTTATATCATAATTAAAATTTTAATTAAATTTATATTCAAATTATATTTAAGATTATTAATATATTATCTTATATTTTTATATTTAATAATATAATATTTCATTTATTTATAATTATAAGAAATATTAATTTCAACATACATTTCATTTTATAAAGGTGCAAAACATACGCAAGAGTATTTGGCAACTAAAAAACCAGTTATGCCAAGTAAATACTTCATTAATGCTTGTCTATCAACATATTACAATGATCCTATTCAAAAAGAGTTAAAGAATCCATTACTCGATGACAGCACGTATGTTTTTTTTTAATAAATTCGTGATTAAAATATTTTATTCTATATGTTCTTTCAATTATTATTTTTAAATAAGTAATAAATTATAATTTATATATATATCAAATTACAAGTCTGAGTTTTATATAATTTTACAATTTAATCTAAAATATTATTATCTCATGAAGTTTCTTTTACTTATTTAGGCCATATAACAAAGCATTGTTAGCACTAAAAATGCAAAAATATGATGATATAATACCACTTTGTTTAGAAGAGTTAAATGATCCTCATAGAAATATAAGTCCTTTGCAAAAATTAAAAGTTATTTCATTAATGAGTTCATTCTATTTTATACTTGGTAAATATGATGAGGCAGTAAAAGGTTTTACTGAAATTATTAACAGTAAAGAAAATGCACCAGATTTAAAAGTTACTGCCTTAATAAAAAGAGCAAATATATATTTACAACTTGAAGATTCAAACAAAAGTTTTGAAGATTTTGCAACAGCTATAAATATTGATCCTGACTGTGGTGATATTTATCATAATCGTGGACAGGTGATATATGATTAATTTTATGTAATTCATTTTAGATAAATTATTATTATTCTATAATATATATTAAACACAAATATCTATTTTATTTACAATTAAAGAAAAACATATCTTTAGTAATATTATAATAGAGTATTAATAATATAACGAAATAATTAGAAATAAATTAAAAATATTTTATTTTTAATTTAATAATACGTTTATTATACATAACTAAGGTAAACACGTTAAAAATAAATCATGTTGTACTTTATTATTAGGTTAATTTATTACTAGAAAATCATGAAAAAGCAAGAAATGACTTTCATAAATCTGTAGAATTAAACCCCGATTTCGGTATAACATATGCGCAGAAATGTTTTGCAGATTATAGTTTTGCTAAATCAATATTTGACATAAATTTAATGAATACTGCAATATCTAGTTTCAAAGAAGCAATGGATAAGTTTCCTGATTGTGCAGAATGTTACACTTTGTATGGTCAGGTAATATAAATATATTATAAATATATATAATTATAATTGCAATTCATTAAATTTTAAAATATTGACTAATAATTTATTTTGTTTTTTCTGATAGATATTACTGAATAATAAAGAATTCGAAAAAGCTAATGAATATTTTATGGAATCATTGAAAAGGGATCCTGATAATAGTGCAATTTATGTGCATAGGGGATTGGTATGTATAAATTGGAAAAATGATATTGATAAGGCGACGGAATTGATTAAAAAAGCAATCGAAATTGATGAAAAATGTGAATATGCTTACCATGTTTTGGGTTCGATAGAAGTTCAAAGGTGCGTACAACTTTATAATAAAAAATAATTATAATATACTAAGGCAGATGTACATTATAAAAAATATGATATGATTATATTATGTCAATAATATTTTATAGCATAGATTTTCTGATAAAATTTTTTTTTTATACAGAGGAAATTTGAAAGATGCTATAAGTCTTTTTAACAAAGCTATTCCCTTAGTACGTAGTACTGCTGAACTTACACATACTATTACCTTACGAAATATAACCAAATCCCAACTTGCAGTATCAGAAAGACTAGGAATGAATGTTGACAAACTTTTTCAAAATTTAATGTAATTTTTACAAGAAAATATATAAGAAACAGTATGAATAGAAAAATCAATAGATGACGTCTGATCAAAATCACAATTGATTTTATCGTAGAAATTATGGAAGTAATCGACTCTTAATCAAGTTTTGAAGTTCTTTTACTTAAATATTCTACCTTAAATGGTAGTCGAAAATTTGTGTTAAAATTTAGAATTTTAATTTTTTGTTTTCCTTGTATAACAACAGGAGATAAATTTTCAAAATATTTGTATTAATTGCATTGTTAAAATCAATATTATATATACAAAACAGTGCTTTGCAATGATAAAAATTGATTTTCAAACAAACTAAAATTTTTAATTGTTTATAATCAAGAGTATATCTTTAATGCCTCAATTGTACTAATTCTATATATATATATATGTAATATATGTATAACAAATATTTTGAATTTTAAAGCTATTTAAATGATTTATCAAAATTCTGATTTTAAATCTTTTGTTATTAAATTATCCAATTAATCAAGAGAATCAAAGATTTAAATAAGTGATTCTTAAAATATATAACTATAAAGAAAAATTCTTTAAATTAAAATGAAATTGAGCGACGTGTTTATTAATAGAAATTATTTAATAAATACATTAAAAATATTCTTGAAATTTGTTTAATTGCTTTTTTATAAAAAAATTAGTAGTAGTAATAACTACAAATTAATAATATAAAACTGATTTTTAATACAAAATCTTAAATGCGATACTCTGCTAATATTCGTATCGTTTATGTATATATTGTAAATTAAAAAATAAATTTTTACCAAGAATATTTATATATTTTTAAACAGCATTAAAAATTATAAATATTTTTTTAAACATTAATTTTTTACAAAAGCAATTTTTACTTTACATTACGATAGAAGTAATTTATTCAGAATTTAAAAGAATCATAAATTAGCTTTAGTATTAATAATAGTGAGATGTAAATGTTTTTAAATTAAATGTACTACATATTTTCAAATTAATCAGTTATAATATCTATTTTAAGACATTTTATTTGATAGAAGTAATTTTGGTATGACTTTATTGAAAACTAACTAGTGACAAAGAATAAAATATAGTTTGGTGAATGTATTAACAATTGTTATTTATATAAAAAGTATTGACTATTTTATAACACATGCTGCAAATAATATACATTTGTGTTGAATGTAAAATTATGTAATTGCACTACATATATAAATGCAATGAAGAATATGTAAAATTTATTTAAAGTTACAAAACATTTACAATATATTACAATCAATATAATATTTTAATATTTATAATACAATATAATTTGTAATATTATATTATTCTGTACATAATTATTAATCATTGAACGTATGTACGAGTGTGTGTATGAACGCTCGAGCACGCGCACAAAAATGTGAGTATAAATTTTTAAAAATTTTTTGTTCTTTTGGATATAATCTACTAATTCTAAATCTTCCTAAAGCATTGTCAAGCAGCTTAATGGGAATTTCTTCGATCGTACTATATTTGACTCATATGCTCTTAACATTTATAAAATGCACATTTAAATCATTAGTTTAGAAAAATGATGGTATTTTCTCAAACATCATAAAATATAGATGCTAATGGATACCTTATCACAAATGCTAACATAGAACCTGCAATCTAAATATATAAATAAATTAGATGCTGTTAAAGAAAATTTCAGTAAATAAGCATAATTTGGTAAACTGTCGCACAAATATTATGTGAAATCATTTACCTGAATCATTAACAGTATCTTAGTAAGAGATGATTCTTTCAAAGGACCAATTAATATAAGGATAAAATTTAATATCGTTAAATTGTTACACGTGACTGTGCCATCTTCAGCTTCCTCCCATTTGACGAGTTTAAAAGATTTAAATATCCTCATAATTAATTTACCTATTAAATAAGAAAATTAAGCAATTTCAAATATATTTTAAAATAAGATGGCCAAAGTAATTAATTGTATAATAATACCGAAAATATTTAGATCACTTTTTTTAAAAACAGTCACACTGGGGTTCAGTTTATCCATTATTGGATCATATCTATAATAAAAAAAAAAAAAAAAAAAAAAAAAAAAAAAAAAAAGGAAGTATTTCATTAGACTTGTATAAAATATTTATTATCGAAATTTTAATAAAAAGGCTTGTCTGGATTAATTAATATTTGGCTCAATCGCAACACGTAAAATAAAGACACAAAGATAAATAATAAAATGTATAAATAATCTTAATTCAACATTAATAATTTATTATGTTATAATATATAAATAATTTATTTGAATTTACAATATATAAAATTTTCTAATTTTAAATATTTTCTACGATGGAGCTTGATCTGGAATTTTAGAATTTGTAAGCTAAATCAAATGGAAATTAAATTAATATTTACAATATTTTTTAATGATCCCTACATAAAAAATTTAAGTATCAAGCGGAATAGAGTTTACCTCGGTAGTCGATGACGAGGGCAAGGCACGAAGTGGAAGAGCTGGGGCACGCTGTACAGGAAATTAAGAATTTGGGGAATGAAGAATAGAAGTGTCGTTTTGCTGAAGTGGCCAATTATGCCAACCACCGCAAACGTCATCCCTGAGAAGTAACAAAACGTGTCTCCGACAAAAACCTTCGACGGGTACCTGAAATTTTAAATACACATTCTATAGCTTATTCAAGTTCAATTCAAATCCCGACAAAATACTTTTAATTTTAAAAAATACACGCGTATGTTTACATTAAATTTAAAAATTTGACATTAAATGTCAAAATTCAATGTATTCTTAATTATAATTTCATTATAAGTACTAATAATTATTTAATTGCCAATATTCATAATTGTATACAAAATTACAACGACAATCGCGATTTAATTAATTTAATTAACGTTATGTTAAATAATCATACTTTCGCTTACTACAATAATGGAATGGATACAATAAATAGTTTGACAAATATATGGAATCGGGGCCTGGGAGGGGGTGAAATTAATTTTACACGCACAAATTTGTATTTAAAATTATATAAACGTAGATTTAATTATGCAAGGAAATGCTAATTTTTTGTTTGTTTCAATAGTATAACTTACAGTATAACTTACTTTATCCGAAATCATTGAGGAGGTGAGGTCGGCTTAAACTGGCAAATTACGTTAAATTTATTGTAAAAGGGAGGGGGGAGGCGGGGGAAATAGCTATTATAATTTTGACTAAAAATGATAATAAATTGCTTTTAACAATGTATTCTCGAAAAGATCGAGTCATTTGTATGCATTCAATTAACTTAAATGGAGCAAGAGACGCTGTGCAAACATTTGTATTTGTACAATAGAACGAGCGTTGCGCATAAGCTTGGTAGTTGGATTTTGCGTGAACACGCTTAATAATCGTTACATCGACTTATCTTGGCCATGTTACCAATATATTTATGAATAAGGGCTGGTAAATGTTACGTAGTAAAATCGGTAGGTGTGGGTAACCCGACGACGGTGAGCAGGGACTTTTTTTTATAGAATCGATCAGAGGGCAAATAGGAGCGCCAGTGAGAAAAGGTAAAGAAAGATAAATTATCGAGGTCGCGCGGTGTAAGGAAACTGTATTCGAGAGGGAGGATAGAGGATCCGTGAGTGAAGTGTAATCGAAGCGAGGGCTAATCCAGCCGGAAGAGCCTTGGCGTGTCTAGTTTGTGAATCCCGAGTCTCGTGGCTGGCAATTCTCGTAGAGGGGCAGGCAACAGCAGGGCTCACCTGTTACACGCCGAGCAGATGTTCGCGGTCGCCGAGATTTCCCCGGGATGGATACCCGTGTCTGGATGGAGAGGGGGAGGGGAGAGCGGCGCGCGGGGTCGCGGATACCGACGGCGACGGGCGGGTGGTAGGTAGGGGGTGGGAGAGAGAACCTCGGCAGCTGTTAAGCTTTGGCAGAACGGCGGCGGCAGTGCTCCGCGAGAAGCGGACCCGTGGTGGTGGTGGTGGTGGTGGTGAGGCCGTGTCCTGGGCGCGGGCGCAGGCGCGAGTCGACTAGGCTGCGATCGGTATCGTCGCTAGATCTGGTACCCTCGGCGACCCGTGAAGATAAGAGTGCGGGAGCGAGCCCGAGGCGATGTTAGTGAACGCCCTCGTGGCCTCGGTCCAATTGCAAAATCATCCACTGTCCTCGACATCTCTCCTCGGCGACCCTCTCCATTTATAAATGACACTAAAGACCTGGGACTCCTGCGACTCGCTTAATTCGGAAAGAGAGCCTTAATTATCGCGCCTTGGGGTTATTGGGCCTCTTAGTCCCGCCGCGCTCGAGCCGACTTTTATTCCATCGAGATCCTGCGCAAGTCGTGTCAGGTATATAAACCAAACAATTTATCATTGTTATTCGTAGCTCGTCTCAACGCCTCATTTTCTCTCTGTTACTACGCTAATCCATTATTCCATTATAAATCGTCTATATATACGAGCCTCCGCATACCGAACGTAAGACGAACGAAATGAAGAAAGGAGAATGTTTCAGCAATGCTGGTGTCTGCCGGACAAGAATATAAAAATAGAAAGATAATTTTCCAAATGATTGCGCAAACTCGGAAATACCGTGAATTCTTATTGCAACAGATAAAGTGCAGATAAACTGATTCAACATATATATATATAAATATTCAATATACTGCAAAAAGAGTCATTGCTCTTGCATTTTATGAAAAGCCTTACAGGAATGCACAGTCTATTTCATCAATTCACATCCCAATAAGATCCCTTTTAGCTTTTATTCCTTTTCATTTATTATATATAGAATTAACGTTAATATAAAAAATATAAAAATAATTTTACAAAAAAAAAAGGCTCGAAATGAATGCGATGCAACCTTTTACCTCCTAATTCATCCAAATTAACCCATATGACGGTCAGCTAGAAGTATGTCACTTTATCCATGCTTTCAATGCTTTATTATTCAGTTCGAATAAGCAATATTTTTGCGCTTATGCAAAAAAATTATAAGATTTGCAAACATCTGTTCAAAAGGAAAATTTTTAAATGATTTCATTAGAAGATTTTTTTTTACGAGTATTAATCATGAAAACATTAATCGTAACTTTCTTCAATTTGCATTTGCAATCACAATATATGTATAGACATTATATACATATGATCTCTGCGCGCGCGCGTGTGTGTTATGTTTAGCCTGCATATCTAACTACTAGCTTGATTTAAATTTTAATGTAAAGCAAACTTAAGCAGAAATCAGAACTTGTTTAAGAATTACATTCATACAGAAACAAAACGTGATTAAAATTACTTTCAATGATTTATAATAAATTCTAATTTAATGCCGATGCTTTCTTCTTATGGCAGATAAATAGTTTTATTTAATAAAATTGTTGTTAAGTTATTAATTATGAGCGACATAGAAACAAGGTACGAATTTCCCTTAATTTTCTAATAGAACGCTCATACAAGTTTACTAAGCTTTTAAATTTTTAAACAGCATTTTCCAATTCTGAAAGTAAAATCAATTACTTGAAACGCACGGAGGATGTAGAACATGCATTTTTATTTTAGAATAGTAAAATTAAAGATGTTTATAAATAAAAGCATCACGCAAGATTCTCGCAACTGCCTACTTGATACAATAATAAGCATAATAATAATACGGTTTACTGCGAAAACGACATCGCATGGGCTTTGACTCATAAATGACTTTAATTCTGATGAATGATTGCATTTGAAGAATTAGTGGAGACGCTTTAATATTTTAGACAGTGCTAAAGAAAATCGTATTCAAGAATAGAGTCCAATTAAAAAATTATAAAAAAAACAGCATCATAAATATTTTATACTCATATTTTATAATATTATTTACGTGATATTATATATGAGGACATATATATTTGGATATATAGTGGATTAATCACGAAATTAATCCAGGGTAGCGACAAAAGCTCGATATTTTTTTCGAATGTGGGTAAATTCTTGAGAATAAGTATTAAGTGAATAGAAAGAATCTCGGATGAAAAAATAAAACGCAGGCTGTATAAAGTAGACTTTTTTTCACGAAACTTAATAAAGTAAGATATGCGCGTAAACTCTTTTTAAAGAAGTTGCGCGAGTATGGAACTGGATTAGTTAGTCGTTTTTGTTAGAATGAATAGTACACGAAATATTCATTTCTAATGGAAATATGACTTTTCTGTATGTGTACGTAACTACTGGAAGCCGGGCTCCAACTTTTCATAAAATATGAGTTTTATTACAGGCGAGAACCGAGGAGTGGATACCCGTGCAAGCACACGTATTTCAGAATATTACACGGGTATTGAAAATACAAAAAAGAAAAAAAAAAGAAGGCAAACGAATGAAACTCGGAGGGGAAAAAAAAAATTCATCGGACCGACTCGGAGTCGCTCAGAAATCTATCATTTTGTTAAGGCGAGGAGTAAAATTTCAAAGAGTAAAGTAAAAGTTTCTCGGCACTGAAAAGGCGTGATGGAACGTCTGTAAGAAAAGAGGTAAAAAAAAAAAAAAAAAAAAAGGAGAGGGGAGAGAGGTAAAAAAAAAAAAAACACAAAAACGGGGCCCTTCAAAGGCTCAAGCGCGCATTATTAAAATGTTTTCAATGACGGCGAAGCAGTGTAAGTTCTACCGGCGGTCGCGTATACCCAATAAAAATATGCCTTTGAACGTGCACGAGAAGACACGTAGATCCCGGTATCACAGGGGGACCTAATTATCATTATGAGCAACAGAGTTAACGAGGCTGTTTACCGAGTCGGGTAAGTAAGTAACGCTTCTCGCGCCCGCGGCTCGAATCCCCTCCCAACGCCTCCGACGAATACGGAGAAGACGGCCTCTTGGCAGGGGTCGGCAAAAACACTAAAGGTTCGTGGATCCCTCTTCGCACTCCCTCGTCCGTGTCGATGTCGTCGGGAGACTGGCAATTTCCTCCCCCACGGAGTCGGAAATCATCGCCGGGGCGGGACAGGACGTGGAGGGGTAGGGTATCCCGTCGCTACCGTGTACGTACGTACATACGGGGGGGGGGGAAGGAGTGCGGGCCCCGGTGGATATTCATTAATCGGCTCGGCTCCTTGCCGAGGAGGGCTTGTTGCGGCTCCTCCTTCCGAGCGGCCGCTCCTTCGTGCCATTCTTTCCGCTCCCCCTCTCGGGCTCGGCGACGTTCCTTTTTCGGATGCGCACGTGCCCGGATTGCGCGAGCCAGCTCGTCATCTGGCCGCGCGCCTGCGCCTCCGTGGACGCGGACGACGGCTCTTGAAATAAATACGTACTGGCGAACCTGCATGGCACTTCAGTCGGTGAAGAAAAGAGTCACTGGGACAACGGGTTGCCGCTTCCCTCCTCGACGCCGCCGTCGCCGCCGTCACCGCCGCCGACGAAGCCGCTTTATTTATCTCTCGATGCTTAGCCGACCTCATCTGACCACGGGCCCAAGACTATATTACCGGGTACTTTATGAGCCTCTCTTACATCCACAAGACAATGTAAGCTAACGACACATTTGCAATCCTCCTTATCTCCACCTATCTTAATTTTTTTTTCGTCTTGTTTTTGTTTTTGTTTTTGTTTCGTCTTGGTCTTATCTAATTGATCGCCGCGACAGCGACTTAACCAGGGTAGTTTTTTTTTTTTTTTTTGTTTTTAGTAAGGAAGGAGCGTCGCGGATTTAACGATTAATGCAATGCGCTCCCTGTCTTCGATTCCATCTCAATGTCTTCGCGTGCTACTGAGCAATTGTCCACGAATTCTTATACGCGACCTTTGTATTTTGATCCATTAATTTCATCCTACAACTCTGCGCAATTTCGATACTCCTTGATATACCGCTCCCTCCCTCCCTCCCCCCGCCTCTTCCACGCGCGATACCTGCACGCAAATGATTAATGACTAAATACAATTCACGGCTCAGCAAGCATCGAAATCCTCGTGATTCATACTTCAATTAATCATTGAGCACACTAATTATTATATAAACCTGTGCAATTATTTTCTCTGATCGTGCAATTACTGCTGATGCTGCTTATACATAAACGCAACTACGTTTCCCGTATGTACTTAAAACTTTTTTTAAAAAAAAGTTTTTATTCTACCTTTACCTTCAATTCGTCTACATGTCCGTTAGTCTCGATTTATTAATCAATATACTACTACTAGCAATGCATGCTCAACGAATTCACACACCTTCAATCGACTGCCTGAATTTACAAGTATATTACCTTAAAATTTATAGCCTCCTAAAAAACAGGGTTATTACAGTAAGGCGTAATGTAATGGCAATGAAATCTTACTTTCATAACAGTCCCGTTTAAATTGTATCTCTAATAAAAGCTCGTTTAAATAAAAACTTTACTTAACGCGTAAATTAAGAAAGATAAAAATGCTTAAGTTTTCAGAAAACCTATATTAGCGCTTATTTAATTAATGGACTAATAATACTTTATTTACTAATGGTATTTTTTTAATTAATCGTTAAACTTCTAATAGTATAGACTGCTTTTCAAACCCATATTTCTTTAATGTAATCGGGAAATCTTAATTTTGTCGGCAAGAATGAGTTGAACGTCGTTTTTAATAATATGCAAATAAATTATTTGAAATGAGGGATGTTTTTATTAATATTTGGTGAGGGCGACGTGAGTCAGGGATGACTCACATCTAACGCCCCTCAAACACTTCGGTATACGCGTACCGAATAGCTTTGGAAGGGGAGTATTAATAATCCATGCATCGAAATGAAGCTTCGGAACCATTAAATAATACGATAATCGAAATTTTTGTACCGAAATAAATGTGAACACGGATAATTAAAAAAAAAACAAAAAACTTATTTACAACAGCGAGGAATTAATGGGCTAAGCCGAAGGATATGGCATATGTCAAGAAATAAATATAATTATTACATATCAGAAGGAGGGTGGGTATATAAAGAAGTTGGCAATTATCGATTTGGGTGTTGGCATTACAAGGACGATAGAATCGCCTTATCCAAGGCTCAACGAAATGCGAGCTAAATACATTATCGTTACTCCTAGCCACCCCTCAAGCCTTTAGCGAACGGCGAGTCTTGCATGGGAGAAAGAAAAACGTTTTAAGGATCCCTATCGCAGACAGTTTATGGGGAGCATTATTTCAAACGGAATCGTTGAAAAAACTTGAATAGCGTTTTAAATTCAAAACACTTGTTTCCACAACATGTTTCTCTCTCTCTCTCTCTCTCTCTCTCTCTCTCTCTATCGGTCCTAAATTTATATCACGTGCCAGCAGTGAGGTCGTCAATCCTCGAATTTAACACGGCTCATGGTTGCCTTAATGTTTCGTTGAGTGAACAAGGAACGCACACAATAGAAAACAAGAGCAATAGCGCGTGTACATACAGTGGTGGCTTATGTCGCATGTATTAGAGAATCCGTTTATAGAATATTCCATTCGTGGTATAATAAACTACGATGAGGCCGTGTAGAAAGTTGTTGCTTTCATGTCTACTCGCAGAATATTCGGATAATTAATTGAACGAAGAACGTCGACCGGCAAGGATAACAGTCCGAGGTCGTGGAGCACCGATTATTCGTGGCTCGGGGCTGAGGGAAGCTTTTGGAAGAACGGCTCGGGTACATCGACCCCCGACCCACTGCAACTATCAGGTGCGTAGGAATGTCACGTGACAAGAGCCACGCTGTTGTAGCGATACGAGGTCAATCAAGGACGTTGGGCTGGCTCCTGGCTGGTCAGCTTTGCGAGGCCTTGGCATGAAATCCTTGATCGGAAGGGGCCAAAAGGCGGTGGGGACGCTCGGGTGTCCCAGAGGCGAGCCTAGACCAGGAGGAGGTGTTCCCCGAGCCGTAGTGAGCCTCGAGCGGAAAAGGCTCGCGGTAGTATCGACTGGATCAGGGGCGCGTGCGCGTCCCGCTCGACCTCGCGACCCCTCGTCCCGCTCAGACGTCGGCTGTCCGCCTCGGAAGGCGCTGGCCGAAGCCGTGAGCACCGTCGTGACCGGCCAGGGCGTGGCTGGCAGCGGGTCCGGGGACCGGCGGAGCAGGCCCGTCGGGGACGATGCCTCCGCGCGGTCGCTCGTCCTGCCGTTGCCGCTGCTCCCCCCGTCGCTAACGCTACGGCCTTAGCTTTGCGGTTTCGCTCGACGTCGGATCGACGTACCGGTGAGTGCGCGCGACCCCTGGGCTTTGGCCTTCACCGTGCTCTGTCTCGGCAGGTAGTCCGAGGACACGGGCCCGGACGCCCCGACAACGTCCATACCCCCGCCCCCTCCCCGCCACATGACCTCGCGCGGGCTTATAAGCGTGACCGCGGTCGACCGATCACCCTCCACCCCACGACCCCAGGTCACGCTTCCTCTCTCTTTACCTGCTCTCGAACACCTAGGCCCCTCGCCCACTCAGCTACAGCTAGGCGCCCTTGGCGTATTTTAGGAGTCAGGGGGGATGCCGGCGAGATAGGACAGATAGGGAGCCAAACTACATAGATAGGCGTCAGGGGCGATAATTCGCGCCCCGACCGCTTCGTCGGCAGCGTCGATCCTTTCGTTTTTCGCAGACTGGGCAGCTGGCAGTCCTCGACGGACGTCTCCGATTGGTCGCATTGATAATTAGCTCGTAGAGGGATTACTCGACACGAACAACAGCCCCGAATCAATTTTATTCAGCTCGCAACCCTCGTTGCGCCCGGTTAGTTTGGACCAGGACTTCGTCCCCGATAACGAACCTATTGGCTGAGGTGAAAGGCGCGGTGGAAGGAGGAAGGAGCAAGGTGGAGAGGGAGGGATGGGGGCGCGTAGTGGTCGCGAGACCGGCAGAAGGAAATTCGCCTTGAGAATAGGCGTGAGAGGAAGATCGCGAGGACGAGCGAGAATATCGAGCCGCGGTAGAGGCGATTCCTGGGGAGGTCGGGAATGCGCATGTAACTTCAGCCACGAAGTGAAGTGAAGTGCCCCATCGATTTTCCGACTTCGCACGAGGGCCTCCCGTGTTCCCGCCTATATCTATCTATGTATCTACCTTCCCACGTATACAAAAACCTACAAGTATATGTACATGTATATGAATGAATGTGTATATATATATACACATAGAGGAACGACGGCTCTTCTCGCACATCTCGCGTGCCTCACGGCATTCGTCATCGTATCTCTCGCCCCTATCCAACTGCGCCCTCGGTCGGATCGTCCGCTGCAGGTGATACGTCTCGGGTAAAACGCGTTTATCCCAAGCCTGGACTGTGAGCGACAAGAACGACTGGTAAGACCATTCCTTACGCAGCTTCACGCTTTTTCACCCCCTCTTCTCTCTCTCTCTCTCTCTCTCTCTCTCTCTCTCTCACTCTCATTATCTATCTTTCATTATGTGTCTCTGAATTCTTTCTTTACGTTATTTCAATGAAGCTGGATAAAAGAAAAAAAAACCAACTTTAATATCATTCTTCGCCTTCATCATTATCTCTTTTCTTTTCTTTTCTTTTCTTTTCCTTTTTTTTATTTTCCTTCGGATACTGCTGCTACTGCTGCTGATACTTTTTTCTATACACGGATTACAATCCAGTCTAATACATTTTTCCACTCGGTTTTCGTAATCGCATCAGGCTTAACGTAGGAAATAGTTCACGCTGCTGCTTTACGAGATCTAAAATTTCAGGGCGTAAACCCGCGAACGGTGCCGCAAATGCGTCTTAGTTATATACAAAATATTTCTTACCGAATCATCATCGGATACTATACGTTCTTCTTCTACCATACATATTTCTAAAAGTTTAATACTTCGTATAATTTTACAGATGTTGTAATTTATGTAAAATCAATAATATTAAAGCCATGCACCGTTTATCGTGAAAAGTTTGAGGCATAACGTCATTTCGGAATTTCTTCTTTCATTTTCTCTATTTCAGCAAGTATTTTTTTTTATTACCATTACGTTTCTGTTAAAAGAAATGAAAAGGGATAAATAAAAATACTTTATTAAAAAAGACTGCAATTTTAGTTACAACGTCGACATTATCTTAAACACAGATTATTTCAAAATCTATAGGTAGAATTGTTACTTTAAGAAAGCCACTTGACGACGTTTTAATACTTCAAAGGCAATTGATTAATTTTTCAATGCCCTCTTTTTATTAATTTTCGTACACATATTCTAAATGGTTTTATATTTATTCATCAAAGAATTTTCTTTTGTGTCCTGTCACATTCAGCAAAACATGTTTACACTTTAAATTATTAACATCCTCTGTTTAATATTATAAGCGAAATTAAGAATATCTTACAAAATGTAATATAATTTTCTAGAATAATTGTAATATAATTGCGGAGAATCTTGTAGTTACCAATACACGAGCTGCAATTTTGATAAATTCTTGATAAAAGCAACCCTTTATAGAATTAATTAAACATTTTCAAATTAAATTCTAAGTTGACGCTTATATAATATAATAAAACTATTACGAAGAGACGAACTATTATCGATATCATTGATTTAAAAAAATCTGATTTTCGAATGATGCTATTGAAGTTAAAAAGAAAAGATTACTTTTGAAAATTAATTAAGCTCGATTAAACTAATGCAGGAGGATAAGAAAAAAATTTTGATATACAAATAAGAGGGGATTATATGTGCCAATATTGTGATAAATAGTCCAAAAGAGTTGTCAAGTTAAAGTTAATAATCGGAATGTCTTATCTTTATTCTCAATTCACATATGATTGATAAAATGTAGTAAATTTTCGCCTTGGGAATGAAATGAAATGAAAAGTATTGAGGAAACGAGCTAGCGTTAGGTGTCGTGGTGCTCCCGCCCTCATAAACCAGAATGCTTCCGATAAGCTGTAAAAGAATGACATAACGTTGAAAGCGCTTCTCGCGACTTCTCAAGCCGCTCGAGATCTTTTGTCTCGCGTTCACAATCCGCCGAGTGGAAGATTTATGAGAAATAATGGCCGAGAGGAGCGGGGGCACGTGAGAAATGAAACTTGCCGCGAGTGGAAGATGGGCGAGGGGTCGGGGTCGAGGTCGGTACGCGACTTCGGTATAAAATGTAAATTACTTGTAATACAAAGTATGCGTGGCTATCCGTAGAAAGAGAAAAAGAGTGGAAATCGATAACGAGGCGAACCCGATCCTCGATTCCAGACTTCCTTATTGTTTCGGCGTGGCAACGACGTGCTCGTCGATGTACCGCCGCTTAACCTTTGGAAACTCGAGGCATCGAGAGGTTTGTTAGCGAATGATATCTATACATCGTTCTTTCAATCGGAAGTTATTAGCACTGCTCGACGGGGCCGCGGTGCAGGGTGGGAGGAGGAGGAGGAGGAGGAGGAGGAGGAGGCGAGAGGGCGGGTGCGACGGTCGGTGGGTTTTCCTTTTCTCTTTTCATTTTAACTTAGTTTCCACTCGCGCTCATCACGGACTCCGAATAATGACTCACCGCTATACCTGGGAATGTGAGGAGACGGAATATGAATTTCTTTAATCGAGCAACTGAAAAGGACTGTCGTGTACATGACATGACAATAAGTCGTAATCGCAGTCAAGAATTCGAATTCGACCCTGATTTCTATTATTACGAATAATTACCGTGAAATCTTATACGATTACGACTTGGTTGATATCTTGGGCTTGACTTGGGCTCAGAAAGAATATCTCGTTATTACGAGACGACACAATTCAGTTATTTTTAATTCAATTAATTCGTATAAGCAGTCGAAAGAACCGCCTTAATAATAATAATTGTAAATTTTACGGGAATTTATTATCGAGTTTTATGAATCGCTAAGACTCAATGCCATTTTACAATAATAAAAAGGATAAAAAAATGCTTTAGATTTTAAAGCAGTTTATCTTACGGAGTAAAATTCATAAGATTCAACGCAGCACATTATAGCAAACGACTCCTCCAACGTTAAAATACTTGTAAATTTTTTCTCAGATATTTTTTTTTTTTTTTTTTTGTTTTAAGTTCTGCCTTGTTTTTTGTTGAGCAGAAAGGAAGACTCGAGTATATTTTTAACTTTTAATACTTTTTGCATATCCGAGAGAGCTCGACACGCGGGATCTAATTATAGTGCCACTTTTAGATAAATCAATGTAAAGCATCGTGTCGAGCGAAGCGATTGCGGAAGCTACTGAGTATACTGTTTGTTATAAGAAATTTTTTACCTGACCTAAAAAGATAAAAGTCAAAGTGCAGACATACATTTTCGGGGAGGCTTACATTTATTAGAGGGAGCGAAAAGCAAATATTTTATAACACGATTTTCTACGCTGACAATTTAGCGACCTAACTGGACTTATTTATGCCCCCTATGTGCCCTACCGGAATCACTTCCTCTACAACGCGAATAGACAGACGTCGTCCTCCTCCTCCTCCTCCTCCTCCTCCTCCTCTTCGCCTTACCCTCCCCTCACCAACGCTTTCAACCGCTCTTACTCGGATTCTTTTCATGTACTCAGACATATCTGTCTCCATCTGTCTCCTCCCTACCCGCCCGACCCCTTTCGCGCTACCCTTTCACTCTCTCTCTCTCTCTCTCTCTCTCTCTCTCTTCCTTTTCTCTTCTATTTTTGCGCTATTATCATCTCGATGAAGAGTCGTGCAGAACTTATTCCAATTGTTGAGAGTTACTATTAATATGCGAAATGAAGAAGCCTTTTTACATGAAAATACATGATACAGGCATTTGATGTTCATATTATCAATATATTATATTATCACTGTATTGTTGCACTAAGTGCCAAGGAACTTTCATTCGAATGTTAAAGGCCATATAAGCAAATATAACAAAGGTCATAATGCTCGAAAATTCTGTACTTATGATGGAAACAAACTTTATATAATACATAATAAAAATTATATACACACATCTATTAAACTAAATAACGCATTTATGTGTAGTAGTGGCAGTAGCTTTCATTGTATGCAAATTTTCGATGTCGATAAAGAAGATATCAGCGTTCAATTCAATGGTCGTTCTAATGAATACTGATCCTATAGGGCATTTGACTTGTATAAGCTCACGGAACGTTTACTCCGATTGTCTCCATCAAGAAATCAATCTTACTTTATTTTCATATTTCCACATATGTGTTAAAATACTAATACAAATGTTAACGTACTTTTTTAACGACTAGCTTTTTAAAAATCTAATAACATATAAATAACGTCGATTATTTTCAATTTCAATTCGACTGATATTAAATTGAAAATAATATTGTTATTCCAAGCACAAAAACAGCAAAAAAAAATAATGTTCTACTTTCAGAAGATGTTTTTTCGCCGTTGAAGTTAAAATTGAAATTCGATTTTCACGAGGTAAATAATAAAACATATGGTTTAATTAATTTTTTGTAAAAGAAACCAAATAAATTATTCATAAGAAGGTTTAAAAAGCGTAGAGTATTAAATGTAATTAAAGCATTTAGTTTTAAGATTTTAATCTTGAATCTTTATTAAGTTTCGAAATCGGGTTAAAATTCTCGGAGTAATCTGCAGTCGGAAGTCAGATATTTTCAATAGAAACCACGCCTACAATTATACTACTTGGCATAACTTTAATTTGAAAGATTCCGTAAGTCATTACTGTGTAACAAGAGATGGAATCTCCGGCTGCTGTAATGAAAAATCTCTTGTTGCAAGAATGGTTGGTCGAGGGTTGAATAATGAGAGTGATACTGGTCTGCAAGAGGAAGGGGGAGGGGTGTAGAAGCAATGGAATGGGCGCTATAATTTTTCATTGCTTTTCATTGCTTTTCGTTTCTTTACAGATGTCCAAGTCGACGTACAAGGTTCACGCCGTTAAATGCGTTCGACCAAAGAAGGCATCACCCGCGCAGGAGAGTCGCTCTCGCACGTCAAGCATCAACGGCATCAACGGCATCAGCAGCAGCAGCAGCAGCGGCGGCGGCAGAAGCATCACCATCAGCAGCAGCAGCAGCAGCAGCATCAGCAGTATCAGCAGGAGGAGGAGGAGCAACCGCAGTGGCGACGACGGTGGCGACGGTGTCAGGAACTGCAGCCGCAGTGGGGTCAGCGGTAGCTAGGCGAACTCGAGAGCCGAACGACGGCACTAGCAGCGGTAACGGCGAGGGCCTTAGCGATGAGGAGGCAACGGCTAAATCGGCTGCTGGAGTAAAAGGACGTGCGCACAAGAAGCAATTTAAACGGTCGAACAAAGAAAGCGATGCCATGCAGACTCGCTTGGACTGGAAGCTCATCCTCCTCTACACGCTTCTCGTCCTCCAGGTGTTCATTGTCATGGTCTACGTGGCATCCACCCCCCACGTATCGGACCTCAATGCGCCCGCCCTTAAGGATCCCATCACATTCGTCACTTTCGAGTCTTCCAAGGTATTATCCGTAATAAAACCTGATCCACTCGTTATAAAAATTGTTTAAAAAGTACGGTACTGAATCTGAATCCCTTTTTAAATTCAAAATTACATTACAATTAGAAAAGGCTTGTTTCAGCAATTTTCCGCACATTAACCGAAATTTAATTGATCTAACGACACCTTAAAGCCAAGGCTTACATTGACAAAGTAAATTTTAATTGCACTCGTGATTGTCGCATTAAATTTAATGAAATTACAATGCTTATTGAGAGCAGTTTCTACAATAATTTTAACGAGCGAGAGACTTTGTTCCTCTAAATGAAATAACAATGGTCAAAGTCATGCAATGCAAACGCTTCAAAGGAGAGGACGCCCTTTGAAAACCTGACTAACGCAATTACGAGAGAGAGTGAGAAGAGACTGCGGGAGGAGGAGGAGAGGGGGGTTAATAATAAAAAAAAAAAAAATCCAGAGCGCTTTTTGAAAATTGACCATCTGCAGGGCTGCTGCGCTAACAAAAGCACGACGTTGCGGACGATAGCGACGGAGACAAGCCTCCGCGAGACCAAGACCTTCCGAATGTTCGAAGCGTACAACGAGACCCTCTGCTGGCGGGGAGGTGTGAACGAGCGGCGGAGTAGGCGCGACGCGACGGAGAGGTGCGTTTGCATCCAGGGTTGGCATGGCTCTGACTGCGGACAACCCGAGGTCGTCTGGCGAGCGATTATGGCCTCGAAGCAGAAGGTGCGCCTGAAGCGGCGCAAACTCGCCCGACGCCTCATACACACCTTCTACGTGCACGACCACAACTCGGCCATTGCCGAGGTCATCGTCGAGGAGCTCTACCCGGTCGTCGACCTCTTCGTCATTTGCGACTTCAGCCTTGCCGAGGACAACTTCCGTCACAAATTGGGTAACTGCCAAGCCACGTACCTCCTAGTAACTCCTAGGGCACGCGACCGATGATTCGCTTTCGTTACCCTCATTCCATAGCCCTTGCCTTTTTGTTTTTTTTTTTTTTTATTTTTTGCAAAATTTACACGATGCTTTTACTCAAGGCGGGCGCCTTTCTCCATAATCTTCTTTTATCTTACTTGCCGGGCGCTGTTATTCCTTTGCCAATAGGGATTCTAAAAGAAGCTTCAGACTGAGTTCTACACCGATCCTAATCCCCCCTTCCACGTCATCGCTTTAGCCTATACAAACAGGATTCAGCAATGAAGCTCGAGGCTTTCCTTGGCCACGAAATTCGCTAAATATCTCAAGTAATCCTTTATACGAAATTATAAAGATAATCGGTCGGAAATGAAAATTATCGGGTAAATTAGTCCGTAAGTTTTTAGAATAAATTCTTAGAATAAATTTTAGAATAAAATAAACGCTCTTGCGCTAAGAATGTCTTGGTTTATGCTTACGGAGCTAAGTGGTGCATTCGTTGTGTAAATAAAACTGTTGTTTATTTTTATTGCATTCTGTCTGTTTGAACAGCTAAGGGTTTCCTCGCCGAACAGCAGGAGAAGATATTGTACATTAACGTGGCTTCGAAGGCAAAAAAGCCAGCGAGAGTCATTTCAAAATATGTCTGGGACAGAGTAAAGAAAATGGTGAAAAACATCAGGGATGACGATCTATACGTTTGGACGGATGCCGAGCAAATATTAAACGCCAAGGCTTTGATGTTCCTAAAGATCTACGATGGCTGGCCCCAGCCCATTGGCTTCCGGCTCCGGTGGTCCGTCTTCGGATTCTTCTGGCAGCATCCCCTTAAAACGACGATAACCATTGGGGCGTGCACCGTCGGCCTGATGCGGGAGGCCCATCGATTCAACTCCCTCGTCCTTGAAAAGGAATTGACTAACGAAGTGGCCGAGAGAGAGACCTTGGGCCTGGTCATAGGGGATCTCAACCATTACGGCGGCTGGTACTGCCAGTTTTGCCAGGGTCCGGCCAATATCGTAATTGCCCTACACGAGAAAAACAGGACCCGGGAAATGACACTGGAGAGGAACATCGACGTCCCTTTCGTCGAGGACCTCATTGGCACTGGGATGTGGTTCGACGAGAAAATCAACTTGCTCAGGGCGTACAAGTCTCGGGAATCGTATTACGCGCCCGAGACCGTTATGAATAAGACGTGGAAGTACGACTGGCTGGTCGAAAATTTCTACGCCAAGATGGATTATTATTGAATGGACATTGTTTAATCACGACGGCCCCGACTGTGATATTAACTCGTACTTGAACGTCTATATTCTATTCGTACATCTGAATTCACTAGGCGTTCACTAATCATTTTAATCTGTTATTATTCGTACTTTTTATGTAAGATAATTAGCAGAGCTAGTGTTGTAGCTTCAGTTTTTATAAACTATCTATCATTATTCCCTTTAGTTATCAGGGGATCGATGTAACGACTCGAAAGACTGTATTATTATTACTATTATTATTGTCATTATTATTGTTTTGTATTTACCAGAGGTTTAATTGCTTTAATAAAAGTTGATGATCGTATACTGATATTCTTATCACTATAAGACTAATTTTTGTACTTACCTATTATGCTTCCAGAGGGCAAAAGACACAGCAATGTACGGTATTATGAAGTACATGGAGAACTGGTGGGCCTTCCACATGTCCCCAAATAATTCTATTATATTAAATGTAAGAATGCTTGTTGCGATGATTAAACTCTGTCCTACTTCTAATCCATTCACTCCCGCTAATATGTTGATTGCATTTGTACAAAAAACAGCAAGCATTCCCATATAGACATAGTAAAATAACCATAGATCAACAGATAAATTAAAAAATGCTCTAAAAGGCTTTGGAATAATTATCACAGTGGAATTAAAATTAACAAAGTATACCATCAACAATGGTAAGCTAGCTATTGTTGGTAACAATAATTTATGCCTCCATCGCAAGTCCAAAACATCATCGGCAAATCCCAAAAGCATCATACAACATATAGAGAGTAATGCAGCCAACAGCTCCACAAACTACAATAAATGACAAATTTTCTTATTCACAATTGCTTTTTGAAAAATTCTTAAAAAAAAAAAAAAAAAAAAAAAACAATATTGTTCTTTTATCAAACTAATTAATCTCTTTGTCACATAAAGATATAATAAAATTATATCAAGCTATTGATAACAAAGCATTTTATTACATTATTAATGTTTCCTCTCATGATATGAGGTCAATCAAATTGACTTAATTTATTTATAGATAAAATAAACTAATTGTTAAATTATGTGTGAAATATTAAATTGTTGTGTAAATAGAAGTGAGCATATGTTAAGTTTAAAACAAAATTTGCTTTGAAATTTTTCATTGAGTTGTCACTTATGTATTAGTCCGGTACAAGTAAGAATATTTTTGTATAAGATTTTCAGTTTACCTCATTATGAGGAAAATCCACATTATTGAAAATATGATCGCTGAATGGTATTGGAATGAACAAAAACATTGTTATTAAAAATGTACATCCACTAACAACGCCCATTGCTTCTGGACTAAAAGTAAACAGGTAAGAGATTGTGTAGAAGAATATTAACATTCGGTTAGATAAATATAATGCTAAAGAAGCTCAAAAAGTCGTATTATATGTATTAATAATTAATATCGATATCCTTAAAACTGTCAACGCATACTTACATTTTTGTCTGAGATTTTTTATTCATGTCGATGCCGAAAAGGTTAGCATTGAGAAATGTCTGCTTTAAACCCGGAATAAGTCGCACCGTTAAAAAATATGTGCATATCGACATTGTTACATTAATATATAAAGGAAAGGCTCGAAATGCCAATTGATCCATGCTTCGAGCCCTGTAAAATAAATAATTACAACACAGCTTAAAGGATAAACAGAGTATACAAATAGGCGGACGTGTACTGCTGCGTGTGCAGATAATGGGATATTTTATAATAAATGGATAGATTGGAGATTAGGAAATGTAGGCGGCAAAAGCATCGTCTACTCCGGTCACTGTCAAACGGTAACGTGACGTCAATTTCGAATAATACAGGAAACCAGAGGGAATTAACCGCGCCAGTTCAAATTATTCGAGTACTTTAAATATTAGTATTGATTAACGTGGGTTAATTGCAAGTCACTGCTGATATCGATAATCGGCTTTATATAACGTTGATTCTGTGAAGAAAGGAAATAAAGGAGTTCGGCAGGCGGTTACACGCGCTTAGACTAAAATTAATAAGAAATGCAAGTCTATTAGACCGCGTGTGTGGATAATTACTAAAGGGAGTTATGGGTTTAAATTAATAAAGGGGGGAGGGGAGAGTGGGCGCGAAGGCAACGGCTAGTTGATGAAAATCATCGGAAGGCTAATGGAATTTCAAACAACGGGAGATTCTATCTAGGCATACGAATAATCCTGTGTCTGTATGCCTGTGTACGTAAGAGGGCAGGGAAGGGTGAAACGGTGTTGCCGGCAAGTTGGCAACAATTGGGCGTTGACACATTCCCCCGTATCTCGTGGACCGCGAGGGGAGTGAGGGTCGATCGTGGAAGGATCGAGGGGGGCTGCGCCTCGGCCATAAAACCCGGTATGGCTGGACTCGGCTGTCCAGTGTTGTCCAGTCGCAGATCTTAAATAAGATAAATAACATGTCGATTTGAGCCACCACGCTTCCGACAATCTTCTCGGTTCTTTCTTTATTATGTGATTAGAGGCCAAACTCGAGGAAAGATGGCCATTAACCTGGCCAAGAACAAGGACGCCTTGGTGGCTGCCTGGCAGAGCGTCGTCGACGACAAGTCGCCCATCAATTGGCAAGTCCAGCAGCTCCTTTAACTCTTCTTTCTTATTTACATTGTCACTGCTCAAACATTGGCCGCTCACTTAGCGAGCAGTGACTTTCACGGTTCAATAGCCGATTATCGAGCCTAACGCACCGCACCCCCTCCCCACCTACATCTCACGCTGTCTCTCTCTCTCTCTCTCTCTCTCTTTCTGTCTCTCCGCAATCCGTTTTTTAAGATGGATTTGCGCTCATGGGGATCTGCCGTGCCGTTAGATATTATAAACGCAACGATTATTGCTCTCAAGTCTACATTACCTCCCCCCTCCCCCTCCCTTGAGCCTGCCCTATCGAATTTATCTTATGAATTTATCCACCTCTCATTCCGCCAGACTTTACTTTACCCCAATAAAATAATCAGCTCCCGCACCGATTTCGACTCCTTCCTAACAGATTATCGTCTATTCCTTTTTCGTGCTATTGTTATTATTATTGCGCAAATTTTCCAGCCAAATGTAGCTCTTTTTTATTTTTCTTATTCAAACATTGCCTTTTAAACAAACATGGTCGCCGTTGTTGTTTTCAAAGGAAACGATCATGGCTGCTTCCGTGAATGCAATATTATAAACATGTATGAAAACGGTTTCCTAATATTTATAAAGGAATCATTGGGCATGATTGAATTTAGACATTCAATGAGCACGTATTCATAAATAAATTTAAGTTATGATTTGAATATTTCATTCGAGCATTCATTTTCATTTTGGAGCACTATATAGCTTAATCCTTTTTGTAAAATAATCCAGATTTACAGCCTTTTTTCCATATATATATATATATATATATATTAAAAAGAGTTCTCTATTTTCATGATCATTTAATTAATTGGTCTGTAATTTATTTCACAGGGCTGTGTATAGCTATGAGGGACAAACAAACAATCTAAAAGTTGTTAATACTGGAAAAGGAGGTTTGGAAGAAATGATTGATGAGTTAAATAGTGGCATGATAATGTATGCTTTTTGTCGTGTCATCGACATTAAAACTACTTTGCCAAAGTGCTTACTTATAAATTGGGTAATTATTTGCTTATGTTGAATTTCAATGCGATCAAGTCTATTACCTTTTTCATATTTTATCCACAAAAATACAAGAGTCTTCACTTCTATTAAGTTAATGTATTTATTTTATTTTTGAAACACTACTAAATAGATATTCATAAATAGATATCCTTGAAAAAGTATTTTTCTTTAATATTATTATATAATAATAATCCACCTAAAAATAAATAAATATAAGAAATGATTGTTTCTAGCAAGGAGAAGGTGCTCCGATTGTAAGAAAGGGAACTTGTGCAAATCATATTAGAGATTTAGAAAGGCTATTAAAAGGTGCACATATAACAATAAATGCTCGATGCGAGGAAGATGTTGAAGTTGATTTGATAATGGAAAAACTATCAAGGGCTACAGCTTCCGCTTATAAATTTAATGAACCTCGTGGTGAAAATGGGAGTCATGCTGGTCCTGTAGGAACTACTTATCGCAGGTCACTAATGTTTATATTAAAACTGTCACATAATAATTAAATTAAATTTGTTATAAGTTATTTATTATAAATAAATTTAACAGAGTGATACCAGCACAAGAAATTAATGCTAGTGAACGTGATCAATTTTGGCAACGAGAAGAAATCGAGGAAAAACAGCGTTTAGAACAAGAACGTATTCGTCAAGAGCAAACTCGACGGAAACTTGAAGAAGAAGCTAGAAAACGTGAAGCAAAAGAAACTGAATTAAGAGATCAAAAGGTATTTTTTATTTTCTGTAAATTTTATTGATTATTCGAAATTTTATTCAATATTTTATTGGTTATAAATAAATTATTAGGTTACAGCAAAAGAAGATATAGTTGCTAAACAAAGACAAGCAGAGCAAAGGGCTGAAGAAATAAAAAATTTAAGAAATCAAAAGATTGCTGCTAACAATGATAAGAATAGCGATTCGGATGATGAGCCGAAATCCAGAAGTGATGAATTACGTAGACAAAGAAGCAAAGAAGCGCAGCAATTAATAGCCCAACGAACTATTAATGCAAGAGCCGTTTTCGAGCAAAATAGTAGTGCTGGTCAAACTAGAACACCGCTAATACAACATCATAGGGGTAATCATGTAGAAGCTGCAAAAAAAGCATTCGAACAAAATCATTTTCAACAAAATAAATTAAAAGATACTATTAAAATCGAGTAAGTGCCTTTTTTAATTAATTTATATGCATATAGTGCTACAATTAGCTTTTTATTAGATTTATTTATTTTACTTTCTTTCTTTGTAGGAACAAATCCAATACGGAAATTAAAACTGAAAAAATACAACCTACAATACTAAAGTTACAGCCACAGCCAGAATCACAAAGTCAGCCACAAATGCAACCGCAAATACAATCACAAATACAACCTCAACAAAAACATGAAATACATTCATCTCCGCAAATAGAAACTTCACAGCCAATTCAAGAATCAAAGCAAACGCAATTACCGCAACAAATACATGTACAGTCACAGGTACAGGTGGAGCCACAATTATTAGTGTCTCAGTTACAAAATGATTTGCAAGTAAAAGCAGTGGAGACACCACAAA
The DNA here is from genome assembly GCA_018883505.1 of Ceratosolen fusciceps. Taxonomy (NCBI): domain Eukaryota; kingdom Metazoa; phylum Arthropoda; class Insecta; order Hymenoptera; family Agaonidae; genus Ceratosolen; species Ceratosolen fusciceps. The sequence continues at coordinate 340,332 of RCIC01000037.1, read as the reverse complement.
TAAAAGACAATTTGATGAACGACAATATTATAAAGCAATATCATGATGAAAAGACTAACAATATTCAACAAATACAACAAGAAACTGTGAATCATCAAATGCCAATACAAAATATTGATGAAGCTGAAAATGAATTGTACGGACAATTAGAGTCTGGACAATATTTATATCTTGATCCAAACAATCAAGGTATGAAAGCAAGGGCTCTTTATGATTATCAAGCAGCAGATGAAACAGAAATTACATTTGATCCTGGAGATATTATTACACACATTGATGCTATTGATGAAGGATGGTGGCAAGGATTAGCACCTGATGGAACATATGGACTCTTCCCAGCCAACCACGTTGAAGTTATCGATTACGGTTCAACATGATGCATAAATATTACCAATAGTTGTTTTATAAATCATTAATATGCAATGGTGATATAATTCTAAAAATTATAAATTTTTATTTCCAATATTTCATTAGGGAAGAAGAAAGTAAACTCAAATAATTCAGTCATCTAATTATTAAAATTCAATTGAGCATAGTCTTTATACAAGAGATATTATAGAGAGAGAAAAAAGAAAAATAAGATACATATTTATACTTATAAAGTGATTATTATTATAATCGAAAATAAGATAAAATTTTTTTCACATAATGTTAAAACATAGATTAATCATTTATAAGCATTGCTACTTAGTATTAAATGAAAACTACGTTAATAAGATGACTACAAAAGAATTAAAATTTTTATGCATTTTTAAGAAAATGTGGAAATAAAAGTCATAGGCATGTTTAGTTTCAATATTTATTAAAAATACTTATCTCTTTTGTTTCAAAATTTTTTTTAGAATTTTTATCGTTCCTTAAATTATTGCAAAATACATCGTCTGTAGAACCACACTTAACCCTGGGTAGTTGATTAATTTGCATTAATTCCCTAACTTAAAATTAAACCAATCTTTATTGTAGAGTTTAATGTTTAATTAAAAAAATTTAAAGTAGTTCGTATTTAAAACAAAATATATATATTCACTATAAACATCTGCAATTAGTCCCATTATTGCGTACTTTACATAGCTCTAAATTGTACTTAATTAAAACAAATAATATAGATATTCTTAAACAATACCCAGTGGATAACAGTATTTCTCATTAAAAACGCATTTATTTTGTTTCATTGAAAGAACAAACTAAGAACAACGTTCATGCCTAATTTAAGATTTTTGCTCATAGCTTCGTTAACGTTACATTATATAGCTTAAACACAATTTTTATAAACTTTTTTTTACTGATAATGGTGCAATAACCTAACTCGTACTCAATTCAAGTTATTATCATTTGTATATATTTTACATTTTGTTACAGCACTTGAATTGCTAAACAATTACTCAAAATATTTGGTTTTTTGTTTCATGTTCATATGAGTAGTCACGTGAATAAGTCGGTAAATACTCACATTAAGATTACGTTAAGATTATAATAAAAAAAAAGTTTTTAATATTAAGTTTGACTTATATATGAATTTGTTCTAGAAATATCATTAAGTAATTGCTTTTAAAATTTTGTACTTTAAAATGGTATATAATTGTTACTTGATTTTTAAATGTATAAGAAATTGAATGATTGAAAGTGGTAATTTAAAACACTAAGAAATATAATTGTAAAAGTTATTGTTCTATAATTTATTTAAAATATTAAAAATTTGTATATAATGATTGGAAATAAATTTCATCACGAATGAAATTCGAATAGTAAATTATTTTAACAATCATTACTTGGCCAATATAATATTATTTTTTATTATTATTTTTTTTTTTTTATTGAAGTCTTTAATCTTGCGATAAAATTATGTATGAATTAATGAACCATGTATGTGACATTATTTTCAAGTAAACATTGAATTATTAATCATGTTTATGTGTATGAATTTTTAGTAAATAAAATATACTGCCACTATCTGAATGTATTTACAATCTTATTTGTTACAAGTGAAAAACACATCACTGAATTACATAAATCTAAATAAAATAATTTTCCAAAAATAAATAGAAGCTATTTTTGACAATATAAATTAAAAGTTACTTATTACATTACATCTTTTATGTTGAATTAATTTAATTAAATATGGGATGTTTGGTTTCATTTTTATTAAACAAACTACAAATACTCAAGAACTTAAAAAAGTGATTATATTTAAATATTCATCTTTAACTATTTCTTATAATTCTTAAATTTTTTTTTTACTATCCTATATTAATAGTATATCTATTAAATCACATTTTCTTCAAAAATTTAATTACATTTATTGTTATTATGTTCATTAGTGTAACAACACTTTTTCTTCGTACTTCATTGTATATAGAAAAAAATGGACTTTGTACAATTCGCTTTTGTTGATAAATCGATGTTTTTTTCCCCCGATAATAAATCTAATGTAATTTTCCCTCCTATGATGATTTTTATATAAAATATTTCCATATGTCTCTAAGGAATTGTTTGCATACCTGGCAAGGGCAAACTTCGTTACTTTGAAATAAACACCTAACTTAGGCAATTCTGCTGGTGGTAGTCAACAATTATTTTATAAAATGACATTAAGTAGAACTATAACGTTCTGTTTAAAGAGATAAACGTTATTTTCTTCATGAATTATAAAAAAAATATAAAAACATAAGTACGAAATAACATGTACATCAATGAAAATTTTCTACCTCTTAAAAAAAAATTATTCTAATAGATTGTGCATAAATTTTATATCACTTATTTAAAAAACCGTCATTTGTTTAACACTCAATACTTATGACTAATTTCATATTCATGTTCATCCTCACCATTTAAAATATACTTCTTTTATAATTCACTTAAAAAATAAACTCACTTGAGCGATTGGTAAGTCTGAGCGCACTATATAAGTCACTTTCACAAAAAAACAATCTTCAGAAAAATAAAAAACAAGAAGAAAACACTTAACAGTCTGTCTCAAAGTAACGAAAAGCCGTATCCACTTGCTATTCTTCTGCACGCCGAAGAACAAATAAAGCTACAACAAGAGAGGTTCCATTACTCGAATGTTCAACTATTACTGTTCATTGTAACAGCAAATCATTAATGGTTTCCTCCACCGGCATCACCGCCGCCACCGTTACCCGCGTGGCTCAGAAAAGCTAAATGTCCTTTAGGACACTTGTTCGCGTAGTGACCTTTACGACTGCATTTATAGCATGTTACCTCTTCGAGAGGTTTCTGGGGCCCGCGAGGACCATCACCGCGGGGTCCATTATGCATATTAACGCGATGATGGTTATCTCCGCCGCGATGATACTCTCTATCCAATTCCTGACGCACCTGTTGTTCACGCATATCCGATGGCATTTTGTTGCAGTAAATAGCCTTGTGTCCGCTTTCTCCACAAAAATGACATGTGATCATGACTTTTTTACCCTCCTTTGGTTGCATATCTTGAATAGCTGGTAGTTCAAATCTTGGGCTGAAATTAATAAAATAGTGTATGAGGACGCAGAAGTTATAAAGGATTATTGTCATAAGAACTCCATAATTTCATTGCATTAAAATTTGAATTCTAGTATGAATGATTACTTACTGCATAAATTTACAACTCGAACCATCGGGACAAAATCCAGCCAGATAGGCCATACACAACACACGCCTAACATGTCGATGACGACACAGTGGCCCATGTCTACAAAAACCTCTATCATACCATGGACAGTCACGTACTTTTGTTTCTGGGTCAATGTGTAAAAATGGACATTCTTTGTTATGACACGCGTCTAAAATAAAATTGTTTACAATCAATTATCAGTATGAGTAATTTCATTATATATCCAATGTAAAGGTAACCTGTTTAAAGATATTGACTTACTAAATCGTGAATAAAAATAACATTCAGGCATTTTTGTCATGTCGTATTCATGCAAAAATTCACACTGATCACCCTTTTTACAAAGTCCTCGCAACCAGTGCTTACAAACAATTGTTCTGTCACCTCGAACATGTCTGAAAGGACATGCTGCTCCTTTAGAGCATGTCCCTTTAGGATAAAATTGGCAAACTGCCGCAACAGATTCTGTAAATTGGTAAAAATGCCTTTAGATTACATATAAAAGCGCATTAAAATATTATCACAATTAAAACTTAAAATTTTATAAGTCAGTAAACAATATACTAATAACAATTAAAGTAGACCGATTGGCTGTATTTTCTGAAATACATAATGAAATAACGGGAAAGCTAATAAGGGCCATATAATCGTAATGAAAAATTAGAAACATATTTTATCGCAGCATTAAGAATCATTGTAAATATTATAGAGCCTAACCTAAACACATTTTAAAATCTAAAGTTCACTTACTGTCCATTCCGGTAAATGGTAAGGGTAGAGCTCCATATTGTTCGTCTAATGCGATCTCTATATCAAAACGCATGTGGTCCACATTCGCAACGATGCACTCCATAATTAACAATTAATAATTAAATGTTAGAAAAAAAAAAAGTTAACTACATACATAACCTAGAAAATTAAATCAAAATGACGCAAAAGACGCCATTATGCCGACAGCAGGCCATCCAATAAAACCTACTGAAATAACACTTGGCATTTCACCGGTAAACTAACCCCGAGCACTGACGAGCGAACCGGCATACCGTATACCATGTGAAATGGGTTACGGAGCGATCGAGGCGAACCTTCTGGATCATTGCATGAATTAAGCTCAAGTCAAAGGCAACGTGTCTGACAAGGACAGAGCCAATTTGTCCATTTATCCCTCTTCCTTGTGCTTGCGATGTCGTCAATGTCTGCGTAATTTTCCGACGTATTACAGTAACATTAAGCTTCGATTTAATTATTCATTTAAAATATTAAGTCTGAGCGCATCTCCTTACATTATCATTACATACTCATTTCAATTTAAAATTTAAAAAGACAATTACACGTGACAGATGGTGCTACTGGCGTAATTACACGTTTCTTAAAAAAATGTTTCTTGTCTGTGAGCTTAGTTAACAATAGGCATTACTCTGTGCTTTGATAGATAGTTGCGTAGAAAAGTCGCTCAATGTTTAAATACTTTAATATATACATGAACATTTATATACAAGTTCATTTTATTCAATCCTCTCAGCCGATTTAAGTTTTTCGTACTAGTACAGTTTGTATTAAGTAATTAAGGATATTGCATTTACAGTAATTATAAGATATTTAAGCTATTGTTATTTTAAAAAATGACGAGTTTTGCAACTAAAGGCGATAATGTTGTTATTCTCATCGCTACAAGTCAATATAAAAGTTCAGAAGAAAATTTAACAAAAGAGATTGAAGATGTCGTAGGAAGTACAGGAAAAGTATTAGTATTAAAAGTAATTGATTTCAAAAACAGTAAGTTATTCAATTTAATTTACTATACAAATCAAAACTTTTCATATACATTTATCTATTTATACTATATTTTAATTTACTTCTACTTTCAGATAAACTGGATACATCATCTGTAGATGTTATTATATCAAGATATGCACAGTCTTTCTTACAAAATAATGAAATAGTATCAGAATCTTTTCGAATTTTAAAACCTAAGGGGGTTGTTATTGTTCATGAAAAATTCAGCGAAACCAATAAAAACTTTACTCAGGAGATTCTATTATTAAGGTTAACTGGATTTTTAATTAAAAATAATTCAAACGATAAATCAGATTTTACAACTATTTTAGTGGATGGGAAGAAAACATGTGAAATAATTGCAGAAAAACCGAATTATGAAGTAAAGAAATATACTTTATTTCAAATTAAACCAATTTACTTGTAAATAGTCAAATATTTATTTATATAATTTTACTATTTAGGTTGGATCAAGTATGAAAATTTCCTTTAATAAACCGAGTTCTCAAGTTTGGAAGATAAATGATGATGAGGATGATGATTTAATTGATGAAGATATTTTATTAGATGAAAGTGATATTTCAAAACCAAGTCCTTCTACTTTAAAAGGTAAATATTAAATTTATAATTTAAAATATTTCAATAATATTCAGTTGGTAAAATAAATTCAATAAAGGAAAACATTTAAAAACGGTAATCTATATACCATTATTATTTATATCTAAATTACATGTATATGATTAAATACATATACTTATGATACTATTATACATATGATTTTATTTATTTGTTGATTTATTAGCTGATTTTTACAGAAAATATACTTCAAAACTTCATAAGGTTTTTAAACTAACAATTTAATTGGGTCAAATTATTTAAAACTTATTTTAATAGGAATATATGTATAAAACTATAATTTATTAAAAAGTAAATTGTAGATAACTTATCAAAGCTAATGAAATTACTCTAATATACAAATAGTTGATAAAATCTTTTATGTAATTTCTAATTTTGGTCAAAACTTTATTGATTAAATAATAATTTTTTGTCTAATATATTAAAACAGTACATTTCAGAATGAAAAAATTTTTATTCTCAATCAGTATTTTATTGTATCTTGAAATCCTGTTCTTTTAAATATAAAATGGAAAATAATTTTTATACTTGTCTTTAAAATAAAAAAATTATATTTGTACAAATTAAGAAATTGAATTTACATGTAACATTACTTTTCAAAAATAATATTTATAATAGTAAACTTATACAAACAAATACTTTAATATTATTAAACATACTATGTTATTGTGTGAAAATGTTATCAAGTAAACATTAATTTTTAGTTTGTGGAACAACTGGTAAACGTAAAGCTTGCAAGGATTGTTCTTGTGGCTTAGCAGAAGAATTAAAAGCAGAAAATGTATCAAAAGAGCAGCCCAAATCTTCCTGTGGCAGTGTATGTATAAATTATTTTAACCACCTATCTTAAGTATTTAAGGAATTATAAATACATCTATTACAGATAAAAATTTGTAATAAAATTATATCATAACGAATTTTAGTGTTTATAAAATTATTTAAAATAATATAATAGTAGGATATAATAGTAAAATAGTTTTATGTTTTATTACTTTTGCTACCGAATTGCTTTTACTTATAAAAAATTACAAGAATTTAGTATTTTCAAGTTCATTTATATTATTCTCTAAAATTTACAAAATTAATGTTAGCATATTTTTATTTATAGTGCTATCTGGGAGATGCCTTTCGTTGCTCAACTTGCCCTTACCTTGGAATGCCAGCCTTTAAACCTGGAGAAAAAATTGTACTTCCTGATAGTCAACTTAAAGCTGACTCGTAATATTAATTTATAATCGTTTTCATTTAAAATAATTTGATGAATTATTTATTTGGTATAATATATCATATTGTAAAAAGAATTTCAAAAATAAAAGGATGAACAAAATATAACAGTTTAAATAAATGAATATAAACATTTAGAAGATAAAGGCCATTTTATTAAGTGTTCTTATTTTCATTATATGTACAATAGTGACAATATCTTCATCATCTTATGCTACGAAAAGTAATCAATTATTCTTAGATATTCACTTCTATCTACAAAAACTTTAAAAAAATTTTATGTATGAAGAAAAAAATGGATCATTGATTACCTCTCGCATTACAAATTTATGAGGAATATATCCCTTTCACCATAAAACCACTATCACAACTCTGTGGATGAGTGTGTGGGAGAGGGCTATTTTCCAGCATGATTTTTAAGTTATTCTACTTATTTTCTAATAAGCAGGAGCCATAAACAACATTAAAACAATAAACAATTTTTAAGACCATATTATTTCACAGTACCCAAAATGTATTTTTTCTGTAATAACGATAAATATCTATAAATAAAATAATTCATTATTTAAGATATTCAATTTTTTTTTTGTTAAACCTAAGCTTCATAATTTATAATTATAATAATAGAGAGATTCGAAAGGTAGGGGAAATAATTTATTGCAATAATTTTTGGTCATGGATCCTGCTAATAAGTTCTATTGGCATAAGTAGCAGTGACATTTATTGGCGCTAAAAATTAGTTTGCTCGAACATACATATACGTGTATGTTCTTGCAATTACAATTTATCGTAACAAAAAATCAACGAAATAGGTTGATATTTCAAACTTGTAGGACTATTTCAAAGAGAAAAATTAGCACCTTGTAAAATAATTATTTGTTTAAAAACGTATTAGTCTTTTTAAAGGAATAAAACAAATTTCACAGAAAATTTAAATTGCTAATTTCTTTTCTTTTTTTTTTTTTTAAAATATAATTTATTTAAAAAATATATTCGTATTATAAATATAAAATTAATGTTACGACTAAGGTATTTATGTATTATCAGCAATTTAGATAAATATTACTTGCTAATGATAAAATAAAAATAAAATATATAACATGCACATAAAATGCGTCAAAAAATTTTAAAAATTATATTTTTTGCTAAAATTTTCATAATTGCTATTAAAAATTTGGTACATTATTTATTTGGGTTATCATATAATTTTTGCATTTATAAATACTATGAGATTTGTTTGTGGATATAAACGGGTCTACTACATGCTGGTTCCATCAAATAAATGGTTACAGAGTTGAAATTATTTATAAAGTATTGAAGAAATATGTATTAAAGCATAGTATAGTTAAAAGAAAAATCAATATTTTGAAGGCCTCGTTACATGAATTGTTTATTACACATTTGCAGATTTGTTTTCTATGCATGCCTTTATACAATATCATTCTTATTAATTTTAATGACTATTAAACTACAATTTATTTTATCAATGAGAGAATTACGAAAATGATTTACTTTATACAATCACCTTATACATTGTACGTATGTATGATGCGATGCTTTAACTGTCACTTATAATATAGTACAATGTATAAAACTATTTTAAAAATATTGAAAACTCGTTATTATTAGAAAATGACATTCCGTTAACGTCATTCGTATTATTGTATTTATTTATTTATTTATATATTTATTTATGTTTTTCATTAAATATAGGAACGTTGGTACTACAATGAGATGCTGAAAAATTAGGAAACAAAGAAAATTCCTTTACATTTCAATAATCCTATGAATATTGTAAGCAAAAGTTTGCATTAATATAAAAAAAAAGGTTTTTCGTAACTTTTATAACACAAAAAAATTTTGAAATATTTTCGCTAAGTCTTTTATAGTTAAAACGTAAGGTATTTTAGTAATAATTTAAATAAGCCTAAATCATGTCTTCAAATAATTAATAATTTTAGCTATATATAATTTGCACGTAAAAACTTTAATTTCTAATTAAAATTAATTTCAATAAGCATAAATTACCATATGAAAAATAACGTTACCTTTTAACAGATTTTTTTTTTATGATCTAATTCTTTTTTTGCATATACATACATGAATGTATGACTTTCAAATAAACTCTTATTCATTGTAATTAAATTGTTTAGAGAACGTTAGAAGTGCTGCGAGCAAGATCAGAGTCGAAAAGGAAAAATTTACAATTTCAGCACTGAATCCCATAAACTACTACTAATCTAAATAACGACTAAACTGAAATACCATAAAAAATAAATTAATAAAATTAATAAATAAAAAAATTGGTCGAATTTGTTGTCCCTTTAAAACTGTTTAGTATACTTAGAGGATCAATGTAATAGATGATACGATTTAGGAGAGATTCTTGAGTAATAACACGAACGAGGGCGTTCAAATCGAAAAAAGTACAACACACGGTCTATAAAAGACTTTATGTTTTATATTATTTATAAATACAGTTATAATTAACAAAATTCAATTATAATTATTTTATCTTAACTATAAGTAGTAATAAGATATAGACAGATGATGATTACTAATTTCTGGTAGAATAGAAATTGACGTGTGTAATGATGTTGCTGGCCTGCTCCGACCCCTCACCCCCTACCCGCCCTCCCAGGCTCCTTTCCGAGCACCACGTGTGAATTATCCGGTTTTTTTGTCGTTACATGTACTTTAAAAAGAGGCAGAAGAAATAAAGTCAACGGGTAAAGACAGAAGAGTGATTGATGCAAGATCAATCTTTTCAAAATTTTGCACCACGAAGGTTATTGGGGGAATTGAACAATGTTTTGTCTTTGTTCTCCATTGTGGTAAAGTCCGTTATTAGTTCGTTGCTAACCACTGTACTTCGACTACTGCAATGGATAGCTTTGGTCCAAAGATCGGCATCTGCATCCCAATCTCTCAAGGTACCGCGGAGTCCTAAGCGCGGATTCACATGGTTACGAGAACGTCACAAGCAGCCACGAGAGACTCACACATTATTGAGTCTATTTTAACCTTTTTTTTTACATCTCTACGTCGCTGTCTGAACAGTATATAATATTTTCGCTCGGAATGACGAGCAAGTCGTTGCTCAGTCATAGTTGTTGAGGACCTTTAAACGACTTTAACTGAGGCGCTAACCGCATGTGGACCATTGGGTCAAAGACGCCGAGCCGCGGTATCAAGCTATGGAAGACTTTCTTGAGCTCTAAGTATCACTACATTAAATTTCCTCGTGCTACCGCCTACATTATTAAAATGTACATATTGGCCATCGCCCAAAACTAATGCCATTAGAACATTGGAAATATCCGTTCCTATGTTAATCCGTTCTATTCTGGCAATATTCCAACTATTTTATCTTTGTATGTCGCTACTTATTATGTGAATTATATACCACGTGACTTCAACTGTGAAACACCTCAAGCTCTTCGTACGAAATGTTCGTTTAACCGTATTTCGATTAATCTGACGATGAAGAAGATATTTATTAATATACGACGGATCCGGTAAGGAAAGAACACATTTACCAAGATTTAAAAAAAAACTCGTATTTTGAATTTTAATTATTTTACAGACTTTTTATGATTTCGCAGTGTTAAGACATTCAAAGTGTTTCAAGTCAGAATCAACTTAAATACTAATAATTACAAGTTACCTGTTAAATTTCGTTAAAACGCAATAATTAAAATAATAAGAATAAAGTAATTCTTATGATTAAATTTTTCGTAAAACTAGGTATCAACAAAACTGATACAGATTCAATGGGATTATAATAAATTTACGTATTTATCTGCATTTGGTAATGTAATTTGCAATGTAAAATAATATTTGACTCTGTTAAATTGCTTAACAAATACAAAGGTTTGTTTTGTTCAAGCTCGCTTACTGTTACGTTGTTCTTTTGTTTTTTCTTTTTTTCTTCTTTTTTTTCAAATCGTATTTTTAACTTTTTAAAATCGCTTCCTAACACGATGGCTCGAAAGTATAAATTCATAAATTATTTATTAACTGAATGCAAAAATTTGATCTATTGCCTGTAGCAACGCGTGTCACTTTGGTTCTCAGCCGTCTTAAATATAATATGAACACATGGTGATCGATTCCACTCGATGTAATCAACGGCACAATTCGTCAAGTTCTTGGATATAAGCCTTATCTGGTTTATATATACCATTATTGGGCGAGCTTTCGTTTCCTCTTAATATTATCAGCCTTAAAAAACCTTCCTATCCAATCTGATATTCGTTTGTAATTGGAGATTTGTATAAAAAATTGATAACTGGACTAGGAAACGACCAGTAGCTGCTCTCTACACTATCTAGATTTCATTACAAAGTCATTTAAGAATATTGTTTCGAGACTATTAGCACAAGCTTAACTAAAGACGCCAGGGTCGATCATTTTTTAATTTCAAACGTAAATAAGTTGTATTTCCAAATTTATATCAATTAGATTATTATTGTCGTAAGTACGACATACAGTAACAAGCTGCTCACGCTCGAAAATTTGTCTATAGTACGCAGCCGCCCGTACCACGTGACGATAATATTATGATGCTGGCCTGCACGTTTACTAGTAATACTTAAGAACGAAAAATTGATATACCTTTCAAGCATCGAGAGTACTTTTGTGAACTGAATCTTTATTTCCAACTTATCTTGTTCAATGGACAAGATAGACGACAATTTAGAGCTCGACTTGGGCCAACCTTTCATACGGCCCCGCCGTTCGGGGAAGGGGCCTCAGGGACATTATAATTCTACATTAACGTACAAATACTACAGCATCAGCACAGCAGGTTGAGAGGACAGCGATTGATGGTCCCGTATTCATTTTATTCGGTACCAGTAAACACGCTACTGATACAACGAGATTCGATTTAATTGCAGACAAGATCTGCACCAGAAATTATAAGATACAAATCCTAATCGTCAGATGACAAACACTCGAGAATCTTTTAGAATAAAAGAGACACGCAAGTTAATTTAATCCTATGATAGAGAGGCAAATGAAGGACTTTTGTCCGAATATTGCATGCTGATTAATTATACAAATGAGTTTGACCTTTTCCAGAAAGCTGTACTCATAATTTGGCCGGATAAGCCTAGCTTTGCTTTATAATAAGTTTCTTTTATACTATTTCGATTTAATATTATAAATATTAAAACTCATTTAGTATTTATACCGATACGAGATAAGTAGTGAATGGAATCCATTACTGTGATAAGAAATGAAACTAGATGAAGAGCTGTTGCTTTTATTGCTTATCGAATATCTTTTGATGACTGACTTGCTCGTAGCGCGATCATATAAATAAAAATAGTGTAAAGATGAGTAATTACGAGTAATTTCTTATTTTACGCGTACAATCAGCCTCCGATTTATAATAAAGCTTTTAAAAATTCAGCCCCTAGACGGGTCTATCAATACAAATTTTATTTTAACCTTAAAACCTTTAAAAATTATTTGTAATTCTGGCTTAATTCGATTAATACTCTGTGCATTATTTTTCATGCCGAACGTACTTTAGTCGCATGACAGACAGTTCGATTAAATAAATAAAATTAATTTCAACAACTAAATTATTGATTAGCCTTTTAATAATTAATTATGCCTTTGAATTTCTATTTCATGCGTGTATTAAGTATCATATTATTCGAATATTAAGTTAAGTACTACGATGAATTCAAAAATTTTCTTATCATTTCGTTAAGATTCACATACAATTCGGTAGGTAAGTGATTTTGTAAATTTTTATATTTATATCTATTTAATGCAGGGGAGTTGCTTGCTCATGCTAAGACTAACTATATATTAATAGTTAAATCTGTAAACTTAGATCATATCAATTTTACGGGCTATATGATTTTAAAATTTTCTAAATCTGTGCACAATGTTACAAATTCCAATGAAATCACAATTCAATAACGTAGTTGTTAAAAAAAAAAAAAAAAAGTGCTCGGAACAAAAGTTAAAACACTTTTCTAGAAAGCATTTTTCTTTCTTAGACGAATAGTCTGTTAAGTCAGTAAAAATTATCAAAACAAGTAAAGTATGTCTTTGAAAGAGTAAAAGCCTTTGCAGACTTGGCCATCGCTTAATAATATAAGCCTTTGGTTATTCAATCAAAGTTCTCGTGAATCCTCGTACAATTTCGCTTGTTGTCCCAGCAATTAAAATGTTTACCGGACTTCAACAACAATACTTAACAACAGTTTATCGCGGCTTACCGCGTATTTGCAGTCTCCAGGGGTCGCTAGGAAGTCGAGCAGCTTGTGCTAGCACAAGTTACCGCCTCCCTCCATGTGGTCCAGCAGCCCGCTTTTCTCCTCTTTTTTAACGTTGTTGGTTCTTGTGTTAGATGAGCGCAATTTTGGTTCGAAACACGGCTGGAAAATAGAAGAAAGCGACTGCTGTTTTAGCCAAAAGTCGATTTGCCAATGGCTCTTTTTGTACAATTCACATTATTAAGAATTTTTGAGGCTACTTTATTTATTTCTCTCAACACATTTGTGCTTTTCAGTACTGTTTTTTTTTTTTTTTTTTTTTTTTGCTCTTTACTACTACTAATAATACTAATACTAACACTATCACTAATACTACTAGTGTTATTAATATATATAATTAAAAAATAGGTGCTAGAAAATAAAAGCGTGAAAGTTTCTCTAGCATCAGTCGATTGCAAAATTAAGAAAATAATATTAAGTTATTATATTAATTTTAAATATTAATAAAATAAAAATTAATTTAAAAAACAAACTATGCTTAAAAAAATTAAAGACAATGATAGATAATGTTGACGAAACAAATTTTAAATAAATTTTCTATACTAGTAATAGTATACGGTATTGGGAATGTAAAGCAGTCCCACACATATGAGCAAAATATGAAAATTAATCATGGATCATTTGATTAGTCGAGTATAGCTTATTGGTATCGTATCGTATAGTATTTTTTCTCTTTAATCTTTGTCGTTCGCATTCCAAAGCAATGAAATATATAGTGATTATATATAAGTAATGATGATATATAACGAAGAGAAATGAATGATGGAAGGGCAAAACGCAGGGGTACAACGCAAGGTGTTATGAGGAAAGGAAGTGATCACACTCTACTTTCACTTAATGTATGGTGGACGACTCACAGTTTCGCAGATATTCATATTACAGCAGTTCTCTATTGTTATTTCGCATTGATCGCCAGACATTTGCGAGGGCCTCGATGTCAGAGGCGTGATGCCACTCTTGTTCACGACGAATCGCTTCTTTATCCTCGGCCTACGGCGCAATTTGCTCACGTAGACGCTTAGGAACACCATGATTATTGTGAGCATACCGATGAAGCCCGAGAGAAGGGAGACCAAGATTCTGCAATTGAACGGCTCGTTGAATTCAGTGCATCTGTGAATTTTTCCAATATTTACATTTCCATTATTATTGTCATTGTTGTTTCTATTAAAACATATTATTACTATTACATTTATTTTATATGGTTCGTTGTTGTTATGCTCTTTAACCTTTCATTATTTTGTAACTCAATCGTTTTACAAGTCGCTTTCCTATTTTTAAAATGACATATTTTACTTTTAGACGCTTCGTCGTCTCAGACTCAATAACATTAAATAACAATAAAAAAAAGTAAGTCATCTTGTTTCATAACTGCTCAAGTCGGATCGCGGATCGTCATATAAAATGAAACGTTTTAAGCCAAACATGAATGTGGATTATTAAAATTACCTGCAAGAGGTGGTGTCTATACTAGTCAACTCCAGCTGACTATTAATACAATACAAAGCACAAATTTCGGACATGCCGAAGCTAACTTCACACCGCTGCCCGCTGAAATATTTACACTCGCACGCAGGATTGCCATCGTTAACGAAGCACCGACCATTGTTCAAGCAATAACCATTGCAAACGTCGTACTCGCATCTCGAACCACTATATGACTTACTACATTTACACACAGGCATTCCTTCATTATCTACGTAGCATTCGCCCATTAGGCAGTAGTTATGGCACGAAGAAATTTCACAACGCGAGCCACTGTACCTACAAATATAAAAAATATAATCTTCATGATAATCTATCTAATATTCCGACATATATATATATATTGATTAGGTAGCTTGGCAAAGAAAAAGCATTGGATGAAGAATGAAAAACGGGAACTTACCCAGATTTACACCGGCAGCTAACACCGTTTGTTTGAAACTCGCCCCCGTTCAAGCATCTCTCAAGGCCGTTGCTGCTTGTTAAATTACCGGGAGCCTTGAAGCTGGACCGAGACACCCCCGGAAGCAATTTCGTCCTCTGGCCAATAGGTGCCGAGGCTTTGCAATTGACAGTGGATCCGAGATTTTCTTTAACCAAGATGCTCCTGACGTTATCGAGCTTTTCAGGATCGACGAAGGATGTCAAGCTCAATGGCTCGACGCCGAGATCCGCCGACTTATCGAACTCCCAGATGGAGTTGTAGACATAGTCCGTCCAGTAGAGGCTGTGCCTGTCGATCGCCAGATCCAAGGGCTGCTGGTGCTTGTCATGGATGCGATGGCGACGCTCGCTGCCATCGAGGTTGCTTTCCTCCAGCTTGAAGTGGATGCCCTCCTCGTCGTCAATCCAGTACAGCTTCCCGCTGAGTGGATCGACTGCGATGCTCGTCGGCTCGTAAAGGTCATTCGTAATTATGGCCTTGACCTCGCTACCATCTAAATTCGAGCGCATGATGCTCGGACTCGAGCGGTTGGTATTAGTCCAGTAAATATGTCTGAAATGAACGAGAAGTGGTCGAGGTTTCGATTAATCACTTTGATCCTATCCTATCGACGCTCTTCAAAGCTAATATTACGTGATATCTGCGAGATGCGACTTAAACGTGTATTTAAATGAAAACCTCTCCCAGTATCGACACCTTAAAGTTAACGAATAATGCAAAAGTTTGGCCATTCTCTACTAACAAATTTAACTTCTAGTTCTCAAAGCCTCGTACGTTATTAGTCGCCCCCCTCCTCCCAACGCATTAGACAATACTACACCTAGGCTTTTTTTTCGTCTAATATATTAATTTATCATGTATTTAACATTTAACATTCAACAGTGTGATATTCTCTTAATATGAAATAGAATACGATATACAAATTTAAAATATAATTCTTTATACCAAAGGAAGATATAGATGAGCAAATATACTCAATGTCTTAAGCAAAAACTTAAAATTTCAATTGTAAAAATAATAATTAAATTTCCATATATTATTACGCAATTACTAATAACTTCTTATAAAATGCAATGCCAATTTTATTTACAAAGTACTGACATTAACCATAATTTCAGTAAATTATCTAAAATATTATTGAAATATAAATTAAATTTATTCTAAAGTTTTTGTAATTAGAAAAAAAATGCTGATATAGAAATTATAATCAGCGGTTATTAGATCCGAATCGCGTATTATTATACAATATTGTATAACAAACGATTTAAGGCGAATATAAGCTTCACGCAAGAAAGTTTTTAAACGATGATGCAGTTTAATCGAGTAAAGTATTGAAACTATAAGTAGTAATGTGGATACAAAAAAACGGCTAGACATATCGTTTTAATGTATAGTTTAATATGTAATGATTCAGCAGTTTCATGTATTAGTACGCGACACATATAATAGAATCGTTTAACTTAATACTTGAATGAAATTGACGATTTAATGTCCTATTATATTCGCGCGTTAATTTATTTAAAAGATATCGAGAATGCGCGAATCCATGCATTTCAATTCCGTTATGACAATATAAGAAAAAATCAAATTAAAAATTATGAACTTATGAATTTTTGTTTTCCGATTGTATATTTTACGATCGTTGCAATTTCAATGGCGTGTGGGCAAAAAAAAAAAAAAAAAAAAGTTAATAAAAACTGATTGTTAAAATGTGTTATTTGGTTAAAACGGACGAGAAGCTAAAGAATACACTGGAATTATCGGAATCGATCTAATCGTAGGTCTGAATATTATTTCGAGTCGGTATTAAATTAAAATGATAGAATAGTGGCTTATAAATTCATTAAGAGTGCTGGCTGCAGAGCGAAATGTCACGTAACGAAAATTATGGTCCAAATTGTGAAGCCGACTGAACAAATTGGAATGAAGGCGCCCCAACGGCCAATTGAAATCATTAAAAATGTATAAGATCGGGTTATTTATATATTTATCAAGCAGAATAACACATGGCCTACTTCACATGACATGGCAATTAAAACGGGCCTAATGCTCGAAAATTTTTTTTGATTTTTGATTAAACGAACGCCTCGATTCATAATGCAATGGGGGCGGGGGACATCAGAAAGTAAATAATAACCGGAATGGGCGGTTGAGCAATATTTGTACGATGCTTCGATAATACCGAAAAGCGCGTAGAGAAGACGCGGGTAAAGAGCGCTAAAAGGTACTTAATATCCCGTTATCATTTGAGCGATAAAGGCACACGAGACTCGTTATATCGGTGGCCTCGCCCGGAAAAGCCCAAGCGTGCAGGCGCGCGCAAGTACATAGAATAAAAACAAAAGAAAAATTAGGAAGTGCCGGGACAGAGGAAGAGTCTGGGCGTGACGGGCGGGGGGGGGGAGCGTCATCACACACCTGTTACACAAGTCGAGGGCGATGCCCCGCGGACTGCCGGTCTTGTGGAGGGGAACGGGTTTGCCCGGCGCCTCCTTCGCCGACACGTGGATCTTCGTAACAGCCTGGCCATTCGTCCAGTAGAGGGTCCGCGTGCGGCTGTCGAAGGCCATGTCCAGTGCCAAAAGCTCCGAGACGTCTCCTGAAAGTTACCACAGCTTATATTTCATCCGTTCCACATTGGCAGTCTTAGTACTACACGAGGTTGTATTTTCTCAGCACCCTCGCCTTAACTTTCGATCTACGGGATCTTCGAATTGATTATATAATGCAGAAAACTGCATTGGCATAAAGCAAGATTTAACTTCGCGGGGCTAATGAAGACCAGCGTCGGTATTCGAAGACACATTTAAATCAGATTTTATCACAAGAAAAAATATCGCGCCAAACAACGTTTCCAAACTATCTACGTGACCAATAGCATTAAGCATGCAAAACGTAATTTTACTAATCAATGAAAGTGACACTTATTAAAGTCAATTCTATCTGTAACCAGCCTACTGCCATAAACTACGTGATAATATAAAATTTTAATTCATACTCGTTAAATTAGGGTAAATTAAATGAATACGGTTTAAGTGATTGCTCTCATACCTTAAATATTTTACTCTGCCATTCTAATGAATAGTTTAAGACTATTATCGCATTATGACTACATTTATATCTTTAATAAAACTCTAATACTTGTAACAAGAATGCAAATACCCTTTAGCCTTTTTTAATTAAAAGCCAATGTGCTCGAATTCCTAAGATTATTAATAAAAATAAACATCCACTGATTATAGGCAACGATATCAAGAGAAATACAGTACAGACTGTTGATATTAATTTTATATTTGGTTAAAAATAAATATGTAATATGTAGTTAAAAAGTATTGTGGATATGAAATGATAACACGAATTTATTTCATAAAATTTATAAACAATAACAGTTAAAATTTTAATTTAAATGGAGAAAAATAAGTGATATACTGCAATAATATTCGATTCGCCTTATCCGAAGAAAACATTATTATCTTTAGATAAAATAAATAAAAAAAAATGTTTTAGGAGCGAATTGGATTGAAAATAATTTTAAATGATTAACTCTGGAAGTATTGTCGCGACTAAGATGAACAATTAATTTGATATTATAAAACAGTCTCTTCCTCCTCATTTTAAACATGTGAAAGATAATTAGAAAACTCGCTTTATGCCAATCAATATAACCTCGTTATATGGTAATTTATTAATCATATGGGGCAAACTTACTTTTAAGTATTGGTGTTAATGTGATATTTTTCTGTGACAAATTGACGCTGAATATGAAAAGTTCGAGATTTTTGGCGTCGCTTAGGAACATTGTATTGCTATTGTCATCGTAGGCCATCCCCACGAGATTAGTAGCATTGGTAATTACGATTTTATTTGTTATATCTCCATTTCGCATGATAAAATCAATTTCGCTGCCCACTGTTACCGCTACATCTGTAACAGGCAAGATTTTTTTCAAATAATTGTTATCCAACTATTACAAATGATGGTTAAGATTCATAATACAATTTTTAAAAGTTAAACATAACAAATGGACCTGTAGAAACGTTTCCATAAGATTTTCTTGAGATTTTAAGCAGAGAATATTATTTATATCAATTGACGTAAATTAATATTCTTATTGATTGAAATGTAAATTCAATAAACGTTTTTTTTCTCTAACGAAACAAATTAGTTTATGTTTCTGTAAATATTTACTAAATCATATTTGTGCCAATTTGTATTTGTTAATTTACTCGTGATTCCTAATGTATTTTTTGTAAGAAAATAAATTAGTGTATATTGCTGTAAATATTTATTATATCAACTTTTTAAATTTGTATTTACAAATTTATTAATAATCATTAAAACAGTACTTATTTATTAATTGAAATTTAAAGGTTTTGATTCTAAGAAATCGAATTCGTTTATATAACAATTATGTAAATATTTGTTATACTGTTCGTGATAGTTTACATTGGTTAGCTTTCTTTAGAATAAATTTACTTCTTACTATCTAAACTCTTTACAAATTAATTTCTATAATAATAATTTTTGTTATAAATATCCGAATACGGGCACGAATAATTTTACCAACTACAAAGACATATTCAAGTAAATAATTCAATTTCCTAATCATATTTTAATATTACCTAGTTATATTCATAGAAACGAGTTATTCAATTACTGCCGCATGCGTGCGTGCGTGCGTGCGTGTGCACGCGTATGTGTACATTAATAATAATAAATTTACGAAATAAAAAACTTGGGAATACATTTTTTCATAATTATGATTATGAAACTAAATATTATGAAACAAATGAAGAATCAAATTCTTGAGATTTGACATTAAATTTATTTCTTAGCGATAAAAGAAGTATTCAGTATTTGGACAAACCTTACATTTCATCGATAATGTTATTTCAGTATCAAGAATTATTTATACTTAACATTTTACTATGGTAGTTTTGATAATTTTGAGTGCATGATAAGGCTAACATTGAAAATTAACCTAATTTTTTTTATTTCAATTGTTACGTACCGGAGCTCGTTATCGTACATAACTTTAAATTAAATAAAACTCTTAATAGTGTTAATGTAATGTATATTTGATTTACTAAAAATATAAATGATTGGAATTTTCCCATTATTCAAAAGCATATTAAAAAAAATACCTAAATTATTACCATATTATACTTTTATCGTGTAATCTTGATTCTTCAGAATGGAAACATATTTTTTAAACATAATCGCACAACAAACCGGTATGCATGTACATTATGCACGCAAAGAAAAATTCGTTCACCAAGTGATTCCAAATACATGACGGTGCAAAAGCGCGGGAAGCGGCTGAATGTAAATTAGTGATCTAAATTTGTCCGAAAAGCATGCGATCAAAATAGACACGTAATATGGGTGGCAAAATATAATTGTTAGTTAGTCTTAATTGATAAATATGTTCGTTAATTATTAAGTAGTAAGGTTTTCCTCGCCGCCATCATTAATTACTATTTTAATAACAATTTGTTATGAATTATTACGATATGCTAAGAACATTGTTGTACCGATTATTTTATAGATTTATTTAAAAAAAAATTTTTACCATAAAAGTATGGTTAAATATTAAATACATAAAAATTATTGAAATTTTTTAAAAAATCTTAGCGTTCTAGTTTTAGATCAGGCAATCGTTGACATCTAACAATGACATTTATGTAATACGCGGGAAAAATTAGGAATTTAAATTACTTATATTTCTTAATACTACATAATGAGAAAATAGAAATAAAATATAATAAATTGTGATAAGAGTTTTATTACACCGGATAGGTAAATTGTCAAATGAAAAGTTTTCCTCGTAAGGCAATCGGAAACTGGAGCATTTACTATTGTGGCCTTGAAAGTAGACATGCAAAAGAAATGACGATGGCGATATAATATATTTCCTTATATTTAAAATTTAAGGTTTTTAGAAAATATTGATAATAATATTTATCTTTATCGTGTAGGTATGTTGTTTTTGCACTGCATTAATACATTTAGTAATTTTAGTAATACATTTGATTTATTATGAAATACATAATCCAGATAGAAATAATTATATTATTATAATACATATTTACTTGAAAAATTTAAACAAATACCGAATTAAGTGCCAAATGAATACGAGAAGTTATTATACTACGTTAAAAATAGATGTTAAAACGTCATTGTCTGGTATACAAATATTCTTAATTATACTGTCGAAATATTGTTATACTATCAGGGCTAATATACGCGAATTAGAATCAAGTTGTCATTAATCAATCAGTAGAAACACTTTATATTTAATCAAATGCTATTATTCACAATGTATCAGAAAATTACATTTCATTTCAATCAATATATATATATATATATATATATATACACACACACACAAAGCTATTTAATAATCATACTTTTTTGTTTTTAATTTAAATAAATCTGCGATAACTCGCAGATTAAGAAACAACATTTAAGCTGATTTTATAATCGACTTAAGCATTTCACGTTTAGCGATTAAAAAAATTAACTTGTGTAAATATTAACGCAGCATTTGCTTTGGTAGTTATGAGCCGTAGAATAACTTGTGAATTAATATTATTCAATACAAGAGGATCTGCATTCGTTTCAATATTAATTTATCAATTCTTACTTTTTTAATCGTTAATGTGTAAATAAGGAAAATACTTTGATATCAAATGATATTTGAAAAGTACGAATCGCTTGCATGCTTGCTTTATTACGTATATATTTATATTAAACGAGCAACTTTACTATCGCTGGTACGCATAGTGAGGAGGACGTGCGAAAAACCCAGAGCGAGAGTGAGAAGAGCAAGCAATGCATTATGTAAATAAAGGCCCAGATATATTTAAATGAATGTCGAGAGAATTATGGAATTTTGAAATACGATACCCTGATAGGGTGTAAGTATCTTATATGGTTGGCCAATCATTGCTATGATTATTGTCAAACCATAGAAATAACCGTAATAAAATTGTAAGACTTTTTATTGCAAATAATAAGCCATTACGTTTGATAAAACCAAAGTCTATTGAAGAAATGTTTATATAAAAATTAACAATAATATCAACAATTAATTAACATGGAGCTGAATTAATTTAGTTTAAAAGACACGTATACAATTTCATTTTGAGGTGATTTCAATTTACTCGTTCGCGTATCGTATGCAATGGCTTATCTTGTTTACATTGACGAAAAAAAAAAAAAAAAAAAAAAAAAAAAAAAAAAAAAGAGAATATTTTATAAACAGTGGAAGATCGCTTTTGAAAGTGATATCGTAGCAAATACTACAGTGATACTCGGCTTTTCTTTTTTTTTTTTTTTTGTTTTTCTTTTTTGCGACGATAACGTACACGAGATTTACAGAGAGGCCGAAGATCAGTTGCACGAAGAGCAAGGCACAGCGACATATCGGACACGTCTAATTATTCGGCGCCCTTATCGTGCCTAACAAGAAACGACGTTCACTGGCCAGAAGCTCGACTGTAATTTTAGACGTGTGCCGAGGACAATCGACTGAGGCGTTACGTGCAAGCGACAGCAGCAGCAGCAGCAGACATGAGACGAGAACGTCTCTCGCCTGCTTATTTACACTTGCATCGCCAATATAATGAGGCTCGGCCGATCCCCGATCCGCGGGGGCTTCCACCTCCTCTCCCCCGATCCTTGACACGGTACTTTATCTACCGTTTATCCTCATTTTCACCTACTTTCCTTACGACGATCACGTAATCTCGACGCGACACCCACAACAAGAACCCTCTGCCAAAAGCATAAAATCGGACGAGCGATCTTTTTATGTTGTATTTATAACGGTATTCCGTCGATGAATAGTATTTTGATTTATTTGAAAGTGAGGCTGTGCGGGTCCCCCGCACTTCGCTAGTCGACGTATCCTGACAAAGTTATGTCCACGAGAAGCCAATAGTCAGCAGGTAAGGGTAAAGGTTATAAATATTGAGTTCAGGTGGGTGAGTCGACCTCGGTGGCGAATTATTGCGCGAAATAATGTATTGCGCAATAGCTCATTGCCTACTGAACCGTCCCGGTCAGCCAAAGATTTATTTCGATAGCAGGCAAAGAAGTGCCCCGTCTCGTCGATCTTTCAACGCGGAGCGCCTGCTGAGGATCGAGATCCAGACGAAAGCTCTCGCAAGAGGTTATGTAAGACACGAGGATCGGATTGATAGTATTCAAGGCTTTTCGCGGATAAGAGCTCAGAGCAGAATGAGGCTGCGGTAAGCCACGTGCGCGCCCGTTTATGCCGTTTTTATTAAGTAATTGCCGAGTATTACGGCAGAGACGGTGGCGTGGGTCGGGTCAGGCCTGGCAAAGCCGAGCTTTCGTTTGAGCTGATAAAAAAGTTGGGTGGCGAGAAGGCGGAAAAGCGTTGGGGGGGGGGGAGCGGGGCGAAAGAGCGCGTGCTTTATCCGGCCCGAAGGCAACCGTGGCGGCTTAAGGCAACCGTTACTCGTAAGGACGTTGCGTAAGAAAAGGTTCTAAGCTCTTTCATTCCTCACCCAGCCCCGGTCCCCCTCGCATCCCATGCCATCGGCATTGCACAGCGGCAATTGACCGAGAGCTTGGTTCGGCCGCCCTTGCGTTGACTCGCCTTCGCCTGGCACGAGCGCAAGGCCCTACTTTCGGGGCTCGAAATCGCCGTCATCGACGGATGGAGCGCCCCAGTCACTCGATTACGTACAACGACTTTCGTGCCGGTAATGTACCAGCAGCAGCACCTATCGGACCCTTGCCCCTCGAGCATTACGTTCGTTCTACCTTTCCTTTCTATCCTTGATCACTCGTGCGATAGCTAAGAATTATTCGACCGACGCTCCAATGTCATTTTCATAACGATTTATACAGATATTCTATTATTCCGATTCTCATGATTCACGCGGTTCAACGTTTAACGCTGAATTACTTCCACATCTTTTTACCGTGAAAATGCACTCGTGCACTTTGGCGCATAATATACTTGCTTGATGCTCAATTGTAAGACTACTACGGCAGCGGATTCAGTGGCATGCGCGTGTTATCACGGCTGTTTTTACTCCGGCAATAACGAATCATCACTTTAAATTACAATTCAGGCTACATTATTATAACGTACCGCTACCAGCTACGCAGCGCCCGAGCGCACTTATAAAGCGCATACGTGCGCGCACATGATGCATACACGCGTACCGCTGCTTAGGGCACGAAATCTCGACGTGCCCCGAGCCTTTGGGTCGATCGAGAAAATAAAAAGCTCAAGAGACAATTGCCATTCGATTTACTCGGGTATTACTTTGGCTTGTGTACATGCGCTGCATCATGCGCGAGCCCGATGCGTGTTAAAATTACTTTGAAGGCAGTTTGAAGAAATTTTGTAATACAAGCTAATCAAGAGTTCGCATCTCTCGTAATTGTCAAAAAATATGATGTTTTCAATGACGTTTAGGGCACAACGTTTTGACAAAAAAAGCTTTTCTTTATCGATGACTTTTAACGCGACACGTACACTACACTTAGCTGACAAGACCGAGTTAAATAATAAAAATCAAGACGAAACACAACAAAGAAAGCGAGCTTGCGCAAACCAATAATAATCCAAGCGTCTTTAAACTACAAGGCCAATTCCTGTGTTAATTTGCATTTACGTTAATTACGATTTTGGATTATTGTTAAATGATACGCGTAGGCACACGTAGTTCGACTGGCTACGTGTCCCACTTGACCAAGCGAAACCCGAAGCACTGGTTTCCTCTAAAAGGTTTAAATTAACAGTTTAATCGACCAGCAGCTATGATATTGATTGCTGACTATTCGAGGATAATTCGAGGTGTTGGGTGTCGGAATCGGTCGCAAAGCCCTCGTATTTTTTATGTTATTCATTACATAAGTAGAGCTGCTATCGCGCGTACGGGTTTCTCGGCTACGCCTTTTTATAAATTGAGCCTAGTTCCGCGTGGTTAATGATTAGATTGCTACGGAATGTCGCTGGAAGCGTCCTGATAATAAATTTGAATTTTCCTTTCATTGATCCAGTGTTTATTATTATCAGATGATCGGCGATCGCCCAGATGCTTAATAGCGATTAATAATCCAAAGTGTCAATAATGGACTCACGTATGTATGCGTGAATATACGGCTGTGCGTGTACACGGGCATAGGAGATGATAGATGATGTGTAGGACAATGGAACCGAGCCGAGTGTTTACGTCGATAGCGGTATTTTTATTTATTCTCAACTTATCTAGCGGACGTAGAGATGAGGGGCGCGCGTGCGTTAGTTAAAGGCGCGGCGCGACTAATATTTCACTTGGCGCTAAAAATAATGAACGGTTAAAACTGCAGCTAGACTAGGGACTGGCTGGGCGAGGAGGTATTCGGGGGATACGGGGGGAAAGAGAGAGAGAGAGAGAGAGAGAGAGAGAGAGAGACGCGCGCGTTTCAATTTCCAGGGAGTATCGGGCGACGAGGGAATGAGGTCAACGATCGTAATAACCCGGAGGAAGAGAATGTGAAAATTGGGTGACTCGGTCTCTCCTCCTCCCGCCCGCCCATCCGCAAGTCGATGAAGACGGCTACTCGTCGTCGTCGTCGTCGTCGTCGTCGTCGTCGTCGTCGCCGCGTTCCCGGGGCGACCGGTCAAGATGAAAGTCGCGCTCCCGGTAGCGAGTAGTCGGGGGTCCTAGCCGGGCACGTAGTCGCGAGTGAGTCGAAGGGTCGGACGACCTTGGGTAAGGTCGGGAGGGCTGGGGACGACGAGTGTGGCGGGGCTGAAGAGCCGCGCGCACGCGACCGCCGTAGCCGTAGCCGTAGCCGTAGCCGTAGCCGTAGCCGACGCCGCCGTCGCCGCCGCCGTCGCCGCCGCTGGCCTACGTGACAAGCCGAGGCGCGCGAATGGAGTCCTACGAAAGCCGCACGTAGGCGCTCGCGCCGGGTTCTCGAGCCTTGGCTCGGGGTTGGGAAGGGGAGGGGTTGGGTGGACCGAGACTCCGTCATCGAGGACTCTCGAGGTCCTCGTCGAGACGAGCCGTACTCGGTTAGAGTACAGCTCCGACCGGCTCTTTTATTAAAAACAAGCCGCCGGTAGCTGGGGGACTGGAATCAAATATACACGACCCGGAGCCAAGGGCCTTACGTAAGGAGTTCCGGATACAAAGGGGGTATAAGGGTGTCAACTCACCCCAGGAGCTGGCGCCGTCGAGGAGGGCCGCGAGGAGGAAGAGGAGAATGATGTGGAGGACCGGGCGCTCGCCGAAGGCGAACATGCTGGCCCCCTGCAGTCACCGTCGCCGTCGTCGTCTGCTCTTCGTTAGCTGCCTCGATAGGAAGCACAGAGCTTCCGCGAGTCGGTGCGCCGGCCGCGAGCAAACTGACGACTCTTCTGTTTTCCTCCGCTCTACTCGGCTCTGCTGCTGCTACTGCTACTGCTCTTGGCGTTGGTGTTGGTACGGTCTGATGGTGGTGGTGGTGGTGGTGGTGGTGGTGACGGTGGCGGTGGCGGTGGCGGTGGCGGTGGCGGTAGTGGTGGTGCTGGTTCTACTATCCGCCACCTTTTCCTTCACGAGTCTCTTGGTTGCGGAGTCACGTTGGCGACGAATCCCACCCCACGACCTCCAGAGACCGCTACGGACGGGTTGCAGTGGGGCGATTCCCGATCCCCCTGATCCCCGGCGCCATCGGAGGTATCGGCCATCTCCGCTGCTGGTACGGCTGACCGAGAGAGTGGGGGGCCGCCGAGCGGCTATATGTACAAAGTCCATGAGAGCGAGAGAGGGAGACGTCGCATGTACTCTATTAGCCCCGCTTACGAAAAGCACGCGCGATCACTTTTATTATAAACGCCCTTCTATTCTACTTAGTAACTACTTTGCGAGGATGATGTTCTTTAATCTTTGTACGTCCGGAACCGCAAGAACTGACTGTTTACACGGCTTACGCCTAATCTTTCACGCCTTATCATTAGCTTCCGACCCTTTTTATTTCTTCAATATTACTCTTAAAATCCCTTTTAATAATAACTTTAAAAAAGAAAAAAAAAACAAACAAACAAAGAACGTTACCGCTAATCTAGTCATCTTGATTCGATATATGGGACGATCCAGCTATAATTTTTTTTGCGTTTATTCACTTGTTTCACTTTCTTGTCTCGCCTGCCTCATCCCCCTTCTACGCATTGCTCACCAGATACCAACATCGATACGGATTTTTTTAGCCATTCTGTCGTTTGTCCTTCAACGAATGACAGGAGAGCTCAAGAGAAAAGCCGAAGCAACAAAATATTACTTTGAAAATCCTATTTTTTTATTACATAATAAGCAGTCAGCACTTAGAGACGAATAATCGGCAATAAAAATTTACAATTTCAATCGTTCTACATTACAGCCATAAATCCATTGTTTTATATCTATTACGTTCAAAATTAAACTTCGCAATAAAAGCTCTATGCTCAAACATATGTATTCACAGAATCTTTTCTCCTTTTCAATTAAATTGTTATGAAATACTAAATATTACATCTTCATTTAATATTCATAATTGGCGCGAAGACTTCATTCTTATCATATAATTTTAATAAGTAAGTGCACTTTAAAGCATAAATATCATATCTTATAGCGGACTGTTAAAAGGCATTTTTCAAATCTTCTACTGAGGTACAATAAATACAAACAATCTGCGAGATGCATGGTTATCTGCATTTTTACGCTAAAACGAGCGGAGCTATAAAGATAGTGGCAAAAAGTGGTTATTCTAGGTTGTCAGTGATAATTTAATACCGCAATTTAAATATGCTAATATTTTCTAAGTTTCGTAGAAATGAATTAAAGTAAAATCATCAACGAATGCTCAAACTCGAGTTTTGATGACACTGTCATTGTACAATAAATACATAAGTAATTAATAAATATTTGTACAATTTTAATATAACTATGGCTAAGATTTGGTTGCTTCATTGGGACGGAGCACTTGTTACTTCTTTCTAATTTATTTAAATTACATACGAGCCTTTTAAAGAATTCTTTAAAGCCACCTACAAGTAATATTTTATACGATAAGAAATTGAATAAAATTTTCAACTCTATGAACCAAGATTTGAAAACGCATTATACGTTTCTTTGCAGATGTATGTCCACACATACGCGCTCACGGTAAGCATTTTCAGTCGTAAATACAATATCAAGCCAATCTCGTACACACAATAAGGATTTTTTTAAACTCGTAACAGACAATACTCGATTTCTAAATGATGGATTACTAAAAGACCCGATATTTATAATTATATTATATCCTTGATGACCAAATTATTATCATCGATATTTGAAGAGACACCGGGATTAAGGTAAGAGAAAAGTTAAATTTACAAGCTAGAATGAATGTTACAGTAGCAGCTTGACCAATAGCTCAATCGTATTTATATTTATCATTACAATAATAATACACAAACAACTTAGAGAGATGCATTTGAATGTATAATAATATAGAATGATAAAAAATCCAAAACGATTGATCGATCGATAAAAAAAAAAAAAAAAAAACAATTCCCACATTCTACGAGAAACAAAGAGATGGGAAGTAATGGCGATAAAATTTCAAGTCTTGAAAAATTTATTATAAATATAAATATAAGTGGAGGAGGTTCGGTAACGAATAGCCTAAATGTAATACAAAAATTAAATTCAATCGTACAAATGCATAAATGTATTATATCATCAATTGTATTTAGTTTTAAATTTTAGAATAATTGCCAAGGTATTCTGAAGAAGAATTTCTTTATTAAATATAACAACGAAAAGCTTCGGGGTGTCGTATAATGGGGTAATCGATTACTCGAAATATCTACCAGTGGATGTAATTAAATATGAAAGAGATAAATGAGCGTAGAATAGAATAAGCTAAGGAATAATCAAAACCAGGTAAGAGAAATAAACAGATTCTACATTGTTAGATCTTTGGTGTTTTTTTAAAAATTCTGTCATCAGTCCGAATTATAAATCAGCGCTTATCTTTAAATAATTGTTACCTGCTTTTTTAAAGTGACGGAAATATAAAAATGAGCATGTTTGAATAGTTTATATGAACTGTTAATGACTTTATCAAGATTATAAAAATCAATGTTACAGCAGCAATTGATGTCTAGACATGAAAGCGCTTGCAATCAGAAAAATAGTAACAATGAAGGAAGAAGAAAACTAAGAATCTTTATTAAGAATTAACTGTATTTCATGTACGTAAATATATGTACATACTGAAATGTATAAAATAATTCAAAAGTTTTTTCTATAAATTAATGACATTGAAACTTTACAAGATTTCTGTTTTTACTAGAGGTGCGCCGGGTCATTACCGGATTAGTTCCGCCAACTTTTATTTCCAATCGCATATATATATATATATTTATTAATAAAATGCCAGGGAAAACCAGTTGCTATAAGAAACTTTATAAATAAGTAAAATAATTCCAATAAAATCTTTGCTTGTGCTTTAGCTTTATCCTTTAATGACACCCACGCAAATACCCTTGGCTGAATAATTACGGAACTTCAGGGTTTAATCCGCTCATATTTTCTTTTTCATCCTTTTCTTTGTCCAATTTTACAGCTAATCAGGTCTCTCAAGCGGTATTAATTAAATAGCGCGACAATTCTTCCAAATGCAGTATGTCGGGCTCCGAATTAGCATCAAGTATATCATTATATGCAAGGGTCGGGTTGCAATATTCATTATGTCACTCTGTCGGTATAAGTTCTAACATGTTAAAACTTGGCTATGACTGTTCCAGCGTTGAAAGAACATATTAGAGATTCTCGATCATATTCTTTCATATTTGGAGAAAATTGTCGATGATAGTTTACATAATTCTATACAAATTATATATATATATGTACATGCATAATGTTAGATATAACATTACCTCTTAATGAATCATCTTATTTGAATTTATTATTTTTTCAATATTTATTCAAAATTTATTTATTTTATTAACGAATTTATTTTAAAGACTTATTTAAATGTACATAAATGAATAGTTTTAACAAGATGATGAAAATTGTTCATTTCTATTTAATTTCACATTTAATTTAATGTAATAAATATCGCCTTAAAATTCAGACAAAGCTTGAAAAAGGAACGCATACTGAGGATGTAATACTGATATTGATTATTAGGAATAAGTTCATTTGTATGGAATCCATTTAGTCTTTAGGTCAGAAAATTAAGATTAAAAATAAAAAATTTTCACGATAATCAATTTACTATAGTTAATTAAGAATTTCCCAAGGATTATCTATATTATGACATTTAATCTTGGTCTGAAATATTAATAAAAATTATTTATTTATATATGCATATTCATCATTTTCATATTTTATATAATAATTACTATATTTATTTATTAAATGTGTCTTTTGATCAATTTTTTTAAATAGTTATATCGTAGACCGTCAGTCTAGAAAAAATCAATATTCCTAAAATATAATTAATTATACTTCCTTAATAAATTCTATCTTTCTATCTTACAATCAATATATAATAAATGAAATATATTCTTTTGTATATGTAATAGTATTATTTTAAATTTTGGGAAAATGAATAACTCATAGATATTCAGTGTTTATTACTATTCATTAAATTAATGTTTAGCTTAAAAACATTGTTCGTATTTTTGTTTATTCAGTATATCAAGTCAATTATTGTAAAAATGAAATAATTAATATTATAGGGAAATTAATATTAATAGAAAATTAGGCAGATTAAATTATTCGTATGAAATTAAATTTTTCAGGTATGAATTTTAATGTAATACGGATGAGATTAAATAAAGATAATTATACAAGATTTTGTTAAAAGAAATAAGCAAATTAATTTTATTTAAGAGTAACAAATATTGATACTTGAAATAGCGTACATGTAAGCAGACATTAATACATTTAAAATAATGAAAATCTAAATATCATATTAGTTCATATTTAAATAAGTCTGCTAGCAAATTTCTCGATAAAATACGATTCACTTTAGCAACTGTGATGAACCATTAACTTTTTATATGTTAAACAAACGGACTTTTTATTTTCATTGCATACTCTATTGTAATTTTAGTCTTTTTGAGGAGCTTCCCAAAAACTGTTGAATATATACTTTCGTACAATGCCATTATTTTATATCACAAAATTGAACAATTTATAATAAATAAATTATTTACTAATCATAGTGAAATGCTCTTCCGTACTATTGAGTTGGAGTTACAGTAAATACTGATCTTTCACATTCTTATATTGAAATGGGTCAATGATTTAATGTACGTTTTAATCTGTCTAATCTACTTTTAACTAATTTTTTTTCAACCACTTGATATCGAACCAATCGTTTGTACTTGTGATGTATAAAAAAATATCTAACATTCTGTCTAAATTCAAATAAATATGTTTTTAAAAAGTGCATTATCATAGTTTAAATAAAATTTATACGAGATAAAGATATGTTTGTTTATGTATTTTTTTTTTTTTTTTTTTTAAGCTACTCTTATTATTAATCAAGATGAAGTTATTGTCTGTTTTGTAAGAATTTTAAGACATGAAAAACAAAATTTTTTTAAAAGTTATAATGCGTTATGAGTGCAACATAACCGTGTTTTAAATATTAGTACGTAGATAATTCATAAATTATTTTATAATATATAATAATAACAGTTATTATTATAAGAAGATAAAGATACTTATTTTAATTAAGACATTTTTAAGAAAATTAGTAAAATAATGCACTCAATATAGAAATTCGGTCATTAATGAAAAAATAAAAAATATAATTAATATTGTATATTGTATAATTAATATCGTAAATATTAATTTCCTACGAAATGCAATTGGATGAGTTTTATTGTTGTTGTTATTGTAAACTCAAATTATTCTCAAAATTCATATTGACTGTAGTCTTTTATTTTTTAATAATTGAATTGGCATAAATCTTGCATTTCGAAATTCAATTTAATAGCTAAGCAGATTAACATTTATTTAATGAGCTGGATTATATGGATTTAGCAAAATTTTTAATTCGCTAAAAATGTTCAATAGGAATAACATTCAAATTTGCATAAGTAAATAAAAAGTTATTTATGATATTATTCAATTTCATTCGAGCTTTACGTATATGTTGGATAGATTTTTGTATTTGATGGCAACATTCGGTAAAAAAAAATTTTTATTTTCAAAATGTCCAAACCTGATTGTTCAGTCACAATGATTATTAATTATATTTAAAAATAAAATTAATCATTATCGTTTAAGATAAAAAATATATTTATAACGAAGTGACTTATCCGAAATTTTTAATTCTTAAACTATGGAAGATTCCAAGAATGAACAAATAATCGATTAAAGCGAATAAGAGTAAGTATTGACTCCATTTCAAATGAGCAATCAATCACGTAGGCACTCGTTCGAATATTTTAAGTAATGCATTGCAGACTGCATGTAGTATATATTTATCTATATATATATATTATTTCAATATGTTTTTTAGGAATAATGTAAAATGATATTTTAAGAAAAAATATTTTGTTGACAAAATTAACCAAAAATTTTGGTTACTAATATAAGCAATTTTTTTAAGATTCGTATAGTAATTTTTAAAAAATATTAAAAATTCCAATTAATGAATATTAATGAATTAATGAATTAATTCCAATTAATGAATTTATTAAATTTTACAATTGAATAAAAAAATTAAAATTTGTAATTAAATGTACAATTCTCACATTACAGAAGTACTTATTAAAAATTTAAATACGCTTTATAACTGATAAATATAACTTTTTTTTTTATATTCATAACGTGTAAAAGATAGTTTATTTAAATTGATAATATTGAATTTTATCCATGTTAAACATTTAATTAATACAATAGTATACTATTTTGAATTATTAATTCAATTTATACTAAAGTGTATTTATTGGCAATGAATTTTTTTTTAATTCTTCCGATGCGAACGTTTTTATTGAAATAAATATAAACGTAACGGATTATTTTTATAATTTTAATTATCAAAATAATTTTAACACGCCCAAAATAATTTTCTTAGTTGATGTAGTGGTAAATTTAATTATATTTTCGATAGGGATTTGAAAGATTACTTAAATCAAGGTGCGTTTTGAACGTAGGAAGTACACAATGAAAAATATATATGTAATGAAAGAAGCGTAAGTTAAACGGAATAAATCTTACGTTAAATAATAATAATAATAATAATAATAATTAAAAAAAAGCATAAGATTTTTTTATACAATCGCATGGAACGAAGTACAGGTTTGATAATATTTGTAGAAAGCTGATGAAGATGAGGGTTAAGAAGATGAGGATGTAGTTGTTGGACGGTGAGTTAAGAGTTAAGAGAGTGCAGAGTCCAATTAACTGCAGCGCACTAAATAATGTAATAATGTTTAGAGGAGAGATTGTAGGGCAAAGTTAGTAGTAAGTAGTGTTTGTATCGGTTGGTTGGTCGACTAGTCGTCGTCAATAGGAGCGACGGACGTTGAGAGACGGACGTTGAGAGACGGGTGTGTTGAGAAGGCGCGCGCGCCCTGGGAGCTTTCTGAATCTATATCGGCTTGTTCCGTTGGGTCATTGGGTGGGTGTAATTACGCAAAGGGGGCGGCCTACGGCGGGAGGGAGTATAGTCACGAGGATGAAGGATGCAGGTGGATGGGGATGGGGCGGGGAGAGAGAGAGAGCGAGATAGAGCGAGAGAGAGAGAGAGAGAGAGAGAGAGAGAGAGAGAGAGAGAGAGAGAGAGAGAGAGAGATTACTTACGGGGAGTAGCGCAAACGAAGTCTTAAAAGGCCTCGTTTAGGTATTTTCAAAATCTCCGCGTCAGCGGACGGCCGAAGGTCCCGACGGAAGTAGCCAACTAGGAGGCCGAGTGCGATTGGGGGCGTCCCCCACCATTGCGTTATTCGCTCGGCGATAGGGCCGCGAGTTTTCCTCGGCTCGGCGCAGCGAGTCGCCGTCTCCGGCTACGGAAAAGTTGCAAATGAAAAGCGACGACGAGGAGGCGAGAGGGTCGTCAGATGAGCGACGAATCGCTACCGTCGGTCTGCAGCATCAGCAGCAGCAGCAACAGCAGCAGCAACAGCAGCAGCTGCATTGAAGTAGCCAAGTGCGAGACCACCGCCGTCTAACGTAATGTAAATGTAACAGTTCGAGCGACCGACGTTTAGGGTAGTAGTCAGTCAGTCATCGTGAATATATCGGCTTGTCCGCCGATAGTCGAACAATTAGTGTGTGTGTGTGAGAGAGAGAGCGTGAGGGGGGTAATCAATTTGTCGTTGGGAGCGCACGGCCAATCGATGGTAGGAGGTTCGGGGACTCCGTGAATGTAACCCTTAGGGTTCGATCTACGTGAACGGGAAGCTGGCGACCG
The DNA here is from genome assembly GCA_018883505.1 of Ceratosolen fusciceps. Taxonomy (NCBI): domain Eukaryota; kingdom Metazoa; phylum Arthropoda; class Insecta; order Hymenoptera; family Agaonidae; genus Ceratosolen; species Ceratosolen fusciceps. The sequence continues at coordinate 305,432 of RCIC01000037.1, read as the reverse complement.
GAATTAAATGTCTATCGCGGTTGTTCAACCCCTGTGCTAGAGAGTATTCGGACACCCTCGTGGGGTAAGAGCCAGGGGAGCAACTTCGGTCGTGCGCGCGATATCATCCACGCACACGCGCAGGCATACGCATAATATATATATATATACATACACGTACACGCGCTTTTGCTGTTCGTTCGCGCATCCACACGCCTTCTCGTACTTTTGTAGTCTGAGCACCTGCGGCTGGCTTCTTCTTCCTCCTTTTTTTGGCCAGCGTCCGCTAGGAGGTTCGCTGGCTTCTCGCACTAGAGTCTCTTTTCGGATAAGAAGTCTTCACGAGAAGGAAAGAAGGCGGACTTTCGGCTAAGGAAGGATTGCCCCGTGTTGTACTGCGAGAGGTAATGGATTTTCGATAGAATGGAACCTTATTGTGTTTGGGTTACGGGATGGGGAGGGGCAGGGAGCACGGGACACGGGCTTGGCCTTTGACAATCAAGGCCTATTATTGAATTGGTTAGCCTAAACTTCCTACTGATTCCTTTGACAATGTTAATGCTTTTGATGCTGTTACTAATTCTACTACTGATGCTGCTACTGATGATGATTATGATAATGCTCCTGTTATTTATACTATTTTCATTATTGTTGTTAATGCCGATGCTATTTCCTATTGTTTGGAATAATCTAGATCTTTCACAAGATATTGACCTAAGTGGCTTAGATTTGTAAATGAATTCTCTATTGGTTCATCATTTAAGTAATTGTGTGAGTTATCCATTTTTTAGTACCTAGAAATATTAAAAATATCAGTTCTTCAATTTGCATATGAATATCAAAACTCATTCGATAAACAGTTAATTCATGAAGCTTTGATCGATATATAAAATACATTAATAATAAAGTAATTTATAAATGTATCAGTTACACTGTATTAATTACATATATCTTTCAATATTACATAAATATGATGTATTGTGTAAAAGCAGCATCGTACTTATATAAACTTAGTTTTTAATTATCTGCTCTGTCTATACATATAAAGTATTTTATACAATTATTTATTGGTTATATTTCTAATTATCTATTAAATAATAGCTTTCGATTTTATTTTATTCAGAATTTATAGATAAAAAGTATTTATATCAGCTGTTCTTAAAATAGATACTGTATTTGATCTATTTTTATAAATAAATTTATGATATTTTATTATGAGTTTTGTCACGTACTACTTTACATATAAAACATATCTACATTTATATGTATAAATTTAAAGAAATAAAAATGGGGATATTTTTTAAAACTTTTTATTGTTATCAATTTTTACAGGATATTCAGTGACTGGATGTATAAGTGAGCAGCAGTTCGGATTCGAACTAATCTAATTGTTGAAGCCTACATGGATAAACTTCAACAAGTTGAGATTTTGATAGTACATTGTAGGGCTTTAGTTACTCCATTTTCTTATGTTAGATTTAACGGAGCATTATCGTTAGAAACGTGATAGGTCACATAAAGACCAAAAGCATATGATAGAATTCATATATTTGTACACTATATAAAAGAAAAAAATGTTAATAGCATTTCATCTAGGCTGGCCCATCTTTGCTGGTTGTGTACTATATTGTAAACTAAAAACTATCTAAAATAGCATACAAAACTACAACAATGAAAAAAACTGCAAATGCAGCTATTAGGATAAATTCCTTGCATATGAGTAAAGGAAAATTAAAAACTATGGATGGTATAAACAAGGTATGTTCTATATACTAATTTTATTATTTTAATTTTTACCATTTTATATTACAAACACATATTACATTACATTACATTATATTATAAAGACATTATTTAACAAGGTATTCAATAGATTTTACTTATGATATATTTTTGCTTTAGCTTATGCCATCGTCTAATGGTGGATACAAAGGTAGTGAAATGTATACAACAGAGTTTGAAATTAATGAAACTCCACCTAGTGCTCGAACATTATTAACGAAAGGTTATATTCAAGATGAAATTAACTCCTTCTCAGGTATTTTTATTTGATTTAGACATAAATTGTTTTTATTCGTACTATAAAGGTAAAGTAATTGTTAAAAAACTTTTCACTTATTGTGTTTAGGTGCAACAGTATCTACTCGTGGACGTTTTATGACTGAACAAGAAAAGATTCGTTGTCCCCATGAACGTCCTCTTTATTTGTACATTCATGGGCATTCAAAGCATAATATTGATTGTAAGCATATTTAATATTTATTATAATGTTTATAATAATTGACTATATACTTAATCATAATTTTAACAGTGGCTATTAAAAAAATTAATGATATTATAAAGACTGAGCATAGAAGTTCTTTAAATAGACCTAGTCGATTCACAAATGCACCTCCACCATTAATGAGCTTACATTCTGGAGTTCCATCAGTGGTAAGGCGGTTCTATGATTCTTACTTTTTCTTAGTTTTAGTCGCACTATAGAGAGGAATTCCTTTTTCAGTTGCATGAATATTATTTATATAAAACGTATTCTCTCGTAGTGCGCTCACTTACAAAGCATTTTTAATTGATTGTTATTTATTACAGGAAAAAATTTGTGTTGGAATTGAAAATGCACCGCAAGGCTTCGATTTGCGCGGTCGAATTATTGGTGCTGGAGGTGCAAACTTATTGTATATTAGAGGAGAAACAGGTGCTACAGTTACATTAAGAGGACGTGGTTCTCAATTTGTTGATCCCATTTTAGGTTCTGAATCTCCCGAGCCTCTTCATTTGTGCATAGAGTAAGTTTTTTGTATTGTACTTCTTTATTGTGCTTATTGCATAGTGACTGATGATTAATCTTTCCTATTTCTATAAATCTTAGATTTTTCAAAATGTTTTTAATACTAGTCTTTTATATTACAGACATCCAAATCATGTTGCATTACAAAATGCAAAACAATTAGCTATAAATTTAATTCAAACTATGCAGTCAGAATTACAGTCGTATATTCAACAACAACCTCCACCAGTTCAATCACAGCAAGTGATACAGCAGCCATCGATACAGCAAATACAACAAGGTATAAAATTAATTAATTTCAAAAAGCAAAGAATTAATATTTGAATTTTTATTTATAAATATTTATTTTCATTTACTTTAGCCCAATTTCAAACTATGAACATAGTGGGCCAACCAAACGTTGTAACAATTCATCAAGGTAAATAGATAATTTTATTTTTATCAAATATCAAATATTAAAACAATAGAATTACATAATGTGTTGTATTATTTATACAGATATGATACAACACCCTCAAAGTAGCGTTGTTAGTCTACCAGCTACTATACTTACAGCTACTGTTGCTGGTGCACCAGGACCAGGACCACTTCCCCCGACTGGAGTTCATGTTTCAGCTCCTGCAGGTCCACTACAACCGTCAGATCAAGCACAAGTATATTTACATAAATTTATATTTTGTATTCTAACAAATTCAATACAGACACTTTTTTTCTTCAAATTATAAATTTTGTTTGTTTAATTTAAATAAAAGAGGAAAATGTTCAAAGCATTATTAATTAATAATGTTCTCCAGTAAATTCTCTATTCTAATTACGTTTAAAATCATTAAGCATTTAAATTTAAAATTTGAAAATTATAGTATTTATTTCGTTGGAATCTTAATGCGACGCGCTATATACAGGAAATACAAACTTTTGTTCCTCCACCGTCGGTCGGTCAGGTTCAATTAATCGGACCACCACCAGGAATGAATCAAGTTCAGTATCAAATACATCCTGGCCAACCACTACAGATTCAGGGCATGCCACCACCGGGGTCACAAAACTCCCCTCAGCCAATGGCCCAAATGTATGTTATGAGTCAACCACCGCCTCAAAATTTTATGAGCAGTAGTGGTTCTATTAACGGAGCTGTATCTTATGTATACACTCAACCGAGGCCAACAACCCCATCTCAAAACATTATTGAGGCTGTGAATGTCAATTTGCAACAACCACCACCTGCGGGTAAATATGAGTCTGACATACATTTGAAATCAAATAATGTAGCTCATTACGTTTAATGAAGAACAGTTATCAATAAATTCGATTTATATTAATATTATTTCAAACTATAAACGTTTGTAACTGTTGACAAGATGAAACTATGATTCTTTTTTACCTAGAATTACTAAAAAAAAACATTTCATTTGTTATTTAGGTCCAATTAACATAAATCAGCAACCACCGCCACCTCCGTCTTTGTTACATTTGCATTTTCCACCTCCGTTTCCACCAAATCAACCTCCGCCACCCATATCGCAAACTTACCAAATACAGTACCAACCGGTACAGACGACCGTTGCTCAAGGTCAACCGCAATTTGTCATTCAACACGGTGAGCACGGTGCCCCGCCTCAACAGCTCCAACAGAACCACGAACCACCGCCTCAAGGTATGGCGCCTCCGCCTCCGCCGCCCCCTCCGCAACACATGGCACCGCAATTTGAGGGTCAGCCACCTCCACCACAAATGCAAATACACGCCCCGCCTCCGGTCTCGCAAGGCTACATGGTACCGACGTCTCAGACTATATCCGATCATAATCAACAACCGCCTCTGCCACCGGGAAGCGACATGCCGCATCCTCAAGAAGGTCGGTTTCAATAAACTAAATCAAGTTAAAGCTTTCCGAGTTAATTATTCACAAATACTATTTTCATCAACAAGAAGATTAAGATTACTTTTAATACAATATTCTGCTCTAAATAGTCGAATAACACTATTGAGATTTCCATTTGACTGCATTATCTATTAATTTAATTTAACGTTTATACTTTATTTAAGCTTTTAATTAATCTTTTGATTTTGTTTTCAATATTTGTGTTTTAAATAATTCTAAAGAGCTGTCATTGCGTTGATCTTTATTGAAATTATATCAATAAAGTAGTTATGTATAAGTATTTATAAAATGTTATAACACTTATTATGTTTATTTCAATATTTAAAATGTATGTAGGCCCAGTCGATCAAGGTATGCCACCCCAGCCAGTTCCTCCACCTCAAATGGTTCCTCCACCTTCGGTCAATCAAATTCAACATTCCATGAATATAATAACGAGTGTTCCTCCACCATCTCATCCACCACCTCAAGCAGCTCCATGGCTCTATCAAGGACAACCACTGCCACAACCCCCACAAGGTCAATTACAGGTAAATAGTTTCATTAATAAATACATCATTAGCTACAATTTGTATCAATTATGTATTTTTTTCGTAAAATTTTAACATTGTTATTGACATGAAAGTGTTTGATAGAAACTCTCACATTTAAAAATTTAAATTAGCAAAAATTTTATTATAGCTATACTGTGTAAAAAAATTAATACTATTTATTTAACACTCTTTGTAATTAACAATGCAAAGGCAATCTGTTATACTATTTTCTTTTATTTTTTTTTCTTTTAAATGTAAACGACATAAATATTGTAAAAAGTTATTCATTTACAAAACATTGGCTTAAAGGTGCAGATGCCACCAACTAGTGTACCGCATCATGTTGTGCCACCACCGGAAATGCAACCTCAGCTACAGTATCACGCGCAACAGGTGCACTACCAAAATGGCCAAATGCAATCGCAAATGCATTTCGCTGTTCAACCGCCACAACCGCAACCGCATTTCGATCAGAACTCGGAGATGCCAGACATGCACAAAGGCCAAGGTGTGAAAAGAAGATTTTCGGATGTGGATGGAACGCAGGTAAGAATTACGCATTGACATTTTATTTTACGTATTTTAAATAATTTAATTAACTTATACCGAATTGTTTCTTCATTTGCATGGATAACAATTATTTTTATTAATATTTACATTCCTTAGAATGTCTAACGATAAATTTCTATCCAAATTAAATATACTATCAAACAAAGAAAATATTTTATTACTAATTATATAACTAATATTATTTCTAATCATTAATTTCATAAGCAATATCATTCATTATATTATATATTTATTCTACAGGACACGCTAATACATCAATTAAATAGGCCACTAACACAACGTCATGGTGCTGGGTAAGTGAAATATTTTTTACAGTTTTTAGTAATATGATGAAAAATAAAAAATGTTTATACTGTTTGCTTATATTTTTTTATACATATTTCTATTTGTATTCATGCTAGTGAAAGTCTTAAAAATGACCAGCATTATCTTCAGACAAGTGTCCAGGAGCTCAGTACGTTATTGAAATAGCGATATTGTATCCCCGTATTAATTGTATTATTTGTTTTAGAATACTTGTTTTTCGGGCTAATCTAATAGTTCTGCTTCATCGAAGAAAAATAAAATCTTTTTCTCTTTTATAAGTACAATTAAGCAATATGAAATAAACGTAAAATAATTATCAGTGAATTAAAATACATAAAAATAAAGTTTTGATTTTAAAATATAAGGGTATCAAAATGAAAATAATAAAAAAAAATGTTTTTATATCATAGTAACGTAATTTATGACTAAATGAATAATGAAACATTATCATTGTTTCAATTACTTGTAAAATATTTATAATTAGTTTTAATAATTGAAGTCCAGAATAACAAAGCTGTGCAATACAAATACTTTCTATTAATGTGAATAAAAATTTATAAATCAGTATTATCTACGGTGATTATTATTTAATTACTAATTTCAATACTAATGAGGTTACGAGATATACATTTGAATTAAAAATAATTCTTTAATGGTTCAAAATTCAATAAAAGTTTGCACAGTTTTATTATTCATGAGACTTGTCACGTACGAAGGTACATGATATCTCATTATTCATTTATCGAATTACAACGATTAAATACAAGTATTCGGCTTTGCAGTTTTTTCTTTTTCTTTTTTCAACATCATCATTTATACCAGCAACTGTTATCATGTAAGTGAATCGCTTGCTTTTGTTTATCAGTGTATCGAAAAGCAAATGATATTTCTTGATCTTAAACATACTCCAGCTCTTGCAAATTCAAGAACTTTATGTGCATACAGTAAAAGCAATTACCAATTGCTATTCATAAATTATAATCATGCCCTCAATGTAAACGATATCACTTTTCACAATAAGAATATTTTTTTTATATGTACATTTAACATTATGTCGTATAACGACACATTTAGTTGTATAGTCATTAACATTATAACTAAGACTTTACAAAATTAAACGAAATCCAAAATTCGCCATTAACCGATTGTTTTAAGATTTTTTTTTTTTTAATGTCAATCAGAAGTACAATATTAAAGATATCGCGCTGTAAGTTAATTGTCATATGACAATACAAACGTAAATAGTTTTAAAAATAAGCTTTGTATAAAAAAAAAAAAAAAAAAAAAAAAAAAAAAAAAAAAAAAAATGAAACTTACAGTACGATATTTTGTAGTTGGACCGACTTATTATTTCAGAATTTTCCAGGAGTAACGGAAAGGTGAAAGTAATTAGTAAAACTGAAAGGGTTAAGAAAAAAACGCAATCGTACAGTACAAAATTTTATCATAAGACTGTTTTCAAGCTAAATTAAAATTAGAAAATAAGAATTTTATATTTTTTTTTTTAACAATTTATATGAATAAGTGTACTAATAAGAAAATTTGAATTGTCGAAATTGAAAAATAACTAAGCTTTTGAATAATTATTCAATGAAATATTTAAGCAGAAATTTTTTAAATAAGATAATTTAACAGACTGTACAATATTTTTCCTTTTTAATTTGAAGAATTTTAAATGATTACGATGTGCTAAAATATTATTAATCATGAAAGAAGACAAGCAGAACAATAAGATATACTAGAAAATCAATAACAAATTTAATATTGGACGTTAATAAAAATACGTTCGTGGATAATAATATTTTAAATCGATTTTTATTTCATCTTTTTCAAGAAAAATAATTATCTTAAAGATCGCTTGAAAAAAATGTTTAAAAAATATTTCATTGGCGATAATTTGCAATTGGTAAATTAACCCTCGAATGGTCTTTAGTTTTTCTTAAACAAAGCTGATTCTTATCAATTTTATAATGCTATAAAAGATATCTGTAAGTGTGATTATGGCCTTACGGGATTATTAGAGGGTTTATATATAAATTGTACGTAGCAATCTATTTTCAATCGTCGAACAACAAAAAACTACAATATGTAGACATTCGTCTAAACTTGCAAAAACCATGAAAACAAAAGAAACCATGAAAAGGGCGAAAATGTTGAGCACGTGAGTGTGCGTATGTGGCTGTTGTCCATCTGCGTGTGTAAAAGAGAAAGCGAGAGAGAGAGAGAGAGAGAGAGAGAGAGAGAGAGAAGGGGGGAGCTGAGAAATGTAAAGGCGAAAAGGAAAGGTAAAATTTTTATAAACATTGGTATAATCCAAGTCCTTTTGAGCCTCGAGCCTTCCCAGATTGCAGTAGATTAAATAAATAGGAAATAGGACGAAAGAACAACTAAATAGTGAAAATTAAAAATAAAGATATTAAAAGCGCAAGTTGATGTAAGCGCGGGTGGGCGCGCGTCTTGACTAATAAGAGCAACTCCATTGTTCAAGCAGAGAAGGTGAACAGCAGCAGCACATGATGCACGGGCCACCAGGAGCTGGTTCGAGTCTTCCACTGGGCGATCGCGGCGGCGGCGGCAAGCAGCTGCTAATGCCACCACCGTATCCAGGTCTGTAGCTAATGCAACATATTTTAGGGAGTCGGTGAAAAAGAGAAAAAGAGAAAAATGGAGAGAGAGAGAGAGAGAGAGAGAGAGAGAGAGAGAGCGTGTGCGTGTGCGTGTGAGAATGAGCGAGTGAGAGAGGGAGGTTGGCGGTTACTTTGCAGAGCTCCGAAAATATCATCTTTTCAAAAAGTGTTTACACGCATACGTGATGATGTGCACGTGTGCGCGAACGCGTGCCTCTAATACACACATAGACCCATAATGTTTAAATAACCATATGCTTATCGAGCGCGCTCGTTATTACATACGTTAATGATTTTAATCAACCCCGTCTCTTTATTGTTATTATATGTCTCTTGTTTTTCACCTTTTGATTCTTAATGCACATGCGCTATAAGCTTTATTATTATACTTTTCTGTGGACGTAATACCACCGTCCCTGTACCTAACATTTGAAAATATTTTTATTTTACTCAATTAGCCGCAGGTCGCGTAGATGAATGAAATTCCAGCATCTCCGAGGCTTTAGTCTTTCCTTTATACATTTGTTTAAGTTACTTTTCTTTGATTATTTATTTATTCATTTATTTATCTTTTTTTCCAATCTGTACATATATAATTTTCTTTCATAGTAGTATAAAATTTAGGCATGATGGAGAAGTACAGGCGCTGTGTGAGTCTTTTACAACCGATCGAGTAATGATTCCTATACATTTTCATTCCTTGTATTTCTTGTTATGACTTTCAACTATACTTACGTTAACCTTTCAGTTATTAATAGTTTATTTTAGCTTATTTCATTTATTTTTTTCTCCGACTCACATTAATTATTTGTCATTTATTTAGCTGTCGATCAACTACCTTTTGTCAACGCTAAATAAGAAATAAATGACTCGATGGACGATTTAATTGAAACTTAATATGGGTATAATTAAGTATAGCTAATAGATTTTCAATTTAAGTAGGCAATCAAAACCATAAGAAATATATTTACAATTGAAATTTTTTACAATTGCGTATTTAGTTTATCGGAATATTTCAATTAAATCGTCCATTAAGCAATGACTCGAATTATTCGTATAACTTGCAATATTCTGTTGTGTAATATTTTATTTAAACAAAATTTGTTTTGCTCACTAAGTTGAGAAATATTAAGCTCTTTCATTGATTTTGAAAATAATCCAAACGCTACAACTACTAGGAGTCAACATTTATGTGGGAGTTCCCGAAAAGTAACGGCTCCTATGCATTGCAAATGTGTACATTTGTGTGCGTGCGTGCGTGCGTGCGTGCGTGCGTGCGTATATTTCTAATGTACAAAGAATTGTTTTCTAACAGTTGTTTTATTTACGTAGTCGTAAACTGTAAGGATAAAACAAAACAGTATCATAGCAGGAGCACAAAAATAGTCATAAAAAAGATAAAGAAAAAAAGAAAAAAAAGAATAAGAAGAAGAAAAAGAAGAAGAAGAAGAAATAAAAAGAAAGAAAACGCAAAAGTTTTTCGCAATAAACAGATTCTTTCACTTCGCTAAGTACATTTGTAGATAATATTTTTATTAAACACCCTGGAGCTCTCCAGGGTCTGAACTCTCTTGTACTTAGTTGCTTCAGCTATGCATCATTATCAGTGATGTTAAAGTGCTTAACGCTATGGCTCGTAAAGGGAGCTTTAACAAATGAAATGGCCAAGGGAAGATTTTTTTCTACAACGACGACATTTTCTATTGTAATATCGCCATTCTTATTTTGCAGTTGGCTCGCTAGTGCCGCAAACAGGATAATCATGCAACATTCGGACTTGCTTTGCCATCGATTAACAGTACAACAAATAAATGCATATACATCCATATACATATAACGAAATTAATTATTTATTTATATATTATTGGCGCCTTTTATTTTTAAACATTAGCGTATATAGAACGTAGGTAATTCTTTAGAGTTTTTCATTGCAGAAGTACCTAGAATGACAAATACATCGATGTTATTCCGCTTTCGACCTCATATCCGATATTCCTCTAATCGATGTCTTCTTGCCATCGGTCAAAGTCCCATTCATTATCTGCCACCGGACAAGTTTTACAGATACTACGCAGTTTCATTTTGTTTTGCTGGTTGATAAATGTAGTCGCCGCCGATTTCCTCGCCTTTCGACCGGGCAGCCGCTGCACGCGAGGACGGCGACGCCGACGACGACGACGACGACCATGCCATCGTCGACAATATTTTCCGGAACATGTCATGCACGATACATTTTAGCTTATTAGCGTATATTTTTCATCCACGATGCGTTCAAACATATTTACTTTGTGTATCTTACATTTGGCGAAATTCATATGGAAGGACCTTTTTTAATACTGTATTTCTTACATGTAGATGAAAGACGTAATATGGACCAACAATTTACTGGCCACAATCCAGGTACGTTTCTGCATATAAAGTTCATTTAATTAAATTACACGCCATTAAGGATTACATTGAATTTATCTGTCTAAGCTGTTTGTCCGTGACACATTCGATTTTGAAAAATGAAAAATATAAAATTTCCGAATAATTTTATCGACAATTGTTCAAATCATGTAACTTTGCTAGTCCGCGATATTACGAGAAAGGGGGGGGGCGGGTATTACCAAAGCTATCAACGAGTAATGAATCCCTTGGATTATAGGATGCGAGCAGCCGATGAACGGAGAACACGGGCGGAACGTGGGCCCCCCGCCCCCGGGCTCCCATCCGATGGGGCTGCCGCCCCAGACGCCCTGGCAGGCGCATTTCGCCCGCTTCCCACCGAACAGGCCGCCCCCTATGCCTCGAGAGAACGAGCAGCACCACATGTCTTATCATGGGGCACCGCCACCCCCGATTAACTTACCACCTCCGCAGTTGAGACTTGTTCAGGGTAAATATTCCAAAATAAAAAAGAAAAGAGAAGGCAAGGTATAATACATCATACTTTTTTTTCAATAATAATATTAGGAGGTGGTTCGAATGTCCATCGGCTCAGTTTGTACCGAGAGTCGCGCGAGGAATTTACCGAGGATTGCGTTGGTGATTTAGTTCTTTAATCGTAGCTATACACTTTTTTTAGTAATATTTTCATATCATTACCTATCACTATTATTATTATTATTATTATTATTATTATTATTATTATTATTATTATTATTATTATTATTACAATTATTGTTTCTATCGTTTTTATTATTGTAATTAATAATAAATATTATTGCTATTTTTTTTATTATTATTACTTTTCATTGTCGGTATTTCTATTTTATTAATCTATGATCTAAAGGATTATTTTATTTATGCGCGGAGCGTAAAAACATTTACTTCGCGAGTGAAGGAGAAAAAAAAAGCCTTTGACCTGAAAGCACGTAAAAATGTAAAGAATTGCGGCTCGAAGCGCATGCATTCGAGTAGATTCAATAAACGAAATGGAGATTTATGAGTGCTCGTATCGCATAAGCTTCTCTTAGCTTGATGAAATCCAGCAGGGCGATTCGTTAGTCAATGAAGGTATCGTCAATCCATAGAAATTTTATTTTGAATTTTTTTGGCAACTCTCGTAAATTCATTGGCTTCGGTGAATCGAAGATCCGGGTTAAAATCTAAAATGCTGATTGATAGTAGTTACGACAATAACTACTACATGTGACGAAAATAAACATGCAAAGAAACTGACTATGTATTTAACAACGTTACTTGCTGCGCTGCTGTTTTCTCTCGACTTTTGACTTCAATTTTAAAATGGACACGTAATCTGACATCTGTGCTTGCCAATGAATTACCGAGTCTGACGGTGACTTCGAATGACTTATAAAGCACTTTTTTAAACCGAGGTGATTCCGATTTTCTGGCATTGGACATATTAACTTTGATCGAAACATAATGTTCGTAATCTTAAACTATTTGAGCTAGCGACAACTTCTCTGATTTTAAAGATCAAGTTCCATTTACATAACTCTGCATTTTATTACAGCTTTATATTTTTATGTAAATTAAATCAAATTCAAACTCAAGTTCAATTCAATATAATATGCTTGCTATTACATAATTTAACATTTGTTTAGCAATTAAATGTAATTATTCTAAAAGTAATCTCTACAGTTCTTTCATTGCAGTTTTTATCTTTACATTTTACGCACTCAATGTTTCATAAGCACGTCTTTATATTAAAAATAATATATTGTTTCAAGGTAATGTATTATTATAATGCTAATAATGCTTTCATTCTTAAATAACGTTAAATCATTTATGTTGCTATTTTATTTCAATACTATACGCCTTTAAGGTTATAATTAAATATTAATGTACCTTGCAAAAACATTTTAGTAAATTAGTAATTTCCGTTTTATAATTCAAATTATTCTCATTGGAAGTTTAGTATTGCGTTTAAAAATGATGATATAATTGCTTGAAAAAAACAATATATATATATATAATGATCTTTAAAGACCGGTAATGTTCGGAAACGAATTTATTCTTTTTAGTTTCGAGAATAATTAGAAATCTATGATGGAATAATAAAAAGCTTATGAACTTGTCTATATATAAGAAATCCAAAACCTCCAGGAAGATAGTTTTCTATAAATTTATCTAAATGAACAGTAACTTGAATCTAAACTTCATGTTTAAGAAGGATTTCATTAAGTGGCGGCTTTACTATTAATGGAATAAAAAAAGCTTCGTTGCTTCAAAAAAATTTTTTTTTCACCTAATAAACAACAATGAAAACGGTACATTTTATTTACGATATTGTAGTATGTCTTGGAATATTCTATTTTTTATTAAAAAAAAAAAAAAAAAAAAATACATATAATCTAGAATTAATTTTAGATAAAGAAGGTAAGAAAGAAAACATTTTTATGAAGCATATATCGCTTCCTGAATCTGGGTAGAAAGAATAAAAAAAAAAGAGTGAAAAGGGAAGGTTATGTGTATTTTCAAAATGTACAAAGTGAATGAAATCGAACCACCTCCAGTGGTAAGCCTTGGACGAATCTCAGATAAAAATCACGAGGAGTTTGTTGTTTGCATTCCAGGGTCCGATGGGAGTCGATCACCTAGTCAAGGTGCGTTGCCAGAGCATCCGGTAAGCTCTGGACACGAATTCAACCACTTTCCTCCATACACGACGATGAAATCGCCCGTACCGCCGCCATCCGCGTTACCGCTCGTCCAGTCGATTTGCAATCCTCCACCACCGCCGCCATCCCCACCGACCTACACGCAGTCGCGACAACAGCAACAACAACAACAACATCAGCAACAGCATCAACATCATCATCATCAGCAGCAACAGCAGCAGCAGCTGCAACAGCACCATCACCACCATCACCACCACCATCATCCAAGGGGACCACCTATACAACGTTACCACCACCATCAGCACCAAGTGCCCGTTTCGCAGAGTCTTCAATCTCCCGTCACCTCTGCTCCACCTTGGATGAATTAACTCAGATGAAAACATGTACAATTGGAGACGACTGATGGGAATACGATGAGCCAGACATGGACGCACACGTTTTATCGCACTTTTTATGTGTTTGTGGAAATAAAATGGTGATTAAACGGGGAGTCGCCGCGCGGGCGAAAAAAAAAGAACGAACCTTAGGTGTCATAGCAATTTAAGATAGGCACAAATTATTACTATTTTTATTATTTCGTTAATATTGATGATTATTTGAGCTTATTATTATCTTTACGTAACATTTGAGAATGAGTAGCAAATCTTTTAAATGATTTGCAAGAAATGTTAACTGCTTTGCATTCTAACATCCATTTAGTTTTGTCGATTAATTCGAAATGCAATATTGGTTTCATTCGATTGCAACTTAAATAATATTTCAAATAAAGCCGAATAGAGTTCTTACTTCTTAATTGTCGATCTTCAATTTACTTTACAGTTTTACAGTACTTTTTCTTTTATTTAAATGAGAATATTTAAAATTCGAAATATAATTAGTTACACTTGGATTACTTTAAAAAATTATAAAAGTAATGAATGTTCAATTCATTAATATTATTCTTTTAATTACATTCCTTAACCTTATGAAAATGAACAGCGTCTGTGAGGCCTTTCAAACGAGTGGATTATATGAATTGTTTCACCATGTTCGTCTTTAAGCTTCAGAGGAATTTCTATAAAATATTGATTTTGACGTGAAAGTTTTAGAAACTCTGTATGCAAAGTGTAACTATTCCTTTAAATAAATAGCCGGGATATTGATTATCGCTCGAAAATTGCATTGGCAGATATTGGTTTATAGCTCATTTCTGTCAATTCAGTCAGTAAAAATTAAAAAATATTTTTATAAAACACGTACTTACAAATTGCATAACTAACTGCTTTCAAGATAATATATTTCAATTATTATAAAATTGATGTGTCAGTACAATGTAATTTCTTATAATTTAAAAGCGAGACTTTTAACTAGTTTATTAAAGAAAAAAACAGTAGTCAAAACACCTATCTGTACATATAAAAATTAAAAATTTCTATTGTACAATAATATCACAATAGAAAACAGTAAAAATCAATACCTTCGGAATCTAAAAATGATGCATTAATCTGTACAACATGTTCCAACGTAAGCTGTATTGCACTAGTCTGCATTTCTAATATATTAAGAAATAAAATCTATTATGTCTTTAGATTACTAAAAGTATCAAACTTAAAAAAAAATACGCAAGTGTTTTAAAAAATATTAATAATAAAGGATAGTTGTATATTTGTTAAACACTTTGTCATGGACTTGGTAGATATTGATATTCAGTGCCTATTCTATAAGCAATTCTTCAAATCAAAATATTTTTATTATTTAAATTACGAAATATTTTCGTTTTTCTAGTATCAGAAGAAATGTCTTATACAAATATTTTACGATAATGTATTTGCATTTTTTCTTACTTTTATTATGTTATTAATTTTTTTACTTTTATTTCGAACTTAAAAAGTGTAATACATTACATAATACAAACAAATATTTTTAATGTATTTCTTTAGTGTACTTAAAAGCTTGGTACACATTATATTGTACTAATATATATATTCTATTAGATGTCTGAGCTACTTATTGAAGGAATTTGCATTAAAAGATAAACTTTTGGTAGGATTTCTACTGTTACTTATTAAAAATCAGCTATTAGAAAAAATTCTAACTTTTTACTTCGAAAATATTTATCTGCCTCTAAATAGTTTTGTGGGGTATTTTCAACAGATTTAGAATATCTATTTAGCAATAATAGACTACATGTTGTGACATAACTTTCTTCTACTAATATGTCGTTATCTACAATTCTGTACGTGTTTGATGATGTATATGTATACGATATTTTATAAAAGAAGCTCTATATGACATTAGCTCTTCATCTTACTTGACTCTATTCATAGTCAAAGCCTTTTTACTATCGCTGCAATGCAACTTATTGAAAACATAAATTAAAAATTAAATACAAATAAATGTCGTTAAGGAAAATATTATTAGAATTAGATATTAATTAAAAATTAAAAGCCTTTTATCGGTAAAATAGATGTAATGTTTTATTGTTTAAAAGTTAATAATCTTAAATTGTGCTGATAACTTTAGATTTTATTTTTCATTTTTAAAATCATTCCTCTTTTATTGATGGCAGGCATACATAGCCACAATTTTTCTTGTTGATAATATAAATCAAACAGTAACGTAAATAGTTAGTACAGTATTTAATGCATTGAAATACTTTATATAAATTATATACTAAAAAATAATGTATCTGTAATAAGTTCAATTAGAATTCAAATTTTATACAGAGTATAGAATAATGTTAAAATTTAACTTTAAACAATAATTATAGAAATTTCAATTAAATATTTGAATGGTAGTTTTAGAATTTTATTTCTCGTATATCTTTATAAAAATGACCTTGGAATAAAGTAAGGGACTCGAATATCTATCAATCATTATTATTTATTTCGAATTGATAATAATAAAAATATATTTTATTCCATTTGGTTTAACTATTTTACAATAACGTTTCCATTGAAATATTTAATTAAGCAAATTTTAAAGAATATTTGTACAAAGGATTAAAATATATATTTATTTACTTGTAATACTTGTGACAAAATCTTTATATTATAAAGTTAAAGAACGTAAGTTGTGAAAAGTAGACAAGATATTACTTTCAAAGGAATGCTTAAATAGATCAAATTGTATTATTTTACAGAAGAAGTTTAATTAGTGCAATGAAGACATTTTATGAATCAAACATAAAGTAACATTTAATAATTAATAAATTTTAAAATTATGCTACTTAATGTTTTTGATCAAAAATAGAAAAAGTCTCGTTTTTAAAATAAATTAACACAAGCTATTTTTATTTACTAATTATTTAAAATAAAATAAAATAAAATAAAATATTGAGAAGGCCAATTTGAGGAACCAATTACTGAGAAAGCTTTCTTCAAATCTTTGTGTAATATAGATTTAATATATTAAAATAATGAAATTAAACGTGGGCGTCCGTATCACGCGAATGATTTTGATTGTATGAAAAATGGATTAGCCAGATATTGTAATTAATAAATGATAATAATGAAAGACATGTATTAATAAAAAGAGCAATGCATTTTAACGGTTGCGATTATGTGTTTCGCTTTAGAGTTCTGTCATGTAACTCGCTATTTTAAAATGAATTGTTTGAAAAATATTTTTTCATGGAACTATTTATAAATTTGTACATTTAGATTTATGAAAAGTAGTAATTTTAAGTAAGATTGACCTTATTTTGATCTTGTATTAAATTTCTTTGTTGGTTACATTAAAAAGTTACTTTATTAAAATTGAATATTTCGTTTGGTATGATGTGATAACCGTTTTGATTTTAGATAATAATTGTGTAATGAACTTTCTTGGAAAGTTAAGAAATTGCTAATTATAAGACAAATCTTAAGCCAAAATCTAAAATGAAAATTGTTTTTCCATTTTTTTTTATACATATATATATATATATATTTTTTCTCGTATGGACATACGCAAATGCGTGAAGATTACAGTGCGAGCAAATGCACTGTAATATTTGTAGATGGATTTTGTATTTAATAAGCAGCTTATTGATTAGTATATTTTTTGTACATAAATAAAATGGACGGGTTGACCGTTGCAATAAGTGATAAGCAGATTAATTCTGTTGCCATTGAGCGAAGAAAATGAGAAAAAATTTAACGATAATTCTCTAAGCTTAACGATTAAGAAAGGTCGAGTTTGTAGATAATTTGATTGAAAGTTTCTAGTTGAAAGTCAGTTTGTACAGATACACTTTAGTTTTAAGTTGGTTACTTATCTAAAATAAAAGGAAAAAAAGAAAACAAGATAAAACTTGAAAATATTCATTGATGACGTACCTATTCAGCTCTATACATTCTTGGCTTCATAACCAGGAAAGATACTGTAAGGTTTGAGTGCGACATTTTATTTATTGATTAACAGATTGTTATCGAATTGTATTTTATATTTCGATAGAGAAGGAATAAAATTAAGTATGGCCAATCATTTGAATTTATTTTCATTCCTACCTTAATCTCTTAATATTCTTTTGCATTTTCTTATGTTCTGATGCACTTACGCCCGTATGAAGTTTTAAATTCTCAGCAAAAGTAATTTTATTAAATAGCAGAACAGATATAAATAAAATAATCATTGGTAAAGATCATTTTATTTGTAATGAAATTCCGGATTAATACATCTTATTATTACAATGGTTTAATAAATTTTTGCTCTTTTTAAGAATTTCCATTAAAATACGCTGATATAATTAGATCGTTCGTTTTCAAATAATATGAAAAGAAGTTATTTTTATTTTCTCACGCTTAAATATTTAATCAATTTATATTCTGTTATCTATATAATTGTGTGTGTGTGTGTGTGTTTTTTTTATTGGAATTTATTATTTATAATTTACGATCTCATAATTCTTAATTTTATTCATTTAATATTGAAAACGACTAAAAATAATCTTTTTTTTCCTCTATAACTATTTGAAATGAATAAAGGTAAATAAATCGTTAAAAAATTGTTTGAAATAGTTAACGTACCGAGTGGTATTATATATATGTATATTCATATAAATGATTTATACATCTCTACTTTGTAAATTTTTGAAAAAGTATTAAATAACTTAAGCATGTATTTTTTATATACTGCAAAATTTATTTATCACGTTACGTTTTAGTTTTGATAATTTAGAAATATTAAAAGCAATTGAAATGCCACTGTAAAATGTATTTAAATTTTTTAGATTTTGTTGGACATTTAATTTATGAAAATTAAACGACTAAAGTAATTTTTTACATGAAAAACAGGATTTGATAGATGTAAGTGGAGGTTCCGTGCCTATAATTAACGTTAAAGTGAAATATGGAATAAATTTGTGCCAGCTCTCTTAACACTTTTGAAGTAAAAGGTAAAATTAGTCGATAATACGATAATGAAATAAAGATGCAAATGGTTTCGCATACTTCTGAAAGTGTAAAAAGGAATAATCATGAAGAATAAACAGATATTAATAATTAAACGAATACATAAATACTTTGGAGGCGCAAATATTTCATTATTAAAAATGCGAGTACAGATAATTTATGAAAGTACACAAAGTATCGATTTAAAAAAAAAAAAAAAAAACAATAATTCAGTTGGGCCTTGAAATAAGCAGCGAAAAGAAGACGTTTGAAGGGGCAGGTATTCATAAATATTTTATGCGCCACATAACCAAAGAATTATTGATGCCGTGGAAACTTGAGTTTTATTACTGCTGCTAGAAAATCGGCAATTTGGGTATTATGTCGGAAAACGCAGGACCTTCCGCATCCCGTGCCGCGCTTGCCATTGCATTCAAACGAGCTCGTCGCAGATTTCCCAAGAATTTCGGACTTGCGCATTATGCAGAGGAAAGCCATAAAACCTCCGAAGTATAATAACCGTCCTAATAGTCCCCAATATTCATCATACTTCAAAATCATTTGCATAATTGCTATTATGATTATTGTTGTGCTGCAACATGTATACACACCAGCGCGCGTACAAGCATGGCTTAAATATGACTTTCTTGCCCGTTCGCACTTGATTCGCATTTCTTCTCTCTCTCTCTCTCTCTTTCTCTCTATTATTTATTTATTTATTTTACCTAATTCTACTGTAACATGTCTTTCTTATTGAGGTTACAGCTTAAAGATGTTGTTCTCATAACTTAAAAAGAACAGTACATGAACTTTCGTTCGACAGCAAGTCAAGTCGTACCTCACGCAAAATGAGGTACTTAGAAATTATATGTAGCCTTCTTTAAAAAAAAAATCAGGATAATGCTTATGTGAGTACGTGGACGTGTGTATAAATATGCATTTTGTATGTACAAGTATTATGCGTATTATGTAAGACGCTGTTCCGTTACTTCGTTACTCGGTCTAGACTAAGTCATTATTAAGCGTTATATATATATATATATATACACATATACGTATATTGAAATATGTTCTCTTTTTGAAGAATGAAGAAAATCATTTGAATTCGAACGATGCCGACCAACAGCCGATGAATAACGAGACTCTTGAAAAAATAGAGTCTGCTTCAATAGACGTCTCGTTGCTTAATTCGCTGCAAGATATCGAAATCTCTGATCAATATCCAATTATTTGCGATCAGTGTAAATGCGAATCTGGCGATAATCAGAATATTGATAAAAAGAGTATTGCAGTAGTAAACAACAAGCAATCCCAAAAAGATTGCAACGAACAATCGCTCATCAATAATTCAAATTATTCAAATAAGTAATTGAATAAATAAATAAATAAATAAATAAATAAATAAATAAACAAACAAACAAACAAACTTTTTTTCCACGAGCTTTGCATGTCTTTATCTAATGAAGCAGAGCCAATAGGTTTTATATAACAACAATAATAATAATAATAATAATAATAATAATAATAATAATAACGATGATAATAATTCTTGTTATCAGTACGAGTTCGGAACAACATTTGCTGCCGAAATCCAGTGAAAAAAATTACCTGCTTTACGAGCCAGAGAAGAATTATTTTGGAAATGAGAAGGAAGATTCCGAGATCCAATACGAGAGCGGGAACAACGTGAAGATCGAAGAAACAGTGTCCGGAGACAATGACTCGAGTCAGAACGTTAAAGCGATCGTAACGGATTCAGACGCCGAAGTCAACAAGATTTACAGCTTTCCGCAAATGTTTCGGGAACGACGCGAGTCCCAATATAGAAGAAAGAAGCACAGATGCAAAAAGAGCTCCCAGCCAAGCGCTCGGTGCCTGCGTATCCCTTACACGACGTCCGGCAATGTCTACGTAGAAGGGGCCGTGCCGGGCCCATCCAATTGCCTCTACTACAACAATAACTGTTCCCTCTGCCACCATCGCCATGGGCATTTCTGCTGCTGCTGCTGCTGCTGTTGCTGCTGCTGCTGCAGCGCTCACCCCTGCTGCTCCCACTGTTGCTTTTATTGGTACTTGGTCAAGCGTATCTTAAAACTAGCCGCCGAGATAGGCCTTATCGGTTTCATATTGTTCGCTTTGTCGTTCGATTTCGGCTTATCTCGCGAGAACTCGCGAGGACTCGCGAGAACGGGTGCAGCCCTCGCCTCCGGGCCTCTCTAAACCAAGGACATCCTAAGAACCTTCTATACGGCTTGGGGCTCACGGCTCACGGCTCACGGCTCACGGCTCACGGCTCACGGCTCCGAACGGAAAAGATAGATAAATTCGCAGCAGATAACGCGTACTTTTCTTCTTCTTCTTTTCTTTCTTTCCGTGCACCCCGCGGATCTGGGGCCAATAATAATATTGTAGGCTCGCTCGAGCCTTGAAAAGGATGAGGGGGGATTTATTATTTATACCGGGAGGCCGATATCAAATTGAAATTGTCGATAGATTGGACAAGTCGGTAAGGCGCGATGGCTCGGGAATGGATGTATTTGTGTATTCGAGTAAGTAACGGAATCGAATGGAGGATGAAATGTCAAGGCGACTGGCCGAGGAAGCGAGTCCGAGCCTCGCCGCGGCCAGCCGACTTAACCCAAATAAATAAAAACGTAATTCTAAGTTGGCCGTTTGACCCGAACGGGGAGGGGAACAGGTCCGACTGTATCCAAGAGCCGGGGCAAAGATCAATGGCGCATCAGCCGTCGAGGAAGAGCAAGTACGCTAGCCGGATGAAACGGTCCAGCGACTCGGGGGCATCGTCGCGGCGAGCCGGCACCTACTCCCACGACTCGGGCGTCTTCACGAGCTATTGCTACGAGAACGCCGAGTACCTGCCCAACGAGGTCAAGAGGGACATCGAGAGCTGCGGTCTCTCGAGGAACGTCCTCCTCCGCGAGGACTCGTTTTCCATTCTCCAGGGATACGCGACGACCCACACGTCCGAGGCCCGTCTCGCCCTTGCCGATAAGAAGGGCATTGGCCGGTTCTGCTTCTACGAGGACTCGCGGAGCTGCAACCCCATCGGAAACTTCTAAGGGTGGTCCTTAGCGGTAACGGTATACTTGACATATCGCGCATGTCGCGCATATCGCGTGGCGCTCGGTCTCCAATAAATAATTATTTACTACTCATCGGTAAATATTCGTCTTTGCAGGACCGGACGTCGATTTAGCTTTTTTTTTTTTGTTTTTTTGTTATTTATTTTTACCATTAAAGGAGGAAATCGCAGTGAATTTCGTTCTGAAGGACGCGGCTATACGAAGGTACAGTCCATTGCACGTTCACGCTCGCAAATCATCATTTGCTTTATCCAAGCGGCTTAAGTTCCTCGTAATAGAAGAAAATAAATAAGAAGACAACAGCTTTATGACTACGCTTTTTATTTTATTTTTTTTTTATTTTTATTTTTATTTTTATTTTTATTTTTTGAAAACGCACTCACACACTCGATAATGATACTCAGCTCTTCCTATCTAACGAGGAATTTCCTCGTTTTTGTAGGCTTACGCATTCAGTAAATTGTGCAATGGATTTTTATCACTTGCTCTGTCTAAGGCTATAAAAAATTTTTAATAAAAAGGTATCATTTTTTAATTTCCTATTCTTATATTCTGCAATATTACAAATATTAATCCTTCGTTCGAAGACAAATATCGATCTTTCTACTTTTTACCTTATTACTCATTATTCATTATTTCATCATTTTCATCGATTAATATCTGCACTACCTCATCGGTACTTTTTATTTTTTATGTTTCCCCTTTATTTTTCACTTGGTGCTCTTGTAAAACCAACCGTCGATTAAGAAACGTTTTTATAAAACAGATATGATTTAATTGTTACATTATATTGTCCCACAAACATTTACGAGCCTAAGTAATATGAATTTAAATCTAATGTGAGCGTGTATATATATATATATATATACGTAAGTTTAATGATTCATATTCATGATGCATAGGTTTTTTAACAAAAGTTTATACTTTTAACAAATTGAATCATAATCTTAGTCAAGTATTCCTTATCTTGTATAAAGAGAAAAAACATTGTGTACAATTTCATTGTTTCAAAACTTGGTTTAAGAAATTATTTATTGAACGTAAATAAATAAATTGTGACGACGAAGACGATTAATGTCGTTACGAAAGTCAAGCACTTGATATAAATAAATTCAGAATTGATTTGTAAAAATAAATTTACAAATTAAAATTTGTAAAAATAAATTAGATAAAAACTTCTCGATCGCGAATACAGAAGTGAATCTTTAACTTTTGTATTTCTTTGAGCTTGAAATTCCATAGCTATTCCATGCTAATTGATTCAATTGACCTTTATACGTATTTAAAACAAAACTGGGTTACAAAGTCAATGGAAATAGAAAAAATTGATACGGATTTCATAACGAGACGGAAGAAATTAATTTTACATACATATAGTTTCGTACAGTGGTTTATTGTACTATATCACTCTAATTATGTATAAAATGAAACGAAAACATTTTCAATTACGACTATGTATTATCAATTACGTTATTTCTAATCATTAATTATTAATAGCTTTCGATTATTACACGTATTCAGGCTAATGTAAATAGATTTCATTTGTGTACATAAATTTTCTCGAAAATTGGCCAGTCAATTTAATTAATTCTGTCAATGATAAATAAATAAATTAAAAATAATCAAATAATTTCGTGCTCGTTTCAGCTAATGTATTTCATATAGTAATTAATGGCCTTTAACTTCATTAATTAATTACAGTACAATTTAATTTAACATTCATATTTCACTTTCATTACGTTTAATCAAGAGAAACAAAACAAAAAAAATTGCTTTATGAGAAAAATATTTGTATAGCAATTAATTAATTTATTGATTTATTTACGTATGATGATTTTAAAAAATTTTAAAACCAAATACAAGTATGAATTGTCTTTAAAAATAATTAACAATCAAAAGATTAACATGAGCTTATTCACTATAATAAACTTGATCTTCTCTGTCTGTTATCTTATTTATCCTGACGTTCCGGATATAAACATGGGTTTTAGTAAACAAACGAATTGACATTATTAATTTCATCAGTTATAATTTTGTTTTTATTTTGTATATATAACGTCCTTTCATTCTCAAACCTGTAAATATCACTGGCATTGGTATTTTCAAACGCTTCTTATTCTTGGCGTTGTTATTTTCTAATGCTCATCAAACGGTTCACCAGCTCAGGTCAGCAAAAGTAAAAGCTATTTTTTTACTAGCTTGACTCTTCCAGAATTTATATATGTTACCTGAGAGTTAATTCTGAGTGTCCTTTCGGTACCACATTCACAATTCACAGAAGTTAGACAATGGGATCGTAAAGTAATACCTAATGCGTTCCAAAACATTATAGAAACTGTAGAATTTACAGTTACTACTAAAGTTGTAATACTCATGAATCGTATGCTGACAAATGATAGCAAAAACTCATTAATTATCGCTCAATGCTAAATGCTTCAGCGAAAAAGTATTTAACATTGTTTAGCTTTTAAAGAGAAGCAAATTCCCATAAGAAGTCTGTCAAGTCCTCAATATTCCCATTCGGTAAATATCAATATTCATTATGATCCTGTCGGATACTTGAATTAAAATTAACATCGTTTACCATAAATAAGGTAAATTATTTTATTTATAGTTCCATTTTTTATCGAATCGAAAGTAGAACGTGATATTATTGAAGAATTAAATAATAATAAAAATTTATTAATACAGGTTTCGGTTATTAATGCAAACAAATATTTTCTGTATCGTATCCTTACAATGTTATTTGATCTTTTTTATTCAATAATCGGTTCTAAAGAAATACTCTAATTATTTTATAGCACAATTAATAATTCTAAATTGTACGAATGGATTTTTAATAAAAATTTTTATTAGTTTTCCATTTTATCTCAAATTGTAACTTTTTCACTTAAATATGATAAACAATATTTACGGAGACTAATGATTATATACAAATTCTTAAGAGCTTTTTATAAATAAACTGAAACTCATTGGAAATAAATTAAAAGTCTATCGGTGAAAACATACTGTAAACACGGTTAAGTAAATTTATAAATATTGTTATCGAAAAAAAAGTACTAAATAGATTTATATTTTTTATTGTAAAGAATCTTTTCATAATCACTATTACAACATTAGTGTGCTTGTAATATATCAGATAATTGTTTGAGTATTTTATTTATTTCATAAAGGTGTAATATTGAAGTTTTGTACGATGTTTCTATGGCACTCGATGTAATAAATTTTGAATTTGATATTGTTTCTCAATAATTCAAAGAATGTATGTCAATCTGTAGTTCTATAAGCAATGTTATGTACTATTCGATATCTTATCTACACTTCAAAGAATCTTATCAGTGATTTTATTAAGGTGCATGCAAAATTAAATTCGCATCTACTGAAAAAAGGTATATTATAAAAAGAAAAAAAAAAAAAAAAGTTTGCTACGTTCTGATTTCATGTTTCGGTACATTTTATTATACTTTCAAAACAATATAAAAATAGAACTTTGTTGGCATGATTCTCCTAACGAAGTGTGCGACTGGTAGAGAACTTATATAGGGGTGGTTTAAAAAGAGAGACAGATTTCGTGGTATGAAGTTTACTTTTCAGCCCTTCGGGAGTGTAAAAGTAAAGATGAGAAGGGAAAAAGTTGTGTAAGGGAAGCGATAGATAATGCGTAGGTGCGTGTGTGCGCGCGCGCGCCCGCGTGTGTGAGATAGATAGATAGATAGATAAATAGATAGAGAGAAAGAGCGAGTGAGAGAGAGAGAGAGAGAGAGAGAGAGAAGTTGTGGGAATAGTGGCAACAGGGCAGAACGAAATAAGCGGAAGGGAAGAAGGTTGTCGAGAAGGAAGTGGAGAAAGGGCACGCGATAATGAACATGGCAACATGTGGCTGTAACCACACTATAGAATTTCCTCTTTCAAATAAGGGCTCGAGTTTCTTTTCTCCATTCGACCATTCAGTCTTTTACTGCTTATTACCCGATAAAAAACGTCCGTCCGATCCATTGCAGGTAAGTGCATTTGTGACTTAGCGAATAAATAAGCGCAGTTGGTTGATCTTCTCCATTAATTGAGTCATACTATGAATAAAATCATGTCCCATAAATCTCATTAAGCAGTAATCTTGTATAAATTTCTTATTTTAAATCGATAATACCTTAAGAAATAGTCTTTCTGAACTCTCATTTCTTCACGATAATGACAAATAATTATTCGTTATTAATAAAATTATTCATAAAATGAATTTTATTCGGTTTATAAATCTATGTAGTATCTATTAAGTACCTATCATACACAAATACTATTAATACATAAAGAAATATATTTTAAAAGAACATAAGAACGATGTAGTCTTGTTTCATTCAGGATTTTCGGTTTTCGGCGCTTCTCCGTCTTCTGGTTCAGCTTTCACGTCATCCTTCGCGTCCTGTTTCGTCTCTTCTGCTGATTCCTCTGCATTATCGGTCGGCTCTTTTTTTACTTCGGCATTATTTTCAGGAGCTTCATTTTCCGTAGGTTTCGTCTCTGCCGTTTCACCAGAATTTTCCATACCCTCTTTCTTTATATCATCAGTTTTAATTTCCTCTTTTGACTCTGCAGTTGTTTCCGTATTTTCTCCACCTTCAGTTTTTACTGTTTCTTCATTCTCCGTCTTAGGTTCCACTTGTTGCTGGCCAGTCTCTTCGACTGCTTTTTCACTAATGTTCTTTTCTTCTTTAACATCTTCCTCTTTATTTGCAATTTCTTCTTTAACAACATCAGGTGAAGCATTCGCTTCATCCTCTGCATCGAAATTTTCATAAGTTTCTACATTCTCGAGATTCTCCAAGAGCATATTTATGATATTCTTGGAAGAGTCTGAGAGATGCAAAAGTTTTTAAATTATTTTTAGAACATTAAGATGAATCAAAATTATAAGTGATCGACAAAAAATAATACCATCTTTATTCAGTGCAGCAGATGTTTTTAATAAATGCTTAAATGATTTAGAATCTTTCTTGTTTCGGTATTTCCTGAATACTCTCTTCATAAAGTACAAGTAAATTAGATTAGTAATGCATAAAATAAGTAATTCAATACGAAAAATTTATATAAACTCTCTCTCTCTCTCTCTCTCTCTCTCTCGCTCATTCTTCTACAAAGATATGCAATGCATATGCAGTGCAGTAAACTTAAAAACCTATACGTCAACTTTATAACTTTCATTGCTTCATACTTTTTAAAAGGTTAATACATATATACATTATTCAATACAAGAATGTTATCTCATATCATATAAAAAAATAAATTTGTCAACTCATAATCGTTTTAACTTCAAGCAACATTGTAATTTTGTGTTTATTTTCATGTAATCCGCTCGTCTCATAATGTACCTGGATAATCGATGCTGCTGAATTAGCTTTTTCAAGAGTTAATCCGGTATATTCAAACATCATATCCAACCAAGCGGATATATCATCTTCTTTCAATTTCTCATCGTTACAAATTTCACCTTAACAAGGTAAAACAATTTGATTTAATATATAAAACATAGGAAGTTCGTCATAATTAAACGTCTACAATTATTACCTTCGTTTGGATGCATTTTCGTTGTATAATATTTCCGATAAGCAGTCTAAAAATATTAATGGTGACTTAATGTATTGAGCAATAGACATTCTATTACTTATTTATACAATTTATGATAATATCTGCTATAAAAATTAAGGAGGTTAAGGAGACATGGGGTATGAAATTTCGAAAAAAAGAAAGTTGAAATGAATTTATATAAGTACTTTATTTTTTTTTTTTTATAGATGAAAGAATAAAAAATTTGCATATTTTCTTCTAACTTTCAGAAAAACATTTTGAAGTTTATTATATACGGATACATTAATTACAATAAAATACATATAGATATAAAGATTATTATTATTATTATTATTATTATTATTATTATTATTATTATTATTATTATTATTACTATTGGACAAATAAATAGAATTTAAGAAATGTATATTTATGATGTGGGAATGATTTTAAAATTATATAATTCAGATTAGCAGTTTCTCTACAGCGTTCATAATCAAAGCTTTTTTTAAATATTATAATTACAGTACCAATATTATTTATTATATAATACGTATGCATTCGTTAACTATAAGCTGTTTATGAAAAATATAAATTTTTAGATATAGATATAGATATAGATAAATTTTCTGAAAAAGTCTTTTTTTCTCGTCTAATTATAAAACATTTATACTAACTTGTATAATCATAGCAGCTTGAGTAGCACGCTCTTCCGTAATATTGAGTTTTAATAAAATATGTTTGGTTTTCATATTTGCCCTTTCCCATTGAATTTCATTCCTTTCTTCGGCAATCAATACTTGCTCATAATGTGCTCGAAATATAGACTAGAGTGTAACGAATGAAATTTAAGGAATGAAATTTAAGATTCCAATTGCTTATGACGTTATTCTAGCTTCAACATTTTTTATTTACATTTACATATATATATATGTATACAAATTTCTATGTGCTTTACGTACTTGTATTTTTTTTGTGGCTGTTTCTGCCTCTTCATAAATAACACCCGTTTCATTTAAAATTCTACATATTGATATTTCGTCATCGTCTTCGTCAACTGTATGAAAATTTCATATACTTCGCAAAACTTCAAAAGTTCAAGTATTCTATTATATTTTTTTGTCGCATAATAATAAGAAATAAAATAGAACAAGCTTTATAAAATGTATTATTTCCACATTTTCCATGTCATATTTTTATAAATACTTTGTGTACATATAATTTTTATGTATAATTACATATAATTAAAATTAAAAAACTAAAATACAATTGGTTATATATATATATATATATATTTAATTCTTTATACGACGAATGGTCATTTTTATTAATAAAACTTCCGAATTATTTTAAATTATTGGTGTTAAATTAATGGAAATACTTATAAAAATCTTACCGTCACAACCACATTTTTTTTTGGAGCTTTCGACTATATCTAAGTAATTTCGGAATGCTTCCTGAAAATTTAAAAATAACAAGTGTCTTCATACAAAGTCTTTGCTTCGAAAAAGTTCCATAAATGAACAAGTAATAATGGATTTTAAGTTTCAATTAATTTTGACAAACATATTTAAGTTTACAGGCTGTATTTACAATTTTATCGTTTTAATGATCTATTGCACGAGTAGCCTTCTTTCTTTTTATTTTCAAAATAATGTTTAAAAAATGTGTCAATTACTTGTAGTCGTGGAGCTGCAGCGGCAATTTCTTTTATATTAAGACCACTAGAGCATAAGACATCTACAATTTTTTCACTGTTCAATACAATGTCTTGTACGATCTTCACTGCGCCTTTAAATTCATGAATTCATTGTTAAAAAAAAAAATTAATAAAGGATTTTTTTTCTCCAATAAGAATATAGTTTTGTACTTTTTTAAATACAATAATAATATATAAAATATATAAGCGATTTATCATAGATTTATAATATATACGTTTACAAGCAACACGATTAATGATTGAATTTCTTTGCTTATATTAATATGTGTGTGCAGCTTATATTAAATGATATATCAACGAATGCCTTAAGTTATTTCAAATTACATTCTATATAAATATTTCTATTCTCATCTATAAATAGGAAAAGACTGAACTCTAATAAAAATATTGATTACAATTTAAACAACTAAGACCATGATTAGTAATATTATGTAATAATTACTGCACAATTCGTACACGAGCCATGCATTTTCTTATCAGAGATTTTAAATTTTCTTTAATAAAGAAAATGAGGGAAGGAAGGTACACATTATTACATTTAGCGTTTTCACGTGTAATTAGTAGGACATCCAAGTAGCTCGCTATGAAAGCGTATATGTCATCTGGTTGTATTCTCAATACCTATTAATACAAATAATATTAATGTTTCATTTCATCTATTGCATTAATTAAAAGCGATACAAGTTTTTCTTAATATTTTAATGAATTTTGTATGGATCGTTTAATCATTTTTATGATGTATTATTTATTATCTTCTAAGATTTTTCTTAGAAAAGATTTGCTCTTTGTCAAATTTCGATAGCTTTAAATGATTATAAAGTCAAGAGAGAAGAGGGAAATAAAATAAAGTTTTATTCAATTCCGTAGGTGTAGGTGAGTACAGGTAATGTCCTGAAAAATGCATTTAGCAATGATCAAGCGTATGAGTTTTTAATTATTTGAAGTTTATACTTAATTTTCCGTAAGGTTAAAAAGAAGCGGCTGAATTGAGAAAGTATTAATATGTATTTTAATAGAAGGAAACGCTGACCTCCATCGATATATCTGAGCAGAGTTCATAAAGTCCATCGGGAATTTTGCACATATCCATGTTTTTGACGAGCAATTACAGGATTTTCTATTCGAGAATTTTTTACGGTTACGTATGCGTTTGCATAACAATCTGTTTTTGGAGGAGGAGGGGGATTACAAAATCGAACTAAGTTATTGTATTCTTAAAGAAGCTCTTCATAATTTATTATGAAAGCACAGGCTTTATCGATATCGTTAGTATTCCATATGTCACCAGCGCATGATGTCTGACGTAAGGCTCAAGTGGATGCCGCGTTTCACAAATATATCTAATTGCAGTCCCATGCACTCGTTCAAACTATCCATAAACAAATACATTTCATCCAAATTACAAATTCATTTTCAATTATTTCTTTATTATCTCTTTCTCCGAAATGTGACTTCTTCTGTCAATCAATCATCTCAAACGTGACTGCTTTCAATTAAAAGCATATTTTCATAATATTTGTCGTTTTCACTTGTATTACGTTAAAGTTTCAAAAGTTCAATTCAAATCGACAAGGTTAAGCGATGTTTTTTAAAGTGACATTTATGCACTCGCCGTCTTTTGTTAAATCGTACTTATCTGTAAATTTATAAAAAGGAAACCAATATAAAAACGTTCATTTAATTGTAAAATACTTTTTTGTATCTAGAGCTTAATTCTAGCTTATTTACATTATTAGTTTGGTCTTATAATAAATTGATTTATGTATGCACAAAATTAAATATCTTCATACGTTTAATATTATTATAACAAAAAAAAAACAAAAAAAAAAATCTAGCTTTCCGTATATTTGTTGAAATTAATTGACCGCAGCCACGCTACTTGTTCATTTAATATTATTATTCTTAGTAAAAAAAAAAAAAAAAAAACAATTGCTGTTCTTTAAAAAATACTCTTTAGTAGCTGGATTTAACTTTTGTTTCCAAAAATGTAATATGATTCAAATCATTTTTTATAATAATTTTATCTGTTGGCTATTTTGTAAAAAGTATACATTTTATTGGGATGTTACAGTTGCGGTCTCTGTAACATGTAATTAATTTTATTTTGAATATTTAATGATTAGCATTTTTACACAAATTCTTTCAACCAAGAGAAAGTTGAAGATGATTTTACTTCTTTTTTGAAAGTATAAGTCCTTCGTTTTCTATCAAATGTAATTATTTAACTAAAATATTTAAGTTTTATAGATTACAAATAAGCTTTGGCCATAGCTTTCCAAGGTATATAACATGTACCCATTTGCTCTTTTTTAATGTTACTAAGAATCATTTATATTATTTTGTTGCATAAATACACTGACTTATATAAAATACTATTGATAAATATCAATAAGAGTCATTAAATGTCCAAGTAATCAGTCAAACACAAGCAGCAAAGGCTTTTGTTTTGACAAAAGAAATTAATAATGGATACACATTATACAATAATACCAACCACTTATAGAGTAATTCTCTATTTATTTAAACGAACTAGTTTTCTTATAATTTACGAATTAACATAGTGCAAAGTAAATATTTCTTATATATATATATATATATATATATATATATATGTGTGTGTGTGTGTATATGTTTTTATAAACGAACATATAAAATAAAAGACATAAATATTTTTAGCAAAAGCTAAAAAATATTAAAAAACTAATGAATAATACATTCCTTCGTTTTGTAATGGATAAGAATACTATGTAATGCTAATATTATAAATGAGGATATTGAAGAGGTTACTAAGTAAATACAATAGGTATTTACATTTAGTTTCTTATAATGAATTTCAGTAATTAAACATGAAGGAGTGATTTAAAATTTATACAAATAAATTCTAGAGAACATATGCAGAATATATATAAATAAAAGTATTTGTAAAATTATTTTATAATTTTGAACTTGAGATATAAAATATGATCTGGAATAATTTGTCAAAAATCAAATTCATACATTTTCAATGAATTTTGATAATGTAAAATATATTTTTCATAGACAAATGAAATGTAATGAAACTTCGATACTTTATGGTAAATAAAAATAATTATAATAATATCTGAAAGTACTTTTAATAAAGGTGTAATAAAGGGTACTTTATAAATATTTTGGTACTCGTTTATTCCATAATATTCGAATTTTTTATTGGTACACCTTCGTAACTTGACATAAACTAATTTTATTATTTATTAACTATTATTTTGAATTAAATTCAATGCTTTTATTAATATTTTATTGATTTCTGATATTCTGGACGTTACTTATAAAAGGTATTTTACAATCAATATCATTACAAATAAAAAACAGTTTTTTAGTCGTATTCATAAATCAATTCTTTTTTAACTTAGGTTTTATTTTTCTACCTTAAAAAAAATAAAAAAAATATATTTTGAATAATATTTTAATAATTTTACAAGTTTACTATTACAAGTTTATATGAATAATAAAATATGAATTCCAATATTTATAGGCTTACTTAAATAAATTAATAACTAATGTTTTTTGGTTACTTATGTTTAATACTGTGATGTGCTTACTGTCCATACGAACTTATAAAATTTGAAACGTGTATCGTATATTGATAATGTAGACAAAAAATAATGAGTTTTCTAATCTTCCGTGTAATTAATAAAAATAAATGTGTAAATATGAACAATTGTTTTTTAAAAAATAAAGTAATTCAATCGTCTTATTATTGTCCAATAAGTCATAAAACATTGTTCCTACCTATATTTCAGTAATGTCCAGCTACATACATTGTTTGTAACAGAGTATTTTTTAAAACAGTTTTCGCAACATTGTTTTAATTTAAAAAAAATAATCAATAAAAACATAATTAAGTTTTTTTTTAATTGAATATTAACATTGTCTCCCATGTTTGGTAAAATGATTCGAAGACAATTATTTTATTCTTATTTAAATTTGATATCTGAATATAATTCTTTATGCAAACCATTTCAATCATGAATATGTACAATTTTTACTGGTTTGGAACTGAGTGCACTAAATCACTTTAAGCATTTATATATGATATAATTAACGAGCGCATACTATTTTATATAATTTACGTACTTGTTAATAATTTATAAATTTTTTTTTATATTGCGAGATTCTAAGTGAATAAAAAATTCCGTCTAAGCATTTTTCTCTCAAATTGAATTTTATTTCATTATAACTTGATTTTATTTTCGATTTATTACTTGAAATTTAAAAATCATAACAGAATTATTTTATAATTATAATTCATTGATAACATTGAGCAAAAGATCTTGTAACATTTTTTAAGAGTTTTATTAATGAGTTTAGATTCGGTTTCGGTTCTAAGCTGTGAGTAATAAATAAATAAATAAATACATAAATAAATTAATAAATTTAGCTAAAGTAAATTAACTTTAAGTAAAAAATGCTACAAAGCATATTGTATACGTATCGATTAAAATTTTAAACTCGAATGGAATAAATTTCATTAGGTTTCTCTGAGTTAAATACGTTATATTTAGTGTATAAGAACCAATCAAATCCACTTAAGAATTATAAAATTCAATTTCATTTATAAAATTAATCTAAGAAATTATTGTAATTTTTAGAAAAATTTTAAATTGTAATATTATTAAAGTATATTCTTTATTTATATATAATGTATTGTAGTAAAAATGAAATTTATTACAAACTTTAACATTTGGTTTAAAATTTTAAGACAAAATAATCTTTAAATTTTAAACTGAAAGAATAAAATACGTCATTTATATTGAAATCATAATTTTCTTCTATATTGAGAAAAGATGAATATTGTGAAATGTAGATCTATTTTAATATAATTTATTTTTAGTATATGAAGGACTTTGTGCTTTTATAAAAAGGCTATAGATAAGTAATGCGTTCTCAGTCAGAAAATTTTATTTGCAATTTAAATTAATTTGTGAGCATTTTATATGAAAGTACATAAAGGTGTATCTAAAGAATCGTTTAACATTTATTCCGACTGTTTGAACGTCTATACATCCATTCGTCGATCGCATTAATTATAAAATTGTACTTAATTATTCTTTTATTTATATATATATATATGAATATTAATAAAAATGAGCTGATTTATTTACTTTGGTACATCTTCGTAAATCGTTCTTATGAGCTCGTGCTAATTTATTATTATTATTATTATTTTTACAATGTGATAAATATTCTTTCCATAATTAATGCTAAGGATAATAAACAAAATAATGCAACTTTAAACGTTAAGGCCTGACACAAATCGTAGTAATAGTGATTTATAAAATTAGCAGAATAATTTAACGGCGACATTAATAAGCCTCGGATGCTGTCATGTGACGACAATAAGCTGCCGATAATTGCTAATGAAAATGCTTATATTATAATATCAATAAACTTCTCTAAGAGTATTTCACGCGGCTCCGAGCTGATATTGGTCGATTGGAGTTGTGAAATAAGAAGCAAAGGAACGATTTTCGAAGCGGCCATTACAATTTGGCCTCAGCGCTGGGCTTTTAGCATTCATTAAATATAAATGACCGAATAAGTCGTTAATTAAATTTAAAACGGAGTCTAAAAGTGGTGTCCAGTCGAGGAAAGCAGCGGCAATAGCAGCAACAGTAGCAACAGCAGTGGCAGCAATGAGCCGCTTCGAGGAGATACGAAATGTCGCTGCTCAAACGCATATAACTCTGACGCTCATCGATAAGTTAAATATAAGATAGCGGCGCGGTGGGGCGGGTGGGTGGCAGGGGGGGCGGGAGGGACGGAGGCGAGTAACGGATATGCGCGTGAATGGTAAAGCAAAATCATCATCGCTCCCGCTGATCGTGAATTATTAGCGAAGTTTTAATGACGATAACAGCGCTATAGAACTGCTCCGAACGTACCGAACTTGAATTTTGAACTACTTTTTTTTTTGTTTTGTTTTTTTTTTCTTTATCCGCCAGTCATCGAGTTTAATAACGTTAGCTGGGGCAGATACTCTTGCCACATTGATGTATCAGAATAATACTCGGCCAATAAAAGTATGCGTTCTTGTATGCAAATAAGCTTGGAAAAAAAAAAAAAAAACTTTCGATATCTTGATGTGATATAATGCGCAGTAAACTAATGGATGTAATGACGCCTCGAAATGAAATGGAACTGCCGCGTCGTTGTATTCTTAGATCGTGAATTACTAGAATGCGCATGCGATTTTGCGGATGTTGCCAACTTAATAAAAAGCAGGAGCCCAGCCGAGTCTCCTCACCATACTTTATTCTCAATTTAGTAAATATTCCCGTTTTCAATATTTATATTTCGGACAACAACTAGTTTCTCCGTCTAATGCGCTGTCCATTTTTCCATTTTTAAAGCAGAACTTCGCAGAACCAGCATAATTTCTTATCGCATAAGTTATCAAAAGTAAAAGTCAAGTTTTTTTTTTTTTTTTAACTAAACATTCGCTTCGGACGTACGTTTTTTTTTTTTTTTTTTTTTTTTTTTAAAGTAATTTATTATAAAATCGTCACTTCACTTCTTGCAACCGTCGTAAAAGGCACTTTTGTTTACAACAGACAAATATCATTGTCAATTATTATTACCACATTACAGGGCGATTGTTAAATATATATATAATGTATAAGAATGCCGAACTTTTTTCTATAACATCATTATTATTTTATAACTGTACCGGTTATTGAAATTATTATATAACAACGGT
This sequence comes from Ceratosolen fusciceps, assembly GCA_018883505.1. Classification (NCBI taxonomy): domain Eukaryota; kingdom Metazoa; phylum Arthropoda; class Insecta; order Hymenoptera; family Agaonidae; genus Ceratosolen; species Ceratosolen fusciceps. The sequence continues at coordinate 269,208 of RCIC01000037.1, read as the reverse complement.
ACATTGCTATTGCGCATATACGTACACCTCGGGTCATAAGAAGGTCTCTTATAGATCATTGGTCTAGAATCGTAGAAGCACGATGTGATGTGTATCTGTCTCTACGATATCTGATGTTTAAGTATTTTACCGGTAGAAGAATTACTGTCCACCTGAAATCCTGCAATCTCCTGCCTTTGCAAGAGATTCAAATATTTATAATGACAATAAACTTAAGCATTAGATAAATAGGTTCAAGTTCGATCATTGGGACTATTTGATGACAACGTATAAAATCATTTTATATTAATTACTTCTTCATTTTATTACACTAATATGTAAATTCAAGTACTTATATATTTTAATTACTTTATCATCCGGTGTTTCATCATTCCAATACTTGAAAAAACTTTGAAAATATTGAAAATTGTGAGTTTAAAATCAAAACATCATCATTATCATTCTTCTTCTTCTTCTTCTTCTTCTTCTTCTTATTGAATGTTATATTTTGTTAGAAATAAATTTTATTTTCTTTGTTAGAAGAAAATAAAAAATAACAACTTTTTTATTATAATCATATTTTTTAGAATTTAAATTCCAAAGGTAATTTTGATTTTAACCGTAAGTTTATGTATTTTTAATATTAAAAGTAAACTAAGAAATCAATAACCTACTTTAGGTGGATACTGACAGATCATTTCGAATAAAATAGCTTTTGATTCGAATTCAGTTAAATCTTCCGAATAAGAAAGCTTATATCATTGCTATTATTTAATGAAGACGTTATATAATTGTAGCCGCTTATTTCGTAATCAAAAATTTTTGAGAAAAAGTATATATATTCTCATTCTGAACTGTATGTATGCATGTATAAGATATACGTAGGACAGAAACCGAATGAATGTATATTTTCATTTATTTATTTATTTATTTATTTATTTATATATTTATTTATTTTTATTGTTGCTGATTCACTTGAATTATAATATAGAATAATATTTACAAATATTAAATATATATGAACAATGAAAGCAATGATTATTAGCGACTTAACGTATAAATTAGAAGACGTAATTTATGTATATTTACTCATGTCTGCACGCGTACCGGACTGTGTTTGTTCATGTATCTGTTAAAAAGGAAAGATACAGTGAAAACGTAGAGGGAGAGTGATAATGTCATGAGACGAGCACGAAAGCTTTTGCAATGTGAATAAAAATTTAGTCAAAATAAAAGTCAGATTATAGTCGGCTGCTTGTGCATAATAATACATATTATTATATCTTACTTACGTTGAACTTATAACGCTTATTAATTGTAAATTCTATTCTAATTTAGCACTCTGCAAAAAAAAAATCGTTTTAATTTTTTAATGGTAAAGCAGTAATAATTAAACGATTGAGATTATTATTATTATTATTATTATTATTATTATTATTATTATTATTATTATTCAAAATAAAACGAATTGAAATAGCAAGTTTTTTTTAATTGTAATTAATTTTCTAGAATTTATTTCATCAGAAGCGCGTAATCAGTAAAGCGATTTGAAATTCGTCTGAATTATGATTTTAAATGTATGTTTAAAAGTAAATGTTAGGTTTTAATAAAAATCGAAAGCTTTTCTCAAGTTTAGAGTTCTAAATTCTGGAACTATCTGCGGTTATTATTAGAAAAGGAAACAAATTTTATCTAGCAGACGATTGGAAAAGTTTTACAACCCAATCAGCTGATGAATAAGATATAATTAATAAAGAATCGTAAGTCGAGTCGATGATGATAAATAAACACGTGTTTTCCAGTTAAAATTCTCGTGCTTCATATCAATATAATATTCGTCCGAATGCGGAAAGATTATTTAAAACAATATAATAATGAGCCGATACTTATTTCTGACTAGATTTATCCAAAGGGCGTCGCTCTTTTCCTTTTTATTAAAATTTTTCGGTCGCCGTTATATTTTTCAATCGATTTCTTAAAGAGCCTTTTAATATTTCTGCTTTTACAGAATCATAAACGTCATTGATAACCCTGCTCTGAAGTCTATAGTTTTTTTTTTTAAAACATACATGTATATTTTTCTCTCAGCTTTCACTATCAGTCGCATTAAATAATAAACAATAATAAAAATATTATCATGAAAGTACAACTTTTACGAGACAAGCACATTTAATTAATGATTGAAAAATTTGTATTTTTTTTTTTTTTTTTTTTTTTTTTAAAGCGTGCGAGGATAGAACATTTTATCATAGTTATAATTATTTTATATGTTTAATCATCAATCGTCAGAATTGACTAATTATAAAATACATAACCTTATACTTGACTTTACTAAATCTAATATCGTTATTTGATGACGTTCAATGTTTTCGAATCGTCATGTTGAATTCTTTGAGTTTAATTATAATTAGATAAACATGTTCCGATTACATATTAATGCAAATAATTTCTTTATTTAAAATTAATGTTTGAGTGCGCGTGCGGGGGAATAATAAATTAATATCGAAGCTCAATTATTACAGTCTCTGTACGGCATGACAAATTATTTTCGACTTCGTGTTAAATGAATAATATTAAATCACCGATAAATTATCGAATAATTTAATTGAAATAGCCAATTATCGCACTGCTAATGTGACTTTAAACAATATCCAAGATATTAAATATTTATTACTTCTAAGAAAAAATCGAATCGCAGAAAACCACTGTTTTTAAATGTATACTTTATTGTGGCTGGATTTGTAATTTCCACTTTTATTGCTTATAAAATTATGAAGTCAGCGCAATAATGCGCAGCTTCACCATTCTGGTCTAATTGAAGTCGAATGTTGAATTACAAGTTATGATACTGTTATTTAATTACTGTTACGTAATACTGTAAAGCTCTAGGAGGAAGAATTTTTAATTTTTAATTTTTAATTTTGATTTTTATAATTTTGACGGATAGAAAAATGTTTAACCTTTTATATAGAAATTAAATTAGACGCGCGCGGCAAGATTAAGAAATAAGTCATATAAATGGAAAGAGAAACTACGAATGCTAATGCCAAAGATGTTCGCAATGATCTAACATAATTCAACGTGTCAGATTCGATATCACAAAGCGTCTATGCCTCAAACTTTTCTTACAATCTCTTAAATCAATGATTTACGTTGTAAATAGACAAGCGGCGATCAAAGTATTATTTATTTATTTTAAATTACCTTAAAGCGCTAAAAAGCACCTTCAATTTTTATATAATTGTATTTTTAAATGAAAAACTATAAGATTTAGAAAGTTTAGTATTTAAAAATTGAAATTATTAATTTATAAAGAATATCGTTTGTTTTTAAATGTCGATATGCGAAAATATGGGAGATAATGGATCATAGAAGAGACTATTTGTACTTTATGGTTGAAGCGGCATTTTCTTAAATTCTTCAACAATGTTATTTTGAAATAACTCAATACAGTGATTATAATAACAAAAATAACCATGACGAGGGCAATAAGAGTAGCAGTAGCAAAAGTAGTAGTAGTAGCAGTAGTAGTAGTAGTAGCAGTAGCAGTATCAGTAGTAGTAGTAGCAGTATTAGTAGCAGTAGTAGTAGCAGTAGCACTAGCAGTATCAGTAGTAGTAGTAGTAGTAACAGCAGCAGCAGCAGCAGCAGCAGCAGCAGCAGCAGCAGCAGCAGCAGCAGCAGCAGCAGCAGCAGCAACAGCAGTAATGTAAGTAGTAGTAAAAATCATTGCTACTTAGGATCGGTGTATTGATAAAGATAATGATAATAATGAAAGTTAATTAATTTCATGGCCATTTTGTGTGGCGATGTACCGTAGATGTTTTGGTATTTTTATCGTCGGCGGCACGAAACGATTGGCTGCCGGACGATTAAAGGCCTGAAATATGTTGTTAGCTGTATGAGCTGACGATTTTATTCTCATAAATTTTCTCCATTAATAAAAATCCTTATAATAATAGCCTTGGAGGGACAATTGTTTACGTATTAGAGGTTCGTTTGCGATTGGCCATTCGTCGTATCGGGAATCGTAAGCTCCCACGAGGCGAATATCTGAGCCTCGTTCACCTCGGGCAGAAGAATATTAATTGATAATTAGTCTGCACTCGAGTGTAATTAATTGGGTCTTGGCGAGCCGAGACCGTACTACCGAGAGCGATTGCTATGATTAGATTAGGATCCGCATCGGCATTCTTAGCAAAGGGGTGCCGCGCTCCGATTTCAATTTTTGCTCCAAAGCACCTTGTCGAGTCGAAGAAAACCTTCTTCCAACTTCTCTCCCGTCATTACATGCTTTACCGCTTCCTTTACATTGGCCGTCATTATACTTGGCCGGCTCTTTACTTTTAAATGGATTCAATCATCCTTCCCACGTCCCACCTTATCTCCAACGTTCCCCCTTCGTCCTATGCTTCTGCTTCTGCTTCTGCTTCTGCTTCTGCTTCTGCTTCTGCTCTTTCTTCGTTTTACATTTACGAACGGAAACTTCCTCGGTCACCCCACGTCACCTACAAGTCCATTTAAATCGGATCTCTGACAATGTCGAGTCATTTTTCCAAGTTGCGCAGATAAAATAACCCCCGGCCATACTACTCTAATGGGATGGGAATAGGGTAGGTGAATCCGGTCACAGCCAGTGTGAATTTATTATTCTTGTAATATTGGATCATCGATGGGTTAAGTGCATACTGAGCGACACGGATGCGACACGGATATTACGATGGGCAGCGAAGGGGGTGGAGGGTGGAAGAAGGGCCATCGGGTGCGTCGGCTGCAGCTCCTGAAACTGGCGGCTAACGGCGAGGAGGCGAGGACTCGTTGGGGAGCCCGAGAGTACGTCGACCTCGAGGGAGTCCCGAAGCAACGGGCCTTAGGAGACTCACGGCTCGCGGTCCGCATTCCTCGAGGACACGAACGCTCACGCAGGAGCTTCCGTCGATTATCGGCTCTTCCCCACCCGCGGTATTTGCGATTTTGCGCGCGTCATCGGTCGGGAGCCAAGGCGCTCAAACCGTTTTCGGGGGATGCTGCTGGTGGTGGTGACGGTGGTGGTGGTGACGGTGGTGGTGGTGGTGGTGGTGGTGGTGGTGGTAATCGCGGTGACGGTGACGGTGACGGTGACGCTGACGGTGGTGGTGGTGGTGGTGGTCGTGGTGGTGGCGGTGGTGGTGGTGATCGCGACGGCGACGGCCGCGGCGGCCGCGGCGACTACTAGGAGAAGGCTCGGAGCTGGCGATATTAAGTGCGTAGCCAGCAAACGTTCGGCTCTGGGGAGCGAGCCAGTAGCAGTCGGCGGCCCACGACGATTAGGAGTCGCGGTGAGTCAGGTGTCGCGGTGTCGGGACCAGTGCTCTCGCGCCTACGTCCGCTCGGCCTCTGCCTCACGGCCCCTGGCCTCGCAGGGACACCGGCCCTGGCCTTGAACTCCTCGTTAGAGGGGTGAGGAGGCGGGGCCGCGCGGGCCTTCCTCGCGAGCGGCCTCGTGCCCCTGCCAGCCGAGGCAGCGCGGCCCTCGCGGATCCCGGGAGGTGGGAGGTGGTACGGACACGGTCGGTGGTCGGGGTGTCCGCGTACCGAGGTCACCGTCATCGTCTTGGCCACCGCCACTGCCGTTGTCGCCGTAACCGCCGCCGCTGCCGCTGCCGCCGCCGTCGCCGTCGCCGCCGCTACCGTCGTCGTTGTCGTTGTCGTTGTCGTTGTCATTGTCATTGTCGTTGTCGTTGTCGTCGTCGTCGTCGTCGTCGTCGTCGTCGCTGCTGCTGCTGCTGCATCACCAGGGAGAAGATGATCGACTCAGGTGAGACAGGCCCTTGGCCCGTCGTTCTAGTCGTCCTCCAGCTCTCCGTCGCTGTGGCTCCGCGTCTCGCTGACCGAGTGCGCCTGCGTTAGCGAGTTGCGCGAGACATTCCGTAGCAGCCGATCGAGCGGCCTGTCCCGTTAACAGCATTGCCGAGTTTTTACAAAAGTGCCACATTCTTACGACCGTTCCACACGCACGCAGTCGACTTCGACCTCTCCCCCCTCCAACTTCCCCCTCACCCTCCCGCGCTCGTTCGCTTCTGCTCACGCCCCTGATCAGCAGCCCGCCCTCCTCCGCCCCCCCCTCACCGCCACCACCGTCCCCCGCCCGCCGGCGATCCTCGTAGACCGCGAGCAGCCGTCGATCGTCGATCGTTGATCGTCGATCTGCGCTCATCGCTATACCGATTCCAATAAGAATCTCTTATCTTGGCGCGACGGTCACTACTTTTCGACTCTTTGCACATGTGCCCCGACCGATACTTGCCATCTTAAATCTTGGACGTGGGCTGCTGCTGTACACACGTTCCTTCCCTCTCGGTTACTCTACCCAAAAGTCCACACGTTAATCAGCTGATGCAACTTTAGCCGAAGTCCATCGGGACATTTATCGAACCTCCTCCACATTCAAACATCTATTCTATTCTATTCTATTATTTATTTATTTATTTATTTCTTTATTTCTTTATTTATTTATTTCTTTATTTATTTATTTCTTTATTTATTTATTTATCTATTTATTACTAATATTGTCATTGTCAATATTGTTATCAATCGATTTTGCAGTCGCTTTCATCAACATTCATTTATTCTAAATTATTTACAATTTTTTTCAAATACATGACATCTTTATTGTACAGGATTTGAAAATACAGTCTCAATTTATAGCTGCCAATAAATAAAATTGACACTCTCTGAAATGCCTTGTAAGATAATGTTTTTTCATTATTTATTATCACTCATGTATGTCGCATTAAATTTATCTTGTGTACGTCAAATGTCAAGACCAATGGTCTAATAAGGATTGATTATTTTGACAATGCATGATTATTTTAATATTCACTTTAACCGTTATCATTATTATGTAACAAACTTCAAACTCCCTGTCTGAATACAACACAAGAACATAATATATGCACTGTCTTGCATGAAATGAAATATTATATCTTTGCATTATGCAAAAGAATTTTAATTTATAGGTTTACATTGTTCTTTAATGCCTTCTAAACTATTAAATACATATTTAAATAACACTAACGTTTACAGTTTTATTTGATTCTTAATAAAAAAACTTTTTAACTTAATTATTAGCAGTCACTTATTCAAATTCTACGTAATTAACCTATTTTGCATAGTGATAAGCTTTTGCATACTTATGATTAAAATTTTATTCATATTTTAATATATATATTATGAATATCTTATCCATAAATTAATGTCAGTCAACTGTCATTTCATATAATTAAAGAAAAAAAAATCAATTATCATAATAGTGCAATAAAAGTTGAATATTTAAAAGAATTTTCTGAATTTAATATATCCATTTATTTTTAAATTCTAAATTTGAATAAGTAACAGCCAAATCTTTTATTTATACTTTTGAGGAAATATTATTGTTTTTGAAAAATAAGATAGTACTTGTGCAATATAAAATATACCTTTGCATTTTTCTTCTTCTAAATAATCATTTAATGAAGCTCTATTATAATCTTTATATTAATTGCTTTTGTTTCTTATTTTTTAGTTGGAGATCCAAGTGAATTGAACTTTTCAATGAAGATATTAGTTAAAACTAAATATGAGGCCTCAGAATTGTGAAAATTACCTTAATGAAGAGGTCATGGCTTCAAACGGTTATTCCAGTGCTGCGGCTGTATCAGCCAAGCAATCGAAGAACAACTCACCACCCTGTGAGTCCGGGAATTGTATGTGTGTGCTTGGATTAGCCACCTTTATTTTTCTTAATACTACTACTTTATCTACTTACTTATATAATCATGCACGCAAAATGCTAACTATGTATTGACATTCAAATTTTATCAGTAAATAACATAAAGAATGATAATTTATTAAATTATTTTATAGATTACATGAAAAAGGATCCTTTTCTGTATAATACCAGTTTTATGCAATACTCAGCTTAATTTGAAATGTTTAAATTCTTATTATCATAAATTTATCACATATGTACTAGTAATTAAAGAGTATATTTTTGATTGAAAATTGATACTTTTTATAATATAATAGAAGAAGGATCTTTCTTATTTATGTTGTTAAATTGATACAATTGTTTTTTTTTTACTCAAACTTAATATAATATTTTAAAATCATATAATGTTGTACTAACATTATTATATTTGATTAATTTTTAATAAAACGTCTTTTTCTTCAGATTAATTTAATCAGTAGTATTAAAATTATGATTTTATATTTCAGCAATGCCTTGGTTCGGTATGGATATTGGCGGTACATTATGCAAATTAGTATACTTTGAACCAAAATACATAACAAAAGATGAAGCAGATGCCGAAGTTGAAACCCTAAAGAATATCCGTCAGTATTTGACAAAGAATTCAGCTTATGGGAAAACTGGTCATCGCGATGCACATCTTCAAGTGAGCATTTGTTTTTTGATAAATGTTAGAATAATTATTATATAAAGCGTCATTATTGGCAAATAAATTAATAAGTAAATGAAGTTGGTATTTTATATTCAAATGATAAATTCATTGAGATTATATGTATTTTGTAATAGTTATTTGATATACTATTTTTCTACATCCAGATACTGTATAATTAACGATACTATATAATTTGTGCAAGGAAAATTCATAATCAATGTACTTTTTCAGATGGACGACGTTTGTATACGAGGTAGACGAGGTACCTTGCACTTCATTAGATTTCCAACAAGTGAAATGGGTAACTTCCTCGCACTGGCCAAGTCCAAAGGCATGGCGAATCTCGTGACAACGGTTTGCGCTACTGGCGGGGGAGCTTACAAATTCGAAGAAAATTTCAAAAGGGAAGTCAATTTGAATCTGGCGAAATTCGATGAACTGGATAGCTTGATAAGGGGGATGCTTTACATTGAAATGACCAATCCCTGTGAATGCTATTATTGGACCAATTCTACAGATGACGATCGGTGTCAGAAAATGCCCTATGATTTTTCTAAGCCATATCCATTTTTGGTAGGTTTTCAGTTAGGATTATATTATATCTTCTTATATCTATTTATCAGAGACGAAAATTTTTAACTGAAATTTTAAAATATCACTTTCCTTATTACCATTATTATTATATATCTTGTAACTTTTATTTGCACTTTTTGTAGAATCATCAACATACATATCTCTAAGCATTTTGACAATTTCAAGGCTTAATATACAGAAAATGGATTTATTCTTAAGAATCTCATTAGTTTAATATCTCATTAAGATAATGAAAATATTACAATTAATTTCTTTGAAATATGTTGTTGCAGCTTGTAAATATTGGCTCGGGTGTTAGTATACTTGCTGTACAAGGTCCAAATGATTATAGAAGGATAAGTGGCACAAGGTAAGTTCAATGAAAAATTAAAATGACATGAACCCTATCAAAATAGCCAATCAACGGTTCTGTATTATATAAAATGAATATTTTGAATAATGTACACGAAAACACGTACTATTATAAAAATTAAAATTTATAAAATTCTTTTCAAAATATTAACTAAATTGTATACAAAATAATAATGTTTTGACATAATTTACAGCTTAGGTGGGGGTACGTTTTTAGGATTATGTTGTTTGTTAACTGGCTGTAATACATTTGAGGAAGCTATAGAATTAGCGACTAGTGGAGATAGTACTAGAGTAGATAAATTGGTTAAGGACATTTATGGAGGAGGTTATTCTCGTTTTGATTTACCAGGAGATCTCGTTGCAAGCAGGTAAAGAATAATTTAAAACCTAATATACCTATTCATATAAAATTTAATCCATATTAATTAAAGTGTGGAGTTTAATATATATTTTAAAGCTTTGCTTATTTAATTTAGCATTGCTTACTCTTGCAAATATTATGATATTAATATCAATTTTGTAATATTAAAACTTTAATTTGTTGTATTTCGATTAATATGAAGCATTAAGAGTATAATTTTTTAAATTGCTGAAGGATGCGTATGATAGTCGCCTAAATCATGCATGTTTATATAATATTATGTTGTATAAAAATAATTAAATTCATAGAGTTAAAATTTTTTAAAGTATTCTCTTAAAACTAATCTATCAAAAATTAAAATTTCTTTTTCATTTCAAGAACTTTTCTAATCCTTTCATACATTGCAATGGAATGTATTACAAAAATTAGACGAAACTACAAAATTACAAAAATTATATTGTAATGCTTCTTCTTCTTTTTTGTTTTGTTTTTTGTTTATAAACACATTTCCAATCTAATGAACCAATCTTTTACAACCCAGTAGTCTTTACGTTTCTATTTATTTCTTGTAGATACGCTTTGTAGTCTTTCTTATGTCTAATTATCGCATGTATTTTAAGTTTTTACGATGTCTGTAGTTTTGGACAGATGAATTCTAAGGACAGGAGGAATACTGTAACAAAGGAGGATCTTGCCCGAGCTACCCTCGTCACGATAACAAATAATATTGGCTCGATAACGAGGATGTGTGCTCTTAACGAAAAAATTGAAAGGGTATGTTATTGTTGGTATTATGATTTAATGTAAATGAGACGGCATGGGCTCGTAATATAGGGAGCGAATTTCATAAATTTGTTTGTTTTACGCATATATAAATACGAGAAAATACAAAATGTATTGTAAGTTTTATTTTATTGTAGGTAGTATTTGTTGGAAACTTTTTGCGTGTTAATCCTATTTCAATGAAGTTACTAGCTTCCGCGATGGACTACTGGTCTAAAGGAACACTTAAAGCTCTCTTTTTAGAACACGAGGCAAGTACAATAAACATTTATGTTAACTTTATTAGGATAATGTAACATTTAAAAATTAATATTGTTTGTTTAATTTTATAGGGATATTTTGGTGCAGTGGGATGTTTATTGCAATTTACTGGCGACATAAGTTAAAGAACATTTTTATCGAACAATGTTCGTATTCAAATAGGAATATATGGAGACATTAAAGAAATTATACAAGAAGTAAATTAAGTATTTGATTTATTTCTTGTATAAATTTACTAATTGACGTATTTATTAATTTGTATACATGTACATAAATGCTTGTATCATTCCAATTGTAAAATGACATGTAGGCCAATCCTTCGGTATTTTCATTACGGTTATTAACCTATTTATTTTATTATATATACTATGATTGTTTTTTAATAAAATGGTTCAAAAACTGTCAGTAAGAATTATTATCATCGGCAACTTATATAGCCAAAAGGTGATTTCTTGACGCAGGAATAGCACAATGTTTAACGACGCCTTTAGATTTTTATGGTTTTATATATTATTTATTGATACATGTAGCCATCATTGAAAATTAATTAAGTTTTTAATGGTAATAACTCGAGAGTATATAATCAGAAATACGTATTTAATGAAATTTTCAAGATTTTTTAAAATTTTAAATACTTATGCAACGTAAAATTGCATATAATATTTTATTTTCTTGTGTTGAGCCGAATTGAAGAATTGATTTTTATACGAAAATGCGCATGCACACGGTTTTCGGTTACTATACACTTAAACACAGATGGATTAATTAACAAACCATTGATGCTTCGGACGATTTACGAACAAAGATTGTTTAGTGAACGCATATAAATCATAGAATTTCTAAATGACATTTAGTTTATATTATTCTTAAGGAAACAACAAGAAAAACGCTCAAAAATTTTATTGAATGTATTGCGTACAAAAATCGCTCTATTTATATGTTTAATGCCACGTTAGTATACTGGGGCTGAAAAATTTGTTTGGAAATATATGTTAATTATATAAATATATATGTATATTATTATGATCGTCGAAACGAACAATTGCACTTGCTTATTTTATAATTTTTATCCTCTTTAATTTTACAAATAGATGTCGACTGCAAGAATCGATACTAAATTTAAATCGATTGTACAAATACAACGCATAATATAATTATGTAAAGCGCCATTTTATGAATCAATTTGTTAATAAAAGATTATCTTTATAAAAAAAAAAAAAGAAAAAAAAAGTTTATGTAATACATGTAGTCTATTAAAAAAAATCACTATAAGTGTAGTAAAAATGAGAAAGCAAATTAGATACAGTTAGAAACGTATTTTAATACATAATTCACTGGAAGCATAGAATAAGATATTGAACATTTTATGGACGTACTTAATATTTACAAAAGCTTTTCCTTCAATTAAGCTTGCCGAATTTTTTATGAAATCGAATTTCAGATATATATATATCATGCACATCTATAGTTGAATTTCAATGCGTTGATTTATTTATTATAAATAATTTGTTATCGTCGGTTGGTTATGAGGAGGGAGTGTGCATGTAATATATTATGAAAATATATATTATTATATAATTTATGAGAAATTTAAAAAGTTATATAAAATTTTTTAGAATTTAAACGTTGTAACAAAAAGATAATCTGTATCAGATTATGATTATATCTATAAATTAAGACTAGTGCTCCTAAAAGAAAATTTCCAATGTATTTGAATCATTAGTAAACTAAACGATGGTTGAAAATAAAACGTTTGATTTAGCCCGGACTAAGGTACCTCTAAAATCCTCGTAAAAATATATATGTAAAAATTAATAACAAGAACAATAATAATTAAAAAAAAAAATAATAATAATAGGGCACATAGAACTTGGTGCATCCGGATCTAATGGCAGAAGAAGGTCATTATAAGCTAGAGTATAAGTTTCTTGTTATTAGCTAATAAATAAATTGTAAATGTCTCGATAGGTGTTAATAGGGAATGCACTAGTTATAATTTTCAGAAGACATCGTAGGGGATGGCTGTTATTGTCCTTCCTCTTGCTGCGTTTACGGCTTGCCCGATTGTAAGATGATGTCGGATAGTCTTTCGGCGATGAGAATTATTACGGAATTGGGCATACCCGACACTGGGACCGGCATTACGCTGGCGTCGACGATCCGCAGGCCCCGGGTTCCGCGCACCCTGAAATATTTTAACCAAGACATCTCGGCCATATAGTCCACCCCTTCCCATCAATGTTGTAACAATTCAATATGAGTTTATAAATTTCAATTATTTAGATTTTTTTAATAAAGCTAGTTTTTCAAGAAATTCACTTGCCTTTACATACCATTCATTTTTCTTATCTCCCGATTTTATTATTTTTTTATTATTTTAATTAGACGATATGGGAGATTTTCGTAAATAATATTGCACATTCGAAAGCATATATGAATTAACTTCTTCATTCTTTTGTACCGCGGAGGTAATATAGAAAAGCTTTTATATTAAGAGTTGCAATGTTTTCACACCAATGAACGAACGAACGAACGTCGGATTGCGTACCTGAGAAGCTCATCGACAACGGAGTCTTCGTCGCCGTCACTCATTTTGCAGGTACCGCTCGGATGGTGGCTTGTTAAAGCTCCCATCCTAATGACGCATTCAGCGAACGCGTCGTCTTGGTAATCCTGTACCAGATCCTGGCACTCCTCTAACTCGGGTATGTGAACCTCAGCGCCGAATTGTTGGAAAAGCGGAGTGCGAATAATGGAAAGTCCTAATCTTATTGCTAGAATGAAAATTATTTTCTCTTCGCGTCAAGCACTCTTTTTTATTTATTTATTTATTTATTTATTCCTTATTTTTTATAGGAAATTATACAAATTCTAAGAAAGTACCAATATACTGTTTAAAAATAATGAAAGTAGTAAACTGCGGACATTCATTCTTAATTTACAATTTTTTTTTTTAGCAATAACCGTTGTAATTCCAACCTTTCATATTTAATATTTACGGATAATTATTTGGAATATACATCGGTTTGCGTATATATCGGTCGTGAATAAAAGAATGTCAATACAGTCAAGCAGTAAATTTGAATACTTTCATACGAAGCAAATATCTTCCGAGTCGCAGGTAAAAAAAAAGCATAAAAAGTAGCCGTAAATGCACAGTTGACGCAATGTCTTCTTTTTTGTTTTCTTATTATTATTTTCGTTAAAGAAGAAGGAACAGATTGTAATACCATTTATAATGCACGTGACATCTTCGTATCGTTCGAGGAAGGATGGCTCGATGATCGGTGGATCGAATATGCTTTTGGACTTTATCGTTATATTCCCCCGGCTCATTGGCTGCAAGCAAGTCGACATAAATAAAAACCCGTGGCGTGATGGCTCGCTGTGATTTGGAAAGAGCGATCTGAAAGTCTAATTTACGTTGACATCAATTTAACATGTTTAGTCATTGCCGCTCTGGATTCGCATTTTGCATTTCATTTGAAATACCTTAAATTTCCATAATTCACATTATTTCCAGTGACTAACGCACCGAATTCAATATTAAAATATATTACATGCGTAGTCGGTTGTACGTGAGTGTGTGGATGTGTAGTGCGCGCGCGCGTCTTTTGTTATTCAGTCGACGTTACGTAGTCGGACATTAATCGAATCTCTAAATAAATTTTTAACAACATTCCGAGATATTGTGAAAAAAAATTTACCGAAAATATACATGAAATTATATTTTGTATGTAATTTTAAGCTACTATAGGTTTTTTAAAAAACTCATTTTTCATAATAAAATGTTATTTTAACGATTCTATTTTTTTTTTTTTTTTATTTGTAATTGTTACGAACGAATATATTTAACATTTAAAATTCTAAATTAAGTTTAGGTTTTCTGTATTTTCATTTTCCTATAGACGTTACAAAGGTGTATTTAATTTTTTACCTTCGTGCGATAATTTGAAAGACTCTTGAGTAGCTTTTCATCGGTAGAAGCAACACCAACGAGAAGTACGGCGCTATCGTTGACTCGAGCGGTACCGATAATTCCATTAGAAGCCAGAAGCCCTATATGAATTAATAGTCAAATGAAGAAGAATATAAAATTAAGCTTAATAGATTGTTCTCGGTTTTATGCTGTTGAATTCACATCAATTGATTATCAATAATCCATATGGAATGATATTAACGGCTCATCAGAAGCCCAGACGTTATTCATTTTTCTAGCCATTCCATTAACCATTGAAATAAAATCGAATGATTTTATCATTCAAAGAGATTTAAAATAAAATCCATATCGACTTAAATGAAATACATATTGAATAAATTAAAATTAATAAATTTGTTTTTCATCACTTTTATAAACAATCGAAGCCGGATACAAGTTAGCCGGACTTAGTATTATATTGTGAATAATATAACGTTGTATAAAAGTTATTAAGCTCACCCGTTCCAAATAAAAAGTATTCAACAAACGTTGATATCGATTGAAGCTTTTTCAATGTCACACTGACTGGCGATTTGAGGTGTACATAGACGGGCATATTCAGGTGATCTATATAGTTCTTGCCAACTGCTGGAATATCCAATCGCACCGGTATCTAAAGAGATATTACGAAAAATAGAAAATACCTAGGATGATAAAACGGTACTGTAAATGTATTAAGGAGTTAGTAAGCGTAGGGAAATCATTTTTTATGCATAAATGAACGATCCGCTTTATTTTATACCGCAATACCTTATGTTTGCGCAATAGATCCGCTGGTCCGATACCAGAAAGCATCAATAAATGAGGCGTACTGATTGCACCTGCGCAAAGTATAACTTCCCTTTTGGCTTCAATTTTTTCACGTAAGCCGTCCTCGTATTGCAATTCGACCCCTTCGATCTCATGTTGCGTATCCAGTAGTATCTGAAATTCAAATAAACTCAATAGATTCGAATGTATTATATTAATATTACCTATTCAATGCGTTTATTAAGAATATTTTTCTAAATTAAATTTCCTTAAGTTCATAGATTGTCAAAAATTTCATTCTATCGGCTCTATAAAATAATAATAAGCAGATAAGTATAGCAGACCGAGTCTCTACAATTTCCTCAAATTACGCTACTTACAAAATCCTATATAATATTAATAAAAGTAATTTTGCTGTCCGTGCGGGCTACTTATCTTGTATCATAAATAATTTTAGCGAACCGTATATGTCAAATAGAAAAATATTAATTCGCTTATTTTATGTAAACGTATGAAAGTCTTGAAGAAGAAAAAGATTATGTATTGAAAATAATATCGATTTTTAAGGGTAATGGTATAGGTAATATTGTGGATGATGTAGTTTAAAAGTATTGAAGAGTATTCGTTAAAAGTACTCCCGAAGTGTAGGATAAAGACAATTAAGGGAAGGCAGCATTAAAAAATGATGAACGTCCCGGCATTCGAGTCAGTCGCTTACTCTTGTGACAGTTGTTTCGACGAGGATGTGAAGGTTGGGACGGTTCCAGGCCGGCTTAAGATGGGACTGGTAAGTACTCCATCGTCAGCCGTCGCGCAAAGTGCTCTGAGCTTCGAGGAAACTGGCCCCGTTTTCCCAGAGATTATCCTCGGCCTTCCGCATTGCCCGGCTGAGCTGCTCCTCGGGGAGGTTGACACCGACTCGCATCAGTTTCGCTACTTGGTGAAAATACGGTTGGAGCTCCACGTGGGACCAGTTCCGGGGCCAGCGCGAATAATCCTCCGGACGTCCGAACGAGTGCACTAGGTAATTCAGTTGGCCACTGCCTCCGAGACCTTTGCCCCGTGGGACGCTTTGTTGCTGTGGACGATTAATTCGATTATTCTTTGATATTATAAGCTCGCCGTTAATGAGGCACATCGATTCCTCGAGCGTTAGGCATCTTTGACATAATTTTCCGAAAGAACGCCGAGTATCGCAATTTAGATATTTTATATTTTCCCGTAACGACCTTAATTCTAATTAAAGCAGAAAATTAGTGAAACTTAATAATTACAATAAATGCCCAAATGTTTTTTGTAACTACCATTATGTACTTATATTTAGTAAAGGGCATTAAATTTAATAAAATTACTGGTAGTTTAGCTCCGAGACCTTTGTTGCAATTAATAATACGAGAGGAAATGGCTTACGTGGTCCCAGAGGCCTTTTGAGGAAAAAGACTGGCTTTCCGATTTAAAGGCCCAGTCCATGTAAGACTTTTGCAGCATCGGTGCGGCCATGGGTATCGAAGATAACCAGCTGAAGTGGCCACCAGCTTCCACCAGCAGAACCGTGGTATTTGGATTTCTCGATAAACGCGAAGCCATCACGCATCCGGCGGTCCCGGCACCAACTTAAATTTTACACCATAAACGCATTTACATCGCCGATACACACCATTATAACATTTACTCTAGGCTCTCTCTTTCTCAACCTAATTATTTCCGAATTTAATTCTGACAAAGTGCATTTCTTCAATTTCAAGCATCAGACCTCAGCCAGCTTATTTATCCATTAATTAAGTTTAACATCTGTTTGAAAGATACGAATGATGGAAACAACCTTTTTTTATCTGTTCAAGTTAGAAATTTAGCTAAGACTTTAAAATAATTCGCGATTTACATGTCTTTCCGTTATTAAATTACCTTTGATAACATTTTTTTTACATATACGTATATTTATTATATAGAATATGTATAAGTATTTTAGGTCAAGATGGAAACTGTGAATAAATTGTATGTAAAGTTTATTTTGATTTCTTCATTGTAATTATTGTTATGTTTCGCTTTTTGTAAACACATTGAAATCGATTATTAGATGGACTCTTTTGATAAACTATTAATTGTATAGAATCATGCAAATCAATATTTTCCGCGTATCTCTTCTATGTAGGCTATTTTTAAATTTTCAAACGCATTCGATAAAAGATCGAGAAGTATATTGAAAAATATAAAAGAAATATTATATCGTTGAAACCTGCTTCTCTAAATTAATAAAAAATGAAATAGAAATATGTATGATAACCAATTCTCATTAAAGTTTACGTAAAATGTGTAAAAATATAAGATTATTTTTATATTTTATTTTATATTTCAATTACCTACGTTATTTTTAGTGCAATTAAATGTAAATTCATTTCAAAAAATATAAAGTCGAAGCGTTATATTACTATGGTAATACAAAAATTTTCAGCAGAATTCACTGATAATCTCGTTAAATCATGAAAAGAGAAATTGTTTACTTTTTTTTTTTTATTATTATAAAAATCAGATATTATTACCCAGTAATAATGAATTAATAATAGTTTTTGCATATGAATGCATGTGACTCCGTTTCACAGTAAGATATATAAACAGAACTTCATCCCAATACAGACGAGATTTATCTGGAAAATCGTAGGGACGGAAAGGTTACAATTACCATGTACAATTACAAGGTGCATTTAAACATTTGATCACTTGTTTTAATAAAAGCTCCGTGTGAACTCTAAATGTCATTATTTTGTATTTGAATATTATTTTCTCGAATCGAAATAAAGTATATAAAAAAAAAAATTAAACAAAAAATAAAATACTGACTGACATGTCATTTGCAACTTATAATTGTACAAATAAGAAGAGTGCAACGAGGGGAAGTCATAGGAAGTGCAACATTTTGACGAGTGAAAATTCGAAGCGCCTTACCGATAATGTAATCGTAATGGGTTTCTGGTCGTTGGACGATGCTTATCGGCGTCTTGAGATTTTGTCTCAAGAATAGCGAGACAATCGCGACGAGCACGGAGAAAATGACGTAGTTCCACATGTTCCTGGCCGCGAGTTGATACGGCACTAGGTAAGCACGTGCGCCTATTCTAGCCGGGCACCCATATACATTCAATATTGAATTAGTGTTCGTTGGCTTGTGCAAATCGATATGGACGTCTGAGTGATTCCGTTGGCCAATCGATTACCAGCTAGCATTTCCTAGCTCAAACTGTATAGTCTTTTTATGGTATTACCCATTCGATCATTGCTTCTTTGTGGTGATGTCTCGCTCTTGTTTCTCATACCGATAACTCTCATTCAAAACATTCTCTCTTCTTTTTCGTAAAAATGGGCCGCTCTTCTGCGCATTACTCTTCTAGACGATTTAGCATTTCCCGCTGATCGAAATCACATTTTCTGTGAATACTTTAATCGGGTAAAAAGTTATTTATTTATTCATTTATTTGTTTATTATTATTTTTTTTTAATCCTCCAATAAACGAAATTGATTTATTATCCAATAGTCAAAAACAACTTTTTATAGCGCATCTATTAAAATTTCCCCATCAAAGTTATAAATTAAGTTGTATTATGATAACTTTTTCCAATATAAGCTTATTAAACAAATTATTATTAAACAAATATATAATATTGTCATTATTCAAATGTATATTATTTCAATACGTGTATCCTTGTTTTTCATCCGAACAGATTTGTGTGGACTGAATCTTTTATCGGAAACATATAAAAAATTAATAACTGAAATATTCCCGTATTATCATTATTATTTAATCGATGCATTCTTCATTGTAGATTCTTCTATTGGATAAAATGACCGAGTCAATGCACTCGCAAAGTGATATCAGATGAAATAATAAATAAATGTTCATTTGTGCATTATTTTTATACAAAATGAATTAAACACGTTGAATGGCAACGAAAAAATATTAAAAATACTATAATTTCAAATTTTCTGTTAAATAAAAAACATTCATTACTTTAATAAACAAAATAAGAAGTTTATAATTAAAAATAAATGAAAATTACAATACAAAATAATTTGAACATTTTTATATTATTATTAGATTTGATTCGCTTAATAATCATTTACAAATATTATATTCTCAATATATTTTTAAAATTTTTATTTAAACGATTTAAAATTATTTATATAGAACAAATAAATTCCTGTTTCAGTGATTAGATTTTATAAATTATCATTTCGAAAAATATATCTTATATTGTTAAAAATATTATAAGTTTTATTTTTAAATCATTATATTTTATATCATTTTATTTATATTTTACCTGATTTAACTGGACATTTAACTTGATAATTTCTTAATAATCTCTTATTTATGTAAAATAAGGTAATAGTTGTTTATTCTTAATTTATTATTATTTTCAAATTATTTTATTTTAATATATGTATAATGATAAAAATAAAAATGCTTGAATATAATTAATACATTCAAATCAGTTATTTAAAGAGAATATTAATTTAAAAATTATGAGTGACGGCAGTACTATGCTTTGAAGCGCCATCTGACGAATAAGCTGTTACATATTGTAGAGTCAATTCACTTGACTATTTCTGCTACTTGTGTTCTTGTCGTTGCCTCGTGTTTGTTAATCCAAACATGAGGATCGAGACATGTTATTTTTGTTCTTCTAGGATTTATCCTGGGCATGGTATTCAATTTGTAAGAAATGATTGCAAGGTGATGCATTATATTTTATGATTAATTAATTTCCTTTCATATACATTGTCACAAATAATTGTTCTTTTCTACTTTTTAGGTTATATATATACAATTATGTTTATTTTCAATTTCATTTAATCTGTTTTTGATCGAATTGCTTTTATATACGTATTGTAAATGTATAATTAATTTAAATTGTTTATAACCCTATGACTTCATTATTTATAAATATTAAAAATATCTAAAATTAGTCTGAAAAGTCTATACAACTACTCTTAAAATACTAAGAAACATTTTTTAAAACCATTACTATGTATTGTTATACAGATCTTCAAATTTTGTCGGTCAAAATGTCATGCAGCATTCAAAAAGAAGAAGAATCCAAGGAAAGTTAAATGGACAAAAGCGTACAGGAAAACAGTTGGGAAAGAACTTGCAATTGACCCCACTTTTGAATTTGAACAGAGAAGAAATATTCCTCTTAAGTATAATCGAGAATTATGGTCAAAGACTATTAAAGCCATGAAGACAGTCGAAGGCATTAGGCAAAAGAGAGTCAATACACATATTATGCAGAGATTAAGAAAAGGACGAGAACTTGAAAAGGAGAGAGATATCAAAGAAGTACAGAGAGATTTATCTCTTGTACGTTCACCTGCAGCTGGACTTAAAGAACGAAAGAAATTGGAAGAGGAAGAAGAAGAAGATGAAAAAATGGATAATAGTGACCAAGAAATGGAGGCCGAAGCAGTTGAAGCAAATTAATTAATTTTTAATAGATAAGATTGTCCTTTATATGAAAGTTTAAATAGGTTTTATTTTGATTAATGAATTATTGCTGTATATTTATATATTACAGACAGTCGATAATACAATAAAATATAACTATAACTGGTTGATGTAAATCTTATATAAAATTTCATATAATATTATATTAATTATTAGTTGTTTATATTAATATATATATATATTTTTAAATGTATTTCTATTCATTGTATGAATTAATTTGATCATAAATACAAATTTTAATTTCAATGAAAAATCATGTATTTGATATATTTTACTGCATTATCAATAGAGCCAAGAATTTACTTTGCTTATTAGTTTATAATTCTTTGTACAGATGGCGCCGCGATACATAGTAATAATAAATAATGTATTATTTTATAAATAAGTATTTTAAGAGAGTTTATAATAAATAAAATTTGTAAAACTTATCTATTATGTATTTATAATAGAAAAATATTTATAATGTACTAATTAAATAATTGCTGTTTCTATTTTAATTAACATTTATAACAATTAATAAAAAAATACTCGTGTTTACTATTATGTAATTAATTAATTTGTTTTACTTTATGTTTCACATATTGAAAAGAATAAATATGTAATAGATAAGAATTAAATATAATTAATTAAAGAGAAGTTATGTTAATATAATTTGTATTAATAAAAATGGAAGGAATGGACGGGCACTAAATTTTTTTCTGCTGTTATAAGAACAATAGAATTAATTTTAATTTTTTCATTTTACTTTTTTATATTTTTATTTTTTATTTTTATTAATCAACAGACAGAGAAAGAGGAGATAATTTAAAGAAAGTGATGTAGTACGAGCCTCAATCACTTCGTGAACATCAAATAGATGTATATGCAATTACTGAAGGATTTTCCGTTATTCGCCCCATACAAAATGTGTCACAAAATGAATACATAGAGCGAAAGAAAGTCTGTAAGAGATAAACGGGGAGAAGATGAGAGTTTCGAATTCATTCGATAGACGGAGCATGGAAATGAGATTGTCTATATTTTTCCTTATACCGTAATTAATGTTTTAAGTTATATTCTACAAGTATATGGCTATAATTTTTCAATGGCGTAATTTTATTTTTAAAAGTAATTAAAAAAAAAAAAAAAGAAGTTTCGAAGTACGTATTTTTTAAAAATTTTATTTATCAGTGGATTTTATTTTTATTCCGACGCACATTCATACGTAAACTTGTGTATGCATTTACAGTAATGTGGTATTTTAAATAATTGATCTCGTTTTTATTGACATGTAAATCATGAGAGAATCCACCTATAAAAATTATTAAAATTTTGGATATTATTAGTGACTTTAAATGTATGAATTTTAATATCTTTTGAATAATATTTATATGAAATTGTAAAGAAGGGAATATTATACAGTAAAATAAACTTGTTTTAAATTTTATATTAAATATTTAAGAAAGACGATACCGAAGCTTGAAAAAATAAGGGTATTTTATTAAAGCTAAAGTGTTATGAAAATTTTTGAATTTAGGACATTTTTCTTGTAATATTTTATGTCTTTTCTTTCACGCAAGCTATATACAGGATTTATATGATTTAATCTTTACGATAAACAAGTTTTAACGGATTGGATCATAAAATTTAGTTCGATATTAATAATCGGTTTATTACCGATTCTGAAAAACTGATGAGAAACTTGTGATTGATTTTATACTTGTTTTCGTAATTTGGACGATCAATGATGATATATTATCGCAATTTTTCAAATGAATGAAATGCTTTCACTAAAAAGACTTGAAAATCGGCACTTTCATGATAGACTTTCATTTCCGAGTTTCTAAAACAATTATTTTATCATTTTCATATAAATGTATTATACGAATTATCCAATTTCTACTTATAATTCTCCTTATAAACGAGTTGGTAGCGCATTGTTCAATAAGATTGTGCGACGCTCGAGCCACGTACGGCTTTAATGCGAGGAGGCCGTAAACGATGTTTATGTTAATGCTTAGCTGCCTTCTAGCTCAATAATTTTGTAGAGGCGCGTAAGCCAAGTTAATTATTATACATTGATAGTGCTGGGGATGAAATTTCTACAAGTCGGGTATTATTTGCCTTATGTAAATTAATTTTGTAAAGCATTTAATTGAAATGAACAAGTCATACCGTGTATTGTATGTAAAATATAAGTGATCTCGGGGAAGAGGATGGATCCGCAGAGAAATGCCCCTCCGATAGCATTTCACAATGTCCTGTAGGATGCCGTATTACAGTTAATACAGTCGTAGAGTAAAGTCATTCATTCGAGCAGCGTCATTTGTTTATTTATTTACTTGCTTAAAATGTTAATGTACTGATCGAATCGATGTATATGATTCGGGGAAGCCCGTGGAAAGGTGCGAGATAACAAGCGCACATGCCACCCACTTGGAAGTTCTGAAAATATCTCGCCGTAGAGATAGATATCCAAACAATGTCCAATTAGGAAGGATGATGATGGGCATTGGTGGGATGGCTTTGCTAAGCTACTCCCTTTCTACATTTGAGGCTGGAATCGCTTGGAGAAAAGGGCACCGCTGCAAAGAAAACAATCCCTCGCGATGTTCACCTTCGGCTATGGCTATGGCTACGGCTTCGGGGTGGGTGGGAGGTGTGTGTGTTTGTGTGTGGGAGGGGGGGGGTTACGAAGCTACCGAAGCAAGCCTCTTTCCAAAGCGTTGCACAAATAGAGGAAAATCGGCAATAAGGTGTAGCTCGGAGATTTACCAGCCGACACTCGACTAAATAAAGTCAATGAAAATTCCTTCCACTCTTTGTCTCCGCCTAAAATTTGCAGGATCACGCACTCGAGTGAAAGCCGCTTCTGGGGCATCTGCTTTTCAAAGAAATTCTACACTGGCGCCGAGGAAAGTTTTTATTTAAAAATTCGAAAGCTGTCAATTGCCACGCTCCTTTTTTTTTTAGCAATAAACTCTTTTTTGCAATAATTTACTTGATTTTGTTTTTCTTATTTATTTCTTTTATTCTATTTATTTATTTCTAATTACAAACGTTTTCGATTGTATTGCATCGATAAGCATTGAAAGCGATTAATCCACATTAAATTATCTTATTCCTTTGATTTATTATTGTTTTGAAAACGTTGCTACACTCACTAAGTAGGCAATATCACCATGAATATCATTAGTCGTGCGTGTTAACATAATTGCCATTATGGATACAGTAAAAACGTAAATTATATTATCTATATTGTCAAAATCAGTAATAAAAGAGTTACGCTCCGACTTATTATTATTACTTGAATTCTTGATCTACAATGATGAATTTTTATAATTGATTTTTAATTAAAATCGATTTTTCCAGATCGATATCGATCATCAATAATCTATGACGAAATATACAAGTTAAACATACATAGATATGCGTTCGCGCGCGTATGTACAAGTATAACATTGGTTAAGGATATTTTTTCAACATCCTGTAATACACCTTTTTATTACATATATAATAATTACGCTAATGTTTAACACCGAAATTATTATATTCACTCTGCGGACATTTAATAAATTTAATGCCTCATTTAAATAGGGAATAGCTAATTACGAGCACTAATACTTCGATTTAATGTTTTGCATTCCAGTCGTAAAATGCATTATAACTATCGTAATGAATTTAATTACGCAAAACAATTTTCTAATATACCTGCAGTACGTTAGATTTTTTTCGGTAATCCATTTTTTCTTCTTCTATTATTTTCTAAATGCGCAGCAGCATCTTTTACGAAACCTAAGACTTAGCATTATTATACATTTTTTAGGACTAGCAGTTCTTTAGAATAAATCGAGTCTAAGAAAGAAAAAATAAAAGAAAAAAGAAATAGCTATTGTCGCGTTTGTGTTAAATTACTCTAAGGATAAACAAATAGGTTAGCAATAATTTAAATACATTTCGAGTATGGAGATAAGAATTGCAAGTGAGGTCAACATTAATCTTAATCAGCATAATACATCTTTATATTTTAGCTTTTGGAAAGTAGCTATTCTAGATAAGGACAATTTTTTTATAGCCGCAGGTAAGTTCGTATATCAGCCGCGTGACACTTAAATATTTATGCAATCAGATCGAGATATATAAAATAAGTCTTTATATTATCCGATATTTTTGGACTGGCGGACTGGCAGTTACGAAGCTTAAAAAATGATGTACAATATGTACGCTTCAATAAAATAATGACCATATAAATTCTCCAAATGAATAGTACGTAATTCGAAATTTATACGAGGCTTTTATTATTATATAAATACAATTAAATTGGTTTGCAGTATTTACATCATTGGGATGGGAATTATTTGAGAGGGCGGGCGAGGATTCGTTTTTTTTTTTTTTTATAAATTATGCACTCGCCGCTACAGAAACAATAACATATTATTATTCACGTGTAATGTACGCTCGAGCCTATCCTTTTCCTTTTTCCGAAACGGAGAGAGAGAGAGAGAGTGAGGGAGAGAGAGAGAGAGAGATAAAAAGAAAGCGAGCTCAAGTCGATCGCAAGGTGCCCGTTGAAAGTGACTAAACATTGCGCAGCTCTTGTGTAACCAAATGAATCGCTGGATTCGCGCACCCGGGAATACGAAAAACACGAGTGGTCCTCGTTCACCATTTCTCTCTCTCTCTCTCTCTCTCTCTCTCTCTTTCCCTGCTCTGCCTGTCGGCGTTTAAGCTCCAGCCTGGCCATTAACAAAAAGAATCCTCTGTTTACCCACTCGTGCCTTATTTCTTGCAATTCCGAGATCGATTTCTGCCGCCGAGAGCGATCTTTCTCGAACTCCTTGCTCGACAAACAAAACATCTCCTCGGAGTCTGCGTAACGGGACGCAAGTCTCTTCAGCGTTCGGCCCAAGGAATTCCCTGATATCCGCATTCAGGGCCAAAGATTTCGTCAGCTTTTCGAGTACATATTTTCTTTTCTTATTCCCTAAGCATTACTATCCTTATGGATTCTTCCAGTTATCTTCCACCTAAGATATAACCCATAGGTTCTACGAATCCGTAATTCTTATTGCGTAAAGTACGGGATGTCGAGCAACGGGATGTCGAGCTTGGAAAATGTTATTTTCCCCGTGCGCACACCTTCGGTTCCATTTTCATTCGTTTACTTATTTTTTCAATTTCTTCCTCGAGTCCGCCCGAGTCGTTTAAATGACTGTTCAGGATGGAAATTCAGGGAAAACGGACTATTTATATTATATTGATACTCGTGAAGACATTCTATGGCACAATATTCGGAGCTTACACATAAAGTACACGTAAAGTACACGTACGTTGATCGATTAAGCAATGAGTACAGTGTAAGTTCCGTACGTTTTCTTTAGTACTTAGACTGCCCCGAAATAGGCCTTTTCGTTCCTGGGACAGTGAAATTAGAGCCACCGTATAAGAATATTAAACGCACAACGAGCCTTACATCACGAGCGAGTCTTGACTATGTAGTACTTGGCTATGTTAACGAAATACATTTAATGTATTGGCAAATCGAAATTTTGGAATAGCATAAACTTCTCGCCGTTTAGGATATTTTAATATATATATATATATATATAACAGCCGTGATTAAGAAGCATGGTTATGTATGAGCAGGCGTAGGGAAATTGTTAACAACATAGGAAATGAATCCTCGTGACATCGACGAAGGCTCGATATAATATTGCATCCCTTGAAATTACAAGTCGGAATACGATTGGCCGGGGGGATGATTGGCTCGTGTAAGGTGAGCGACGACACGTTATCGATATGAAGAGAGCGAGGAAGGAGCTCGTCCAGGTAGGTCCGAGGTTTACGAGGAAAACGGTTCTCGCTCGAGTCCCTCGGATTGTTTTGAAGAGGATCGGCCCACGAGCAAGTCAAAGTAACCAAGTATTGTTTTCGGATCCCCGTAATAAAGGTGCAGCCCGTAGCCGGGGAAGGAAGGAGGTATCCCCGAGGAGGTCGCGGTTCGAGGGAAAGCACTCGACGAGTCAGAAGCACTTGGATGAATGGGCACCGTTCGTGGGAAAACTCGTCCCGGTCTCGGCAGCTCGACTTATTCGTCATCCACAATCTTCTATTATTGTTGTACGTTGGTTTCGAGCCGCGGACCGGGCCGCATAGATCGCGATTTAATGCGATCGAGGTCCGGGGCGCCTATCAGTCGGACTCCTTGAGCCGGACATTGCATCCGCGGATGAAAGGTACGGGCCGTTAAGAAAATTGAAATTGAAATTGAAATTGCGTCAAGTTGGCGCTCGATGCCGTGAATAGTCCAGCTCACTAATAAAAACTTTATGGTGAGCATTAAAAGCCGGCTTTAAAAGCGCATCTTAAAATTAGATACACGTATTCGCAGCTTGTTGAAAAATAATTGTAAGCCGAGCCCCTCTTTATTTTCCCACTGGGAAAAAAAAAAAAAAAAAAAAAAAAAAATGTTATTCGGAATATTTGTAAATACATGCCCCGGCGGTTATGGGCGGCGAGGCGGGGTCGGGGGGCGGGGAGACAGGGAGAGCAGGAGGGCAAATATACATGACAATAAAGCGATGCTAAATGGGTGAATGTGAGAAGACTTGGCCGGCTTTCAGTAGCTCACCCCTACAGCGGCTCGAACTTCCGGAATCGACGAGTCCGTACAATATAACATATAGTTTCGGCTATTTAAAAAAAAAAAAAAAAAAAAAAAAAAAAAAAAGCCAAGAACGTGTAAGGCATTATCGTACGAATCCGAATTCTTCGATGCCGTTACCGTTCGGGTGATGCATTTTAATGTATGCGGCCACGGACGACGTTCGCCGCATGAGTAATAACGTCCATGCTCTCTATGCCTATACGCCATACGTAGTGGTGACGCGTATAGAGGAGATCTAGCCGTGCTCGCCGCCTCGTGTAGCAGCTACGTCTCGAGATATAACAATACGCACGCGGGCATAAGTCGCCGTATTTTTCATATTCGAGGATACAGTCTAATTAAGTTAGTTAAGCCAATTAAGCTTAAGCTTCGTCCTCGATGCATGCTTTACACATTATTGTCGACATGTTATTGGGGCTTAACGCGCCACGGCGCACTAACGCCCTTATAAAATCCTCGAGACGCCGCTCTTTATCAATCTTAATAATGATTATATCCTCGACTTTGACCTTCGTTTTCTACAGGATAAGTATAAAGTATATAATGGCGTATGTTTGACTGAATATTGGGAAGCCCTGTCTTACGTCGAATTATTTATTCGACTTAATACTCGGCCGAGTTTTCAAGACGCGCCCAACGCGCTCAACGCCCCCAACGCCCTCAGCAGAAGATTACGGAATAACCGGCGTCGTAAATCGTAAATAAGCCAAGGATTTCCCGAAGTCCAGAGAAAGGAGATTTTGCGATTCGTAACTGCAATTACATTCACGGAATCTCGGGATTTTCATTAGGTCCCATTGGCCTTTTCAATTAAATTAATTAACCCAACTCTCTGTATCTCTGTAGGAACTCTGTGGGAGTTTGATTTTACGATAAGAGCTCCGTGCCTTTTTTAACCTTATAAAACAATCCGAGTAGTTTTTTTATTTATTTATTTATTTATTTATTTATTTATTTTTTTTTTTTATTCTTCTGAAATCGAAGGAGCTCCAATTTATGATGTTTACGTGGATCATAGGGAATAGGAAAAATCTTATCTTGACTTGCGGCAGAACTCCCGGCAGAAAGCATATAAACAAACAGCTGCGTGCTTTCTTCTAATTTATACGATATTTTATCGGCGCTCCCAATGAAGAAGCATCGGAAGTGTCGTAGCGGCAATACTATACTAGAGGTAGTACTTGCTAGTGCTAGTAGTATGAGTAGTAATAGTAGTAGTAGTAGTAGTAGTAGTAGTAGTAGTAGTAGTAGTAGTAGTAGTAGTAGTAGTAGTAGTAGTAGTAGTAGTAGTAGTAGTAGTAGTAGTAGGAGTGGAAGGATCGAAGGAGCTTTTCATGATAAATAGCATTTGACATTGACTAGAAAGAAAAAAGGTCTGTACGAGTCGATAGCTTAAATGCGACAATTGTATTGAAAATTGATTATTTCAAGAAGGCCGCCGTCTGTCCACCACCACCTTCACTTAACTCTAATGACACACAACAGTAAGGTTGTTAAGCGAAGCCATTTAGAGTAGGGTCTCGTGTCCCGCTCTGAAGGAGTCTCTCTCTCTCACTCTCTCTCTCTCTCTCTCTCTCTCTGGCCCGACCGCAACAATCTAGCGCTCGTTTATGGCAGGGCTCGACGACACTCGACTCTCCGGAGGCTCTCCATCAAAATCAACTCCGGGAAGCGAGGGTCGCCGCGGCTTTTCAATCAACGTCGAAGACGCGTGCCCGACGCTTTTCTTCTCGCGCGTCCTTCTTCAAAAAGATGCGTCCAAGTACCGAGCCCACCCCCCTTCCATGCCATCGCCCCAATGATAGCTCACGCTGGCCCACCGTGATTCGTAGATGGCGTTGCGCAATTTGGGGCCTTTGTTCGTCCGACGGGCAGCCCCATTACCACTACCGACCGACCGACCGCCTTCGTACTTCTTAGTCCATTCGGAATCGGGCTTTCTGCTCGGACTTTATTGAATAGCGGGAGACCGGCCTCTTGTCAAAGTCAATCGGGCCATTTCTCGCTCTTCGGATTAGCAGGGACGGGATCTCTCTCTCTCTCTCTCTCTCTCTCTCTCTCTTTCTCTCTCTCACTTTAGCGACGCTTTAATGACTATTAAATTAGGATCGAGCGTAATTTATTTGTTTTATATCAAACAGTTCCTTCTTTGCACTGGCTTTAATGGGGTTCAATAAGTAAATATTGTAAAACGTCTCCAATGATTTACCTTTTTGATAACAAAAAAATAAAGAATAAAAAAGCCTTTCTGGACGCCGCAGCGTTGAAAGGTATTTTATTAATAGATTCGAAATTATCCGATATAATAAGACCTTCTCGTGTATGCGTGAATCATAATCGGCTTTCTCGCGATCTTCCAAAAACATTTTCATTGAAGATTAAGCCTGAGCAAATATACGCCTCTTTGAAGTAAAATGTGGATTATTTGCTGTAGCTATAGAGTTGTATATATGCATCTCTGTGTGTGTGTGTGTGTATGTATGCATGCGCGCGTGTATATATATATATATATATAAATACACACGGACGATGGGAATTTATGGAAACAAGTACGTCATAATTCTTCTTGCTCCACCGGACACGTATCGCTTACATTTTTCTTCATGTATTCCAATTTTTTCTGTCCTTCTTTCTTTTATTCTTTAATATCGCCCATAGATTTGGCTTATTCTATATATCCCCTCTCTCTCTCATTCTCTCTCTCTCTCTCTCTCTCTCTCTCTCTCTCTCGCTCTACCTCGAACACACACAAACACATACACACAATGTTAAGCATTTGAATATTTTCCTATTATCATGTGTTTGAGCCTCTTTCTTAAAAGATTTATGAAACCGTGCATTTACGAATTATAAATTACAAGCCATGGAAGCTATTTCTTTTAAAACAAGCAGATTTATTATCTTTTTAATTTAGTTTTAATTTATTTTTGTACTTCTTAAGTCGCATAATGTTTTATAATGACGATGGAACTTACTTTTACAATCACGCCATAAATTTTTATGTTATTTAAAAAATGCAAACACGCTGAAAGTTTAAATCTTCGACTTTAATAGAAAGCAAAAAAATTATGATAATTGTCGGTCGTCAACAGCTTTACGTTCCTACTGTTTAACAGTTTAACAGTTCTGCCGTATCTAATACAAAAATGTTTCTATTACATCCTTCGACCGCATGCGGATATTTAAGAAATATAAAAATATTGGCGCATTAGAAGAGCGGAGATGCGAAAAGACGAGAGGAGACGAACCGTATATCAAGATAGTGCTACTTTTTAAATAGCTTTTATCTACATCTATACATTTTTGCTTCATTCGCAAGTATTAATAATAATAATCATTTACGGTAAAGACTTTCTTATTAAGCTTCATTACCCCCTCATTATGCAATGCATTCCAATTTAATTATTTCTAAATGCGTGTCCTACATTTTCATGTCATTACGTGCCTCTTTACTATAATTATAAATTGTTTTATAGGAAAATTTTAAAAATATTTGGCGGCTCGTTTGAAATTTTCGATAAAAAATTAAGGTTTTTACTTGTTTTACATTTTCAGATTTTACACGTACAAAATCAAATGAAATTTCATCCATTCGTTTTAATGTAAATTTCAAATGCATAAAATAATGACTTGCAGCTTGATAGACGTCGTGGTGGTTTCACGTACGCGAAAACAAAGCAATGAAATTCCATTCGATTTTAAATGTACATTAATGTATTATTTATGCATCATAGAAATCATAGATTAATTATTTTTTCCAAATGTCACAATTTAATCATCTTTGTAATTTTTGCATTTACCAAATGCACGAAAGTTTTATAATTTTCAAAATTTATCGATATTTTCAACTGCATTCCACGAAAATAAAACTTTTTGAATAATTTTTTCACAACCATAAGCGATAAGAAAATTTTCGGCATTAAAGGAAAAGACATACCGTTTACCTTTTATTGTTAATTTACAACTGTCGCTTGTGTCGAATGAACTTATTTTTGTACTTTTAATTTCGAATAACCTTTTTACGCACCTTTTTAACTTAGTGCAATTAAAAAAATTTATGGATAACTTTAATTGCTACAGATTAAATTATTCTTACACATGAACAATGCATTTTTTTTATAGATTGACATAAAAATACATTATTACTATGTCCTCCTTTTATAATAAAATCGAGCTTGCATTAGTTTTTGCCATATATACCTAATTATAATTCTATTCAAGTATAATGTTTCCAATTTCGTTAAAATAATTCATGTTTTTATCGATTATTCTCTGTTTACATATAAATTTACGAATAATTTTAAAAAATATTGAGAATATATATGTTTAATATGTTTGCGCATAATTCGAGGTCTTCGTCAGGTATAATAATTGGCTTTTTCAACTACATAAAACGAAGCACTGATTATAAAGAATTTATGTCGTATTTGCATAAATGTATAAATTATTTTTCAGAGTTCATTTGATGCCTTAAAAATTCACTTTTAGTATATTATTACGATTTTTAATAGCAAAACAATTGCTTGTGCATACTAGAATAATTCAATAGTAATTAAAAATTTTATTTGTAAATGTTTTATTAAATTAATTCTTCTTGAGATTTTCTTACATGTGCTTACATATTTCATTTTTTGAAAGGTGAAATATATTTTAAAATTTAATAGTACGTCTGTAATAATAATTACAGTAATATCTTTTTCTTGCAAGTACTTATTTTTGTCTCTCTGTATGTATATTCATTTGCATGTGCATATATGCATGTATGCACGTATGAATATGTATGTGGATGTAAGGCTCTGTGTTTTTGTGAATGCGCGCGAGTGACAATGCGCGCGCGTGTATACGAATTTAGTCATGCATAAATTATATTTCAAATGTAGTATAAAGAGTATAATGTATTTATTAATCATTTATTCTACAATTATTCGAACGCATCTAAATACTAAATAGTATTATAAAAGAATATGACCTATTTATATAAATTTGTTTTTTGAAGAATTACTTTTTCTTAAGAAAAAGTATAAGACGTTCACTATTTTTTATTTTTAATGAAGAAAAGTACATTAGATGCCAATGAATATAAAATACAATACTTACAAAGTTTCTTAAGTTAGACTGTTGATGACAATAATAAATAGATGTCTTAGCTTGAGAGAAAACAATACTTGTATTTAGTATGGAATGCTATTTATCGAATTCGTAAAAACGTCCATTATTGTAAGAAAGTATGAACATTTTGCAATTAATAGATAAAAATATCTTATTATTATTGTCGGGGATAATGTAATTACAACATTAACTGCAGATGTAATGTAATGTCGTATCGATTTTAAGTTAAGAGTTTGTATAACAAATCATTAACAAAAGCTGGAGAACGATCGTGTAGACAGTCAAGATTATCATAAATATCGACGAAAAGAAAGATTGAGCTGCGGTAATTTACGGCATGAAAAAAATATTCTTAAAGAAATTCTTTCTAATGAGAAAAACAGCTTTTCGTGCATTGGTAGCCGAATATCGAGTTTGCTGAATTAGTTTTTCTGAATGAAAAGAGAAAAGATAATCTTCGAGCGGGAATCTATTTTTTATGGGGTATAAGGTACGCGATCGTTTATCGCATAACACGAATAGGCAGGAAAGCGAAAAAATAAATCTGAATATTCGCATTAGCTAACTGGCTTAGAAAAGGACGTTTAACGCGTTTTCAACCGATAATGTGCTTTTTCAACTGGTCTCTTAAAATTTTATCTGTTCCCCCGTTTTTTTTTCTCCTTCTATCTTGAAAGCCGTCGACTCCTCGTGCTTTAACATGTCACTAATTTGTTCCCCCGTCCCCGTGCTCCTCCTCGTACTCCTCCTTCCCCTCCAACCCCATCCCCGTCCCTACGTGCCTGCCCTATCCTGAAGATCTTCGTCGCGCCTCTTCTTTCTTGGAGCGATACCACGGCACCACGGCACCGCGGCAGACGTATTGGATTCACGCTACATTTACTTTTCAGGCGAGGGACATAAATTAGTCATTCACCAACACTTTGAATGGATATTTGTGAGATTAGGTGGATTAGAGGCGGTTGAGCAGTTAATGGTGAATATATCTTGAGGAGGGCCCGTGAGCTTCTAATTCCTTGTCGTCGGGATATCGCGCCTGGAAATTCCACGCTCGAGCGCCAAATTTAATGGTATTTTAATTTTTCAATTTATTTTAATCGAATATTATTATAATTTTTCCGTATTTATGATTTGTCGGCTAAATAAATATTATGACTCGCTACCAGATGTCCGCCCGTATAAGCGATTTTGAAACGTACCAGCTCAGCTCTATGCAAATTCATGAAAACTTCCTCCTCTTTTCATTTTGCATCATTAATAGAAAGCTTATTATATACGTCGATCCATATGTATTATGCAAAAGTAAGTACGTCGCGCCGATGAGGCGAGATTAGCTTTAAATGAAAAGTGACACATATTATACGTCTCTGTGTTACAGTGATGGACGCGCATTATCGATATAATATCATAAGTTCGATTGTTGGCTAGGGAGTTGAAAAAGCGTTAGTGCCTTTACGATTCGTTGTCGCGCATTACCATTGTCGCGCATCCCCGTTGAAGAGATTTTGCATAAAGGCTCGATCGAGTTCTTTTGTATATTTACGGAAAAATATGGAAATTCGAGGCTGGAGTAGCCGGAGTGCAGGCAGGCAGGCAGGAGGAGGCGGAGGAGGGGGGAGGGGAGGAGTCAGGGCACGGAGTATTGTTATCGACAGGGGGATTATTGAGAGGGTAAATGAAGTAAAGGAGGGGATCGCTAATGCGTAGCACTAATATTGACTCGATCGTTATAAATGACGTTGAGTTTTGGTGAGGGCCGGCCGTCGCGGGTCAAGCAAGCCCTCTGAGTAATTTCGCGAAGGAGTGCTAAGCCCCGTGACTGAGGGAACGAGGGGGGAGGGTGGAGGGTGGGTGTGTCGAGGAGTCGAGATGTCGGGTGGAGGGTAGGGTAGGGGGACAGGAAGGGTCTCTTTGGGCGGGACCGCTGACACTCGTTAATACTCGGCGCGAGCCTGGCAGTTAAAATGTGTCAAAAAGCGGGTCAGAGTTCCGAATAATACCGTTGTGAGGAAGGTGTCGAGAAGGTGCACGACAAGCCGCTATAAAAAGTCTCAGGGCCGACGGCCAGCGCGCAATAAAACGTAGGAGGAGTAGCGCGCGAGGACGGACAGCGAGAGAGAAAGAGAAAGCAGCGCCTGGGAGTTCGTCCCTTTGTCGTTGGCTCTCCCTCATAAAAGCGCGGCTCGTCAAAGTCAAGCCTTTTCTGGATCAACGTCGCGAATGCTAATCCTCGACCACCTACTCCTCGACCCGCCCTTCTCCCCGGCCCACCCGAGCTCCGATCTAAGCCCCATAATACGCGTTCAGGGATTCTTATCACGCGACCTCGAGCGACCGCGCGTGTCTCATCGACTAGGTGGCAGAGGCCCTAGATGCCTAGGAATCCCCAGGAATCCCCAGGTCTTATTCCCGGTGCCTCCTCCCGAGCTCGCATTCTCCTTGCCGAGGAGAATTCGCGCAACTTGGCCACCGTTATGAAAAAACGTGGTCGACTCGCGTTCAGATTTTAATGGCTCATTTACCATCTCGCCAATCGATTTCTTCTGGCCGCTCAGCATCCCACCGAGAAATAAGCTCGAATCATATCTCTCCTTCTGGCTTCGAAAGTATTTTCGAGGATTTTAGCATATCTTGTTTGTAAATCTAACTAATTCGACGACCATTACCTCGAATTCTTATGTGTATGCGCGCCCCTGTCACTGTGTGCGCCCGTGTTCTTTCCGATCCTTTTTCCCTTTTCTTTCATTTCTTTCCTTCTTGTTTTTTTCTTCGTCGTCATCATCATCTCCTCCTTCTCCTCCTCTTCCTCCTCCTCCTCCTTCTTCTTCTTTTTTCATTCACAAGCAAATCTTTCTTACGGTTGTTCGTACTATCGACTGCCACGTATCTCCTCCATGGACACGCGTGAGAGAAAAGAGTTATTTTCATCTCTAATTTCAGCTTTTATTATTTTATTATCTTTAATATCTATGGCCTCTCTCTCTCTCTCTCTCTCTCTCACTCTATATATATATTAAATTTCACTACTCACTTGTTCCATTATTAAATTCTTCTTTTCTACTTTTTTTCTTTTATCCCCGTTTCTCTGTTTTACCTAATTAAAAGAATATTTTTCATTAAACTTTTTATACACAAAATTCTATCTGAACAATGACATCGTCACTACTTTCTATTGATGAAAGTTAAATATTAAAGTAAGTAAAATGATCAAAATGCACTCGGCATTTTGTATGTAGTATTCAGTGAATTATTCGTGTAAGTTACAGAATCGTTATATGAGATAGAAAAAGAAAAGGCAAACGAGTGAAAATGATAAATCTATTTTACGATTACATTGACGGTAATTAAATCACTTAAGCTCAAAGATATCTCACGCAGGTTAAGCTAAAGTCGTGACATATCCCGTGATAAGCCATTATTCCGACAGTAGCAGTTTTCTTCACTAAAGGCCACATAACACGTTTTCAAAGTGTCAGTTAGTGTTTCTTTTTATATTAGCTAAGAATTTTCAACTCTGCTGTTGGTCATCGACGGAATCAGGGATCCGTCCTTTCGGGCTTCATTCGCATTACGAAAACAGAATTTTATCACACGCACAGGGACATGTGCCTCCTACATACACACACTCTTATCTCTAGATATGTTAATGCCTACATATATGTAATTCAAGGAATATTTGACAACTGAGAGATATTATAAAGGCGTTTGTTTCGTGTAAAAATGACACATCTTACATTTCCAACATTTGTCGGTGCGATTTTTCAAAATTCCTAGATGTTGACAGAGACCATATTATTAATTGCATATCATTTACTGTCACTAAAATCGTTTAGCTATAACATCTACTAGATATATCAGTGTCATTTAGTGAAATAATAAATGTGATGTAAACGTGTTAACGGTATGATTTATTGAACTTCAAAAAGTACACAAGATTATGTACATCATACGATTTCTCTCTCTCTCTCTCTCTCTCTCTCTCTCGCTCTCTATCTCTCTCTCTCACTCACTCACTTTCTTCCAACTCCCACTTGTAACAGACCCATATTTATTCTGATTACCTGTATTTATAAAAATAAAGATTATATAAAAATACAAATAGTTGGTTTTACCGACAGCTGAATGACAATAGAAAAATGTATTCTCTAGGTATTTAATTGAAAATAAATCGCAAATGTTATACTATAATTATCATTATCATTATAACCACTATAATTATCATCAATACTTTATACTGTAATAACAACTGTTTATAAAAATTAGACTGCATATAAATATTTAGACAACATAATAATAACAATAGGATACATATCGTTAATTATTATAATTCCGTTTGAAATTTCCTCGCAGAAACAGCAAATATATTATAAATATGTAAAAGTAATTGTATATTTGAAGAGTCCTCTAGGAAATATCAAAAGTAATTGTTCGTCTTGGAATGAAGTAGTTCGCAGGTGAAGAAGTGAAGAATCCAGAATACTTGTAGTGCGTCGAGTATCTGATTCGACAAAGGCTTAATAGCCGAAGTTGTTATATCAGAATACATCAGGGTACCGTAAAGCACCGGGCTGAGTAATTTTCCTCGGCTATCCGTTTCTTCTTATCTAAAAATCAATGATCGAAAGAGAATCAAGAGCTTTTACAAAAGTCTTGAGAATAAAAATAAAGTAGATGAGAAACAAGGATGATAAATGTTATAGGAGATCGTATTAAAGAACTTAATCCATTATAACATAATTTAATACCTTTTGATCAAGATATTCTATTTTGATAATAAAGTATTCTTTATAATATTTTATAGACTCTAGTCGAATAGCACTGCGGAATCACCATATAAGTTTTTTTTTCTCTTCTTTATTGCTACCTTTATGAACTTGATTATACTTTCTCTGATTTGTTTAAGCCTTTGAGAAATATTATATATCAGTTTTAATAATATTTTTGTAGACTTTATTATAAGACTAATAATTAGTACATTAAAACGTATTTTCATTTAGGTAGTAGAAGTAATATCGCTAATAATTTCAATAAATTTCGCCAATGAGACAATTAAAAATAATGCTATTGTATATGTACACGTATTTTAAAAACTACGTATCTTATATCATTAATATATTTATAGGATATTTTTTTGAAAATTGATATCAAAAAACATTATGATAATTTAAATTAAATTTTATTGATATATTTGTTTTATAAGACGTTATGAAATATAATCGAAATTAATAATAGAATTAATAGTTTAGAAGCTCGAGAGAAGAAAATAAAGTTGGAATTTTAAATAAATTTTTTTTTAGAAAAAACGTATAAAATTAAGAAAAAAAAAATAAAAAAATAAAAGAGAGGAATACGAACCCAAGAAGATTTATTGAAAAAAGGAGGCAAAAATTTAAAATATGTGTTTTTTTAATTCAATGCAAATATGCCGATTATGGATGTTTAAATAAGTATATTTCATAGGGATGCTTTTAAGGAGTCTAAATCATTGATTAAATATTAGATTGTAGAATTGTTTTCGATATTGCGTATGAAGGTGGAGAAAAAGCTGAAGAGCTGATGTGGAAGTAGCATTGGCACCGGAGCAGTTAATGCACGCCTTTGATATACAGCCTCATATTTTTATGACTTATCAGTCTAAAATAAGTGCAGTAAAGTAATATATCAATGCCGGTAAGATTTTTTCCTTTCAGTATTTTTAAAGCCGTTATACGAATAAAAACGTGACTCTTCAAATTTTGAAAGTGTATACGAGGGATAAAGCCTCACTTATTAAGTTAAGAAACTAAGAGGGAAACCATTGGTGGAAGCGAGAGATACAGAGAGAGAGAGAGAGAGAGAGAGAAGGAGTCTGGTACGGATAAATTAAAAAAAGGTAAGATGCTCCCACATCTGGCTTAAGTAGGTGCGCTATAGAAGCAAGTGCTCGCCGCTTAACTCATACGTAGTTGTACACGGATTCAGCGATTTCCGAGACGGGTATTAGTATTTCCGCCGCCAGGCATTTTGTCGTCGTCGTCGTCGTCGTCGTCGTTGTTGTCGTCGTTGTCGTCGTTCTCTCTCTCTCTCTCTCTCTCACATACACACACGCACACACTCGCTCACTCTCTTTTCTACATACGCACACAGAGGTAGGCACGATCGGAGGTGCTCGGTCGCTCTCCGTGTGAGGTTTCTCGAAGGACGCCCGCGATTTGTGTACCTGGCCGCGTATATATGCATATTACCGCGACGACTAGAGCCCAGGGATTTTAATTCCAAGCAGAAAGCAAAGCAGGGAGAGCTCCAGCCATGGGAAATTTATGTGCATTCCACTTGTATATCTTTCACTTTTACGCTTCGTCGCCAATGGGCGAAATTTCTCTCTTTCTGTCCATCTCCTTCCAGCGAGTGCGCGCGCGTACGTATACGTTTTATCCTAATGAAACTTGGAATATGTCCCTTATTCGTTGAAGGCGTACCTTCGGTCGGTGAGGTTTGCCAAATTTTCCTCACCTCGGGCTCGATCACGCCAGCGCTAACTTGCCCCTTCATACATAGCAACCATGGATATCTCCTAAGGGATGAATATATTCCACGGATGTCAAAACAAGCCTATTCCGTCATTCATCTAATAAGAAACCTTCTATTACAGATTTTCATTATTCCCCCAACGTCTTCATAACTTATGGGAGCATTTGATCTTCCAATAGTTTCCAGCACTCTTATCCTTGTTTTTATATTGGCCTTCATTGACTTTGGTATCCTTATTAAAAGGATTGCTTTTCCTTGGCAACATTGTTTTTCACAATTTTCTGTCATCTCATCAGCAGTAATATAATTTCTATAAATGATCAAAAGTATCTGAATCCTGCTTTTAGATAGATGAATTTTTTTAACAGATCCAGTATAAAAATTTCGCTTCTCATCTTTACGAATCAGCATTTCTTTCAATTTGTATAGAATTTCTTAAGGAATTTTAAAATAAATGAGAATTTTAATATAATATTTTTTCGTCTTTATTTTTTATAAACAATTGTAGAACGTCAATCACACTTAAATTAGCATAATGAACAAATACTTTTTAGTCAACGAACAATTATAAAAAGTTTTTCAGCATTATACCTGTAATTGAATTAGATTCTTAATTCAATAAATTCGGGATGATGTTATAATTGCTCAATACTCGATTAATACAGCAAATAATATTCTGGAAAATATCGTTATTTACAATAGAACAGATGCCAATTAATCACGCGGGGGACGGATTGTTTAAAAGAAAAGAAAGAAAAAGAAAGAAAAAGAAAGAAAAAGAAAGAAAAAGCAAGAAAAAGAAAGAAAAAATCAGTGAATAAGAGGATGAAATTATTTAGTAATTGATATGACGGGGAGCTTTGAGCTATAAACCAGGGTCGGAAAGTAAAATAAAGTTATTTTGGAATGGAAGAAGGATATCGGGCACGGCTGATAAAAGAGTATAAAACCTAAAACTATAGGAAAACAGAGAAAAATATCAAGCGGGCGAATTTGCTTTTAAATCAGCAAGAGTATAAATAGCCGGAGATGTAAGAAGCAGCTCGACGCGAAAGTCTCATAAAACAACGTAGGACTATATTATGCCCTAGAGCTAGATAAAATATTGCTAAGATGAAGTCTTAAAGATCAGAGGGCGACGCGAGATCGATACGGATGCTGTCCGGGAAATAGTAATAAAGGATGTTTTTGAACTCTCGGGCGAATGAAAAAGATAGGAGAGGGGGAAAAGACGAGGAGTTAGGTAGTATAGAATTCTTGCATTTCATGAGCTCGGGACGCGTGGAAACTATTGTTCCGAGAAATGTCAATGAAAAGATTATCAGGATTGCGTGTTACGTAGAATGTCCTCGAGTGTAGGTAGAGCAAGAGGCCCGTTTTATAAAATTCTTGCGGTCGAGTTGTATTCGTTATTACTGTTTCGGACTGGGCGTCGGGCGAAAAGGAAGCTACGGCACGATTCTAAGTAAAATCCTACGAGTAAAACTCATTTCGTATTAATTATAGAGTTAAACCAAGGACGCTCGCATACACAGCTCAAATATACAGTTAAAGAATCAGACGCGGAGAACCTTTTCTATATATAATCTATTACATTGCGCTGCCAAAATTCGATGTATTGCGTGACTCGATCAGAAGCCCAAGGAGGGCTAATCACATTTCCAAGCTAGATATGCCCGATGTACGACGTATGACACTCGCCGTAAGCTTAACTTTTCTAAAAATAAATCTCAAAACTAGGGTTTTAACGTACTACATTAATCTGTTGAGTTTCAGACATTCGGACTCCGATCCCAAGATCATCTGTCTTAATTTCTTATTTATTTTTATGTACACGTATTTAAACAATCCGAGGAATGTCTTTTTCTTCCCCCTCCTTGATATATTGACAAATCCATTGGAAAAACTTAAGAAAACTCGTGGAGCAACGTGGAGTACTATGTCGTTGCAAAATTATTTAGGCTGTCTTTATTATTATTTATATATACATATATATATATATATATATATATGATACTTATTTATATTTATGTAAAAAAAAAAAAAAAAAAAAAAAAAAAAAGAAAATTAAAAATTTGGGCTATTTATCTCTCCGTATAATGACGACAGAGCTTTAAATTTAAATGAATTTGTTATTATCTGATATTTTTAGGCGATGAACTGTAAACAAGGAATAAATAATTTAAATTAAATTAAAATAATATTCAGCATCTAATTGCACGTCTACATCATCTCAATATTCTTTTTTTCTGTATTCCATATTCTGTTATTGCATATTATTCGATAATTAAAAGACAAAATTTTTATGCAGTTGCATCATTTGT
This sequence comes from Ceratosolen fusciceps, assembly GCA_018883505.1. Lineage (NCBI taxonomy): Eukaryota > Metazoa > Arthropoda > Insecta > Hymenoptera > Agaonidae > Ceratosolen > Ceratosolen fusciceps. The sequence goes on along the minus strand of RCIC01000037.1, from coordinate 227,640 downwards.
GCATTATTAACAATATAATTAAGCGAAAACTTGGCGTATCCGTAAAAACGGCGGAGTTTTTCAGTATTACCGGTTTTCATTTGAGATTTTATGATCTTATAAAGTTTGTAAGATACACTATACGCACTTTCTATCACGAAACAACTTGTATACAATAATATGAGCACAAATTTGTAATTTCTTTTTTCAAATTTTAATAAATATTTGTACTGTAGTTAAGTAAATACAAGAGAGATAACTTGTAGTCCTGTTATTTTGCATAGTTTTCACGAGGTATTATAGTAAAAGTTATTTATGAAGAGAATGATAAAAGTATTAATGCCATAAAGCGTATAATTTATATGGATTTGTAATTTTATTATGCTATACTATCGTATCTAGAATAATAAAACTTACTAATAAAGAACGGACGCGAAGTAGACGAAAATTGTGTGCGTTGAGACAATATTAATGTGGAAGTCCTTACAGAAATACATGTTTCGCATGCCTATGGCTATGTTGTGTACTATATTCAATTTTCTAATTATGTAAGTTTTTTTATCTTACTCCATTGCCATTGGCAGAAACGTATTTTCAGTGCTCGAAACTTATATTCGAATAAAATTTGTTTATCTAATAATAATAAAGATATAAAGGTTTAAGTAAGACTTAAAGAAATTTAATAAATATACGTATCATTGCGGTTAGTCGAGCTAAAATTATATACATTTCGAAAGATGCCATGAGTTTATGTAAACTTAATGAAAATAAATAAAAAAGTAAAAAACAGAGAGTGAGATATCGGCGGGAGGAGGAGGAGGAGGGGGGGAGTAGGAATAAGGACGTTGAGACGGAGGGAGATCGAAGTTTCCGATGGAAGATAGTAGTAGTGCCCCTCGGCCAGTGTTGACAGCCTTAGCGAATAATATTTTCGAGCAACTCGACGATGTTGTAGGTGGGATATAAACGAAGATTTGAAACGCTACCTACCATCACCATATGGAATTCAAATCGTATATTTACTTGCAACAACCCCTCTTCTCGCCATATTTGCTTCATTTGCCCTTTCGTCAGTCCGATTAAACTTTTCATACGTTAAATCTCATCCATTTGCTTTTTTCATTTCTTTCGATAATTGAATAATACATTATTAATAGAAATTTATGCGAACTGCAAAGGCAGAAAACGTTAATGGTACAAGCGAAGAAGGTGTAGATACGTAATTGCGTAATAAATTTTTTTACAATTCATTAACTCCTGTAATAATAACATTTTCTTTTTAAATTACTTTTCGTCGTTTATTCGTTTATCACGACGAATTCGTTAATAATCTAAGAAAATACTAGATATGGATTTTTTTCTAATTAAAAATTATTATAAATGAATAATTACTTGAGAATGTAAATAAAGTTTGTGGATACGAGAATACGAAAAGCAATATGAACATTATTTTCGAAACTTCTTATAAATAAAAACTTGTTCTGGAAGAAAGAAGTTCTAGAATTGAAAATACTTATTTTTTTTGAACTTCAAATAATACGTGTAAATAGTCGTAAATCGAGTAATCCAAACTACACATAACGTTATAGTTGAAAGTCTTGGTTTGCTTTCGAGAGCGGGTAACAGCGATAAACATATTTCTTATTTTTACACACTTTATAATATTTTATAATATTTTATTTAAATCTGTATAAATATGTTGGAAATAGTCGAACGCTATGAATGATAATTCGGCTTGTCCAAATGCATTTATACATATTTTATAATTATTTCAGTACTATCCCCATTAAAGTTTTTCAAATGCTTGCCTTCACTATTGATTGCAAAATATAATATTAAATTACAGACGATGTAGGATTTTTCGCAATGACTTCTACACCTTTACTTCAAGACTTTGTAATCCACCGCCGCTTAAAATTATACATACGTAGGGATGCACTCCTAATTTGGAGACGAACTTCAATGTATTTTGTATATAAATTCATTCGTCTTATAAAATAGCCGAAGCCAACGAAGTTTCGTTGATTCGGTATGCAACGCTGGAACATCGGATTTTTTTACTTCTTCTTCTTCTTCTTCTTCTTCTTCTTCTTCTTCTTCTTCTTCTGAATTCAACAAGTAAATTAATGTGGTTAATTAATGAGATGAAAATAATATTAGCACTGGTAAATTAGAAGATTACGAAGCGTGTGTATGTGCGCGTGGTGCGTGAATATGAAAATGCTGACAGTAGTACGTCAGAATGGAAGAGTAATTGTATTCGAGCCTTAGGCGGTTAATAATATTTTAGAGCCTCTTAACTGTCAAGCCGGCTCGACTGCGATTGTATATATTTAAGGAAATGTATTGTAAATTATAAGGACATATTGTAGAATCCCTTAGCGCATGCCGAGCGTCAGAGAAATACTTATCTTAATACCTCGAGAGCGAGAGGAATGATTCTCACGCGCCTATTATACAATGGATGATATTAATCATGAATAATTGTGACGGCCTCGGAGTCTCATGTTTGCATGATCGATCGGTTAAAACAATTAGCTTTTCAATTGAATAAGCTCGGGAGTAGATGTGTAATTGTATTCCGAGTTTATGGCGTTAATGTAGATTTGAATTGAAATCGAGGGCAGAGAGGGAAGAGCGAACGGCACGAGTCGCTACGTAGGATCGGCTACGTAGGATTGGATCGAGTAGATAAAATATCAGTCGCCGGATGATCGGAAATTGGTGGAACCGCATTAACGCCGCGGCGAGGCAATGGAGACTGCGGCGAGGCGATAGCGAGATACGGATGCGGCGTCGCGGGGACGAAACGGTTACCCTGTGGTGGTGGACGAGTGCAGTCGTTGCGCGTTATAAATGCGAGGCGTGACCGGGTGTCGAGACTGTCGAGCTGTTGCGACGCGACATCGATAGGCTCGAAGCATCCGGTCGCCCGAGCGTTTCAGCCTCGCAGGGACGTCGGCAGATATTGTTATTCGATAAGAGAATTGGCGTTTATCGGCGCTGCGCCGGAATCGCAAATCCCCGTGGCCTCGTTGACATTGTTTTCCGTCTTGTCGTCGGGTATCCCCACCTATATCCACCCTACCCACGTCTCGGCCTCGCGCTCGCTCGCTCGCTCGCCCGCTCACTCGCCCGCTCCGTCAGCCCGCGATTCCTTTCTTTCGCCGGCGTCATCTCCTACAATTTTTTTTTTTTTTGTTTTTCTTTTTATTTTTACAACAAATCCACCTTTTTGTACTATTGCCGTATTCCGGTCTCGACGTACGTAATTATGACACGCGAGCCATTCGGATACGCCCCCCCCAGCCCCCACCCCAGCCCCAGCCCCAACCCAACCCCCAAGGACTCGCAAATACCTTCTAACACCGATGCTTTAAATGCAATCTTCGTAACAATTGTAATTGTATTTTTTGACAACGGCCCCCTTTACATTCATTACGCGCACTCAAGCGAAACAAAGTTGCGCCCTAATGGCCGTGCCTTCTCAATTTAATGGCAAACCACAAGCTTTCCTATATGATTACTTGCAATTTACATTCGGCGGATAAAGCCAGGCATTTACAAAAATTCTATTTAGAGCTGAGTAAAAATGACTGGTCTGACATCGATTGCTTCAGTCGTACTTGAAGCGATGACGAAACCAGGGCTGAATTTCCATTCCCCCCCCCCTCTCTCTCTCAAGAGATTCTTACATCAAACGCGAACTCTTTACCTTCTTTAATTATGTACTTTGATTACTTCAAGAGAAGAAGATTTTAAATAAACAACCCCATCACGCATCATTTATACGATTTTATAAATTACAAGCAATGCACGCAGGCGCTACTGCGGTTTTCGTTTTATCTCAGTGATAGGCTTTAATAGTAAAGTAGGAAACTTTATGTCTAAATTAATAATTCAGTACTTACTTTATATTCAAATTATATAATGGGCAATCATCTTACTGGAAGAACATTAATATAATGCATCGAAAAGCAGTTTACATCAAATTGCTTTTAACCAACTATCGTCTTTATTGTTTCGAATCTAACAAATTAAATATTCATTAAGTAGTTGCATTTTATTTTTATATTTTAGGAAATAAAAAATGTTTATATAGAAAATTTCTCTTTGTCTTTTTCACATATTTAAGTGTTAATTTACAATAATTATCGCCTTGGCGCCCATATAATTACTCATCAGCTCGTCCAAGTAAATAACTGCCGGTATATTATACATCATATTCAAATCACGTTCTTGACTCTCGCTGAAAAACAATGAAAATCGAAGTATAAAGCTACTTCCAGCCGATGAATTGACATGTCCCGTCATAAATCATGTAATTATACTTATGATTGAATCATAATATTTTACACAAATAGGTGAATCAGCAATTACTTTCTGTGCCATCAATTCACGTAACAAGCTAGAGCAATAGAATATAATAATTTACAGTTGTAAATAATAAAATTAGGAGAATACACTTATGTTAAAAAGGGAAATTTGAATATAAATATTATTTCGAAGAATATTTGCAATAGCGGTATTCTTACCTAAAGTATATAATCCAATTTATGAAGCGAATATTTATGTCGTTATAAATTTGAAAGAATATTTTGATTAACGATGATTAGATACTTTTTCATTATTAGTTGAAATTTAATTACATTACAAGTCTTGCACTACGACATGTAATTTATGCTGATAAATTATTAACTGCTCCGGATTAGTCGATCCTGGTGATTCTTAAAAAAACAACAACAGCAACTTACAAGCTCTCAAAGATCGTAAACGGTACTTTCAATTTTCGAAGGAAATTTATGAATATATTAAATGTTACAAGTAGAGAAAATCAAAGGATAAAGTCCGAGAGCGAGATTTTATTTCTTCACAATTCCAAATGCTAAGAATGCAAAAGAAAAGTGAATTTAAATATCTTTATGTTACATTTAAATCTCTTCGAGTCCCTCGATAATAACAGCCTAGGGTATATATTATCTGTAATGACGCAGATCAATAAAAGTATCTCGATTGACATGAAATGAAGTTTCAGCGTCCGCGAATACTCAGTCAGAGCTAAGTTATTAAAAATCCAAAGAAATATGAAGTTTATAGCGTAAGTATAATTTTCGTAAGCCGATGCAATAATAACATATATTTCTAGATCGAGTAAGAGGATCGATAGTTTGTGTTTTAGTATTTGTGTATTTCACGCAGGTCAGAATTAATCTTTATTGTTGAAAAACAATTTGCACGGTCGCATGATGAATGACGCTCGAATGAAATGAATATCACGGAGTCTCGGGTATTTTAAATAGGTTTAATAATCAGTGTGGGTGTTAATTAGAGGATGCAAGTCTAATTAAAGAGGTGAAGAAATGGACAGTCGACGTGAAATGAACGGAGGAGGAGCAATGTTGTCGCTCTATGGGGTGTGAGACGTGGTGGTGCTCGGTCGCGTTAGAGGCTCGTCTATGAAAGAAATGGTTGGCGCACGCGCGGTTCCACCAAATGTTGTAAACGTAAGGATGATAAAAAAGTAGAGTGTGGAATAAAAGAGAAGAATAAAAGTGGGGGGATAAGAGGGTAAAACGAGTTTGCGGGGCGCTAAAGAGAAAGAGGCGTAAAGTAAGGAAGGGAGGAAGGAAGGAAGGAAGGAAGGAAGGAAGGAAGGAAGGAAGGAAGGAAGGAAGGAAGGAAGGAAGGAGACTAGTAGGCAGTGCGGTCACGGGATCCACGGCTACTTTTCGCACTTTAACAGGCATTTAGCGTAACGGCCCGCCATCGATTTCACGAGTGTACGCGCTGTTTATACTGCGGACACGCGCTATATATCGGCGATCTCGAGACGAGAAAACGTCGCGTGTTACAGACGTGAAAGTGCCTACACGAGCAGATATATCCATCCGTTCCGTTTCCTTCGGAGATCGCGATTAAGAGTCCGGCCTCGGCTCTCGCGACCGCTACCACACGAAACTTCCAGTATACACGGGCACGAATTTTTTTACCCTTACTTAATACTGCGACGCGTACTTAATTTAAAACAACAACAACAACAACAACAACAGCCCCCCCCCCAACACGCCCCTACCCGCCCCGCCACTCCCCGTCCCGCATCCCCAATAACCCTCAAAGGACTGGAAATGAAGTGCTCCCCCGTTATCATTACGATTCGGTAGAATTTAAATGCCAAGGGCTTTGAGCCTCCGGTAGCTCCGATCTTTTACGATTCCAACGGTTCCGCGCAATTTTTCAGGACTCCCGAGAGGAGGATTACAGAGACGAATCAAGCTGAGCATTATATCCTTCATAAAGGGCAATTAAAGCATAATAGAACAGAATAGTCACAACAGGAGCGGCGAATTTGTTTTTTTTTTTTAAAGATAACTTGAAGTATGAAGGAGAGGATGGAGGTGGTGCTCGTAAAAGCATTCGGGGACCAAACGAAGGTGACTATCAAAGAGAGCGAGAGTCGAGGTTGGTCGGAAGCTCAACGAATTCTCCTCTTACCGCTTACCGTGAAACTTTGTTCATTGCTCGCGTTTGGCCCTCTTTCGTGTTTCTCACAGAATATGTACTCGCTATACCTTAGCCATGACTCTATTAGATCCAGCCCAAGGCTGTGCTTATGCCTTGGCTTTTGCGTAAATACACTTTTTAAGGATCGAGAACCGTGACATTTTTCACTTGGTTACTCGCGTTTGGTTGCATTATTTATTGCCTGCGCGAATAGATGAATATTATAAAATAGAATAAGGGCGCGTGAAATAATTGAGAAAATCAGAGGCAAAGTAAGCTCCCGAAGGAATTGGGAGCGTCTGCGAGTAATTTGGATTAATGATGGATCTAAGAGATGAATTCGATATCGGCGTGGTTGAGTGAATGGTGGATGGTGGATGTTGAGCAGGGTAAAGTTCATCGGGGGTGGCAGCGTGCATTGGTCAGCGGATCGAGACCGGCGGGATCGATTGCACGCACGGACACAGACACCGCGGTTATTCGGGAGGAGGAGGAGGAGGAGGAGGAGGAGGAGGCATAGGCAAAGTCAGAGGCAGGCCGAATTCCTCTTCGACGACGACAGCAGCAACGGCGGCGGCGGCGGCGGCGGCGGCGGTAATGGCGGTGGCGGCGGCGGCGTCGACGGCGGTTGAGGTGGTGGTAGTAGTGGTGGTATTGGTGGTGATGGTGGTAGTGGTGGTGGTGGTGGTGGTGGTGGTGGTGGTGCTGCTGCTGCTGTTTCTGCTGCTGCTTGCTTCTGCTGCTGCTGCTGCTGCTGCTGCTGCTGCTGCTGCTGCTATTGCTGGTGGTGGTAGTGACGGCGGCAGTGGCAGCGATCAGTGCGACTCGGGATTCGTACGCGCGCGGTTCATCGGACGAAGCGCAGTGTTGGCGTCCGAGAGGCAGAGCAAACTCGCCCCGAGGAGGCCGAGGATCCGGTGTCGAGAGTCGGGCAGCAGGAGATCGGCCCTCCCGCGCCGGCTTTCGGCCACCCCCCTCCCGAGATTGGGGATGCGAGTGGCGCGGCCGTAGCTGGTGCGCCGGCCCGGCCCGGCCCGATGAAGCGGCCACGAGGCGGTGACACATGGAGGTGAGCTGGCGCGCAGAGCCGTACGTGGGTCCGCGGCGACGCTCGCCGACTCGAGCCGCACGAGAGTGATCGAGAAGGAGGCTTCGCAGGACGAGGGCCGCACGCCGGCCGATCACCCCGGACTCTCGGGGCGGCGGCGGCGGCGGCGGCGGCCGAACCGCTGCTGGTGGTGGTGGTGGTGGTGGCGTTGGTGGTGGTGGTGGTGGCCAGCCGAGGCTGTCGGGGGCGGAGAGGACCGGCGCGCGCCCGCGCCCTACGAGCGCCGCCGGCTGTTCGAGCGACCCGGGTGGAGCGGGAGGCGAGGCGACGACACTCCGCGCCGGACCGGCGAATCGGCCGCCGCCGCCAGGCCTCTCGTGTGCATGTGCGCGGAATCCGCGCTCCCGGGCGGCCGAGCCTCCTCGACGATTCCGCTCCCGGCAGAGCAGCGGGCCACGCCAGAGCGGCCCAAACGCCGTCACTCGGGGACCCGACGACGCCGACCAGGATCCTATGCGGTGAGTCACTCCTTTCTATATGCTGTCTCTAAACCCTCTCGAGATACGCTCTTCTCGGAGCTCAGCCTCGATTCCTCGCTTCCGTATCCTCGTCCATCATCCTACACGAATGCTCCGACCGGGGACCTCAAGATTACTTACGAGGCTGGGACCAACTAGAAAGAGAGAGAGAGAGAGATAGGGGGGGAGATAGAGAGAGAGGGATAGAGAGAGAGAGAGAGAGAGAGAGAGAGAGTTGGGCCTACATGAATAATTGGGAACCACTCAAACATACTCCTATTCATCCCCCAGATCTATAATCATAAAAATAAAAAAAATAAAAAAAAATAAAACAAAAATATAAAAGCCGATGACTCGTATTGTTTATTATTCAGGAAAATAAGTCGATGCCCGAATAGGAAGTATGTACGGTGTTTTCAAAGGACAGTGAAATCGCTATTTTAGTTCAAAGAGACCGATAAAACTTGGCTGACGGTCTATTTAAAATGTGGGGGTGGTAGGGGGATCCATATTTGATACGAAAAAAATATAGAGTCCGATGTAAAGATTATAATTAAATTTGGTCGAGTGAGCGACGTCGGTCCGGAAATAATTTCCTCTATAGCTTATTGAGTCACGGATCGGGTATCATTTGCAAAATAGCTTAAGTAATATTGACCTCGTGGATGAAATAAAGTACGGACGATCGTGGCTATAGACTCGTATCGATTATTATGTCGTGCTTATCTCGAGAAGAGCAGATCCAAGGGCCGAGGAATCGAGTAAAGTTCCGTGAGCTTAAAGAGCCGAGAAGGGTGTGTGCCGTGGAGATCGTGTTTGATGAAAAATCGATGCCGGGGATGCGTCCCGCCATAAACCTCGCAAAGGATGGTGCGAAGGGTGCGGGGTAGGGAAGGCGAGTGCCGCTGGTCCCGGGAGCGAAGGGCTCCGTCTGTGTGTATGCGCGGCACCTCTCGAAAATCCCTCGCGTGCTACTAATTGGGCAAAAGGTGCGCGAGGCGCCCCCCCCCACAACCTCCCCCCGTAATTATAAAGCTGCCCGGGTGTGAACTCGCAAAGGTGGCAATTCGAAAATTCTTACAGAGGAGAAACCTCCGCGAGCGTTAGTGCCTCTGCCTGTGCCTGAGCCTGAGCCTGAGCCTGAGCCTGAGCCTGAGCCCGTGCCCGTGCTTGTGCTCGTGCCCGTGCCCGTGCCCGCGCCCGCGCCCCCACCGCTACTTCTCTTGTCTATTTTTCGTCTCGTCGATCCGGCTCTTATGCGCCATGCATAATAGGAGTGAGGAAAAATCTTTTTTACGAAGCCGAGCAATACTATTTTTACGAGCTCTCCTTCTGTTTCTTCTTTTACTCTGTTTTTCTTCTTCTTTTTTTCCTTCTCTCATTTATTGTCTCTTCATCATCTAAATGTAACTTGCAGGCTTTCGTCGTCAACAAGGTGGTGAAGTTAGACAAACTGGGCCGCCCGCCGAACTTATTGCTTATTTTCTCTTGGCTTTTTTAATGCAATCGATGTCTTCTGGACGTGATTTAGCTGCCCGGCAAGACTTTACCCAAACAATAATATTTCATTTCGTTTAATTAATTTTTCGGCCACTCTCACGCTCTCTCTCTCTCTCTCTCTCTCTCTCTCTCTCTGTCTCTCTCACTCCCTGTCATTCTAACTCTCGCACGCACGCGCACGCACACACCGACCCACGCCCTCGGCACACACGCACCCCTACACCCATACAATGTATTTCGTTATAGCATTATTTTAAATTATTGACAAAACAAAGACCAAGCTTTTCGATGCTGTTGATATTTACGAAAAGAGCCTAGTCTAAACAATGTAATTATTTACAACATAATACGAAAATAACAAGTGCATCTAAATAAAAAGTTTTGTCTGTGATTCTGTCTGGGAGCCGATCGCCTTTATATCAGACGCTGTAGCAACGATTTTCTCACATACACCGACTCTGATCTCTCTCATAAAATACCTTAATCAACTTTCCTCCTAAAAACCATTCTTACTGGTAACCACAATTTAATAGAAATTCCAGCAAATTGTCGAATTTTTCACTTCTATCGACTTAACTCACCTTCTCACCCAATACAGCAATTATTATGTCTCTTTCAATATTTCCCTACTTAAGCTCTGACTTTTATTTTAATTGAAAGCGCCCCATCTCCTTCCGTGACCATTTCTTATACTTATTATACTCCCCTCCACTCTGCGTAAAAAAAAATAATTTCATTTAAAAGCTTACGAAAATAGCTTTTATACGTTGCATCCAAGACTCTTCCGTATATTAAAAAATATTCCAACTCAGGATTGGCTCCTTTGATTACGTTTTTCCCTCTTATCTTGTAAGTATTTATCATTTCAAGGTAGGATCTAGTAAAAAGTAGATTTTCATCTGAATAATAAATTCATTTTACGTTCAAACAAGTCAATGATATGGACTGCCAGACAAGCTGTACGAGTTAAGAGGTAATTTATATTTATAACGGATGACCTATTGATCAGTTGAAAAGTTGGTTGAATCGCTTGTACGTTGAAGACTTTAGCGAAAACAAATGTATTTATGCGATCGGGGGCTTAGCGCATCTGAAAATTATAGTTTTCGACATTTCAAGAAACTTTGAAAAGTAATCAGGATTATAGTAATAGCTTAGCCGTATAAACAAATCTTAAATGACCATTATTTTCGAAATAGGGCAGCTAGTCGGTTGTAGGTATGATGGAGACAGACAGAGAGAGAGTGAGAGAGGGGGGGGGGAGGATTTAAAGGGGGAATATGGAATATACATTAAGTGAGCGTTAAAGCGGCACAAAGTTAAAACGTTCCCCTCGTACTCGCGATTGAGCTTCGCTACCCGTAACAAGTCGATCTTTAAATCGAAGTAAACGCGTTATGCAGAGGCGCACTCAAATTATATGGGGAATGGACTTTGGTATAAAGGTCCGTGGAAAAGCGAGAGTAAATTTCATGGTGCGAAGAGTGTGCTCGTTTCGGCCTTTAATACGAGGAGTTATTACCGCTGGTAATATTGGTGGTAAAATTCGGTGCTAAATTTCGGTGGTAAATTTAAGAATTTAAGCACCTTTCGCGTTAAAAGTCAGCTATTATTAGGCGATAATGCGATTACCAATGATACAGAATGAAAATCCGCTTGTATATGTGCACTTGGGCTCAGTGCCCGTTTAATTATCTTTCCTTCGGATCAAAAGTCCTCTCCCGTGCACTTGGATCTATTTGCTGTTATACGTAAGCGTGTGCGCGAGTCCCTCGAGTAATTGATCTCGATGAACCAGCCACCCTCGCACGTTATTCGCTGCATTAATGTACTTTACACGAATAAGCAGATCAAGGAGACGACAGTGTTTAATGAATAAAGTATTTGTACTGGATCGCAGAGCTGCCAGATAGATCGCTAAGCTCTCACGTTTGATATAATAATCTCGTGTAAGAAATGCTCGTCGGACGTATTCCTATTACGCAAAATGCATTTCTACTAATATAATGCGCTTTATTTACATTATGTGTATGATAATGTTGGCTCGGCACCTGGACTTGAGATTGGGGAGCCGGGAGGACAGGAAACGGATCGTCGCTGAAGCGAAGCTTGCTATTGTGAATGAGTTCGATCATTCGGCTGAGAAAACTTTTGGGATTACGTCGGAAGGATGGGAATGGGGTGGGGTGGGGGCTTATCTAGTTGGCGACGGTCTAGCGCGTGCAGCTCGAGGATTGAGGAGCGCGAGCCGTCACTCCTGCACGCGTACTTATGTGTCGTGCGTGCGAGAGTCTAAAAGGGAATCGGCTAAGGATCTATAAAAAGGGCCTCCCTTCTTTCCCAGCTCGTGACGTCTCTCTCTCTCTCTCTCTCTCTCTCTCTCTCTTCCCCTTCGCCCCTCGCTCATGAACAACACATGCGGGAGCACCGTGCCCGTGACGCACTCGAACTCGCTCGAATCTGTAGCCGTCATTGTGAACGGGCGCAGTGCCGGCCACCGAGTCGAACTGACCACCATAGTCTTCTTCGTGTATCCTACGCGTATCGGTGAGCGCCGGCGGCGGCGTTGGAGGTGGCGGCGGTGGCGGAGGGGGGACCTGCCGCCCTTGACGCTCGCTTAGGAAACCCTTTTGATATCGCGGCAAAACTTTCGCGCTCTATTCTAAATCCGGCGAGTCTCGCTGCGCCCGTGTCACGCGTCGCGGCCTCCTGCTCTTTACTTTTTCCGGCACGTCACACGCCGGGCATAAATCACCGGGTGGCGGTGGCGGTGGCGGTGGCTGTGGCGGTCTCGGCTCCGTACCGAGCGCCGAGCTCGTGGGTCTTGCGGGGGCGTAGGGAGCTCAGTGTCGGGGCCGGGCAGGGATGAGAGAGGGAGGGGGACAGCGGGACAACGAACCGACTGCGTAGGGGCGGGCTACGGGGGAGCGGAAGCTGCGGAGAAATGAAGCGGAGAGGCCGGATTGATGCGCCCGGCTCGACTTCACCTTAGTCGCATCGCGAGAGGCCGCAGGCACGTAGGAGGCTTTCATCGGACGCGCATCGAATACGTTTTCCAGAATTAGAGAACGGGCCGTCGTCGTAATGACGATGTGGGTGAATTGATGGGACGGCGCCCGGCCGATCGCACGCAGCTCCTCCGCTCTCGTGTTTGTCCGCGGGGCGCGCGGAGGAGCACTTTGGTTAGCGCGGAGAGCGGGGCGAGACCGTAGAGGCGGGCGTGTCGGATGATAGAGGGAGAGAGAGGAGAGAGAGAGAGAGAGAGAGAGAGAGAGAGAGAGAGCGAAAAATAAGCCCCCGTAACCTTCGCGCTACCACCGCTGCCTCCTCCTACTCCTCCTCCTCCTCCTTTTCCTCCTTCTCTTGACGTTCCTACCGCTCCACCTCTTCCGACACTCGGATATTTTAACGATTCCGGGATAATACATCGAGTGCTTTCTCATATAAAAAGGAAATTTATGCCGTCTGCTAGAATAGACAAAAAGAATCAGCCGCACCCCTCCTCTGTCAGCGCTGCTTTATTATTCCTTTCGTTTTCTGTTGCTTTTTTTTTCTCGGTTAGGCATTTTCTTCGTCTAGGCACCTTCAGTCCACCAGTGCCTGCCACGTGGCTTCGACTCCTACACTTTCGGCATACGCTTACCTCTACGCCCATTAGCATCAATTATTTTTCATATGGGAACGCTATGGAAGGAGCCACCGGCTTCAGGGCTGCAGTTGATGTTCGCGTAACCGTGAATAATAAACGAGCGCATAAAGGCATTCCGATCTTTAATTGTAAAGCTATTTTATTATCGACATTCTTATTTACTCGGTTGCTTTTAGTATTTAATAAAAAGCCAGAAAGAGAGAGAGAGAGAGAGAGAGAGAGAGAGAGAGAGAGAGTAGATAGATAGTTAAGGGACATTTTTTTTCTATCGGAATCCCGAATATAAGATATGGTTATTATTTATGTCTTTTTTTTTTTTACAATAAAATGAGTAATCCAATGAGATAATTGTGACATATACGCGCACGATTTTTCGACAAATAATCAAAATTAATTATGTTTACTTGTAATGGCAGCTATCAAATTACATACGTTGATTGAAACAAACCAAATCGTTACGTTCAGTCGAAAGTACACAGCAGCCAACTAAAATTCTTTATATATCCGTACGTTCGAATGCTTTTAATGTCTCCGAGCCTCGTCTCCGAAATAATATTTTAAACTGTTCATTATTAAATATTAGAAAATAAAGTAGTACTCCATAATACCTTTATGCATTATTCTGATTAATTGCATTTATTTATAAGATTAGATCTGACAAATTCGGTTATGTAGTGCAGTGACCCGTGGAATCGCATCGTATGCTATTCCTCATAAGCCATTGATTTTCTATAATTTAGATTATATGTTTTTGAGACTTGGATAAGAAAAAGGTGAAAATTATTGCGCGCGTATATAACCGCAAAAGAAATGCCACATGACTTGGCATTTATTAATTTGCTAATATTTGATGTTGTCGGTAGGTAAAAAGCAGGTCAGGTGATATAATTACAATGAAATTATAATTTAAATAAATTTACTGGCGAGATTCGTTTATCCATTTCATAAATCCGGACTCCGTTGGCTCGAAATGTGCAAATATTTTATGCAAATTGTCAATACGTGAAATTTATGAAAGTCTGTATCGGCCGAGTATCGTATCATTTAGAAAAATACAAAGGCTTAAAATAGAGTTGTTATATTAATAAAGTTTCGAAAAGAACAAAAAAAGAACGTAAGTACACGTTGTCCATTACCTAAGTACATAAAAAGGTAAAATAAATTCGAGGTGTATGCCTGTATAGCCGCGTAAAAATAAAAAGACAGACAAGGACAAATAATCGTTCCGTTGCTGAGATGCCAATCGTAAATTAAAGACGGTCGTTTGTTAATGTATGCCCGACCTCCTTGAAAACCCGTACACTACTTCCTGAGAAAAATTTTACCTCTGCATATGTATTGGGGCTTGCGGTCCTACTTTTCGAACTGTTTACGCGAATTTTTTTTTCACTCCTTCATTCGATAGGGTAATTTACCTTTCCGCATCGGGTTAGTAACATTTTTCGGATTACATCTTAAGAATAACGTGATCACGATTAAAAATAGAATTTAGCCTACTCATAAATTCGCCTTTCTTTTTCCTTTATTCTTCTTTCTTTCATATTATCAATTAGCTGTAAATGAAATAACTTTTTAAATTATACGGCAATTAATTAAAATCATTCGTTCAATGATTGTAATTCGATTTTATATTTTTCCTTTTCACGTAAGGCACATGAACAATGTGTCTTGTTCATATTTTTTTTTTTTTTATTTTTAAATAATTTTTTTGGTAAATTTTAATTATTAATATTGTTTCTTCTAACTATTAAACAAATTATATAATTTCATTTATTAATAGTTGATACATTTTTCTAACAAATAATATTTCCAAATCTTTTAAGGTATTAGATGGTTGTTGATAATTTTATTGATTATTATTAAAAATTTTTTAATTAGAATATAATTTAAATATTCATGTATATTTTTGTAACGTGCAAAAAAATCTCTTAAAAATTATTTATGTAACTAATTTATAACAAATAATTTCTACGTTTTTCTAATGTCAGGGAATGAAATTTTACAATTTACTAATTCCTTTCTGTTTAAATTGCATACACGTTCAAAAAAATATAAAAATACTTTTACAACCAAGAACATTCAAATCGTAAATATATACATCCATTACTAGATGCAAATAAAAAAGCTGCGCGCACGCGCATTTAAAATCGTCCATTAGAGTATCGCTTACAGGTACTGATATTACATTAGTTTATCACATTCTTCTTCTCTAAAAAAAAAAAAAAAGAAAAAAAAACGAAAAATAGATAGGAACCTACTTTCACATTTTTAAAACAAGGAAGGTGCGCTCCCATTTTGAGAACTTCAACAAAAATTTTGAATGAAAACAATTTACAGTAATGATACTTTCGATTAATTTTGAATAAGATTAATGTATATATATATATATATATATATATTATTTAAGATTTTTGCTGATAAAGCATTTTTTTAATCAATTTCTTTCAAAAAATATAATTTAAAATTTGTGAAACTGTTATTAAACTTAATAAAAATGTATAAAATAAATAAAATTTTGAAGAGACTTTTTATGTTAAATGAAGTGGAATGTTATTTTTAGAGGTTGAGTTACTGTAGTTAAATACTTTAAATATTTTATATTTCGTAATAAAGTTTCGCTGATATTATCGACTAATAAGAGAGAGAGAGAGAGAGAGAGAGAGAGAGAGAGAGAGAGAGAGAGACATACACACAGCAGTTCCATTTTGATTGTAAAATAAAATTTGTCCATACGAAACCTTTATACTTAGTTCTTACGTGACATTTTACTTGAGCATTTGAGTTTAAGCATCAAGAAGAAGCCAAAGAATTTGCCTATAAAAACCCGAGGAGTTTTAAATAACGAGATCAAGGAAATAATAAGTAAATTAAAGAAAATGGAAGAAAAAGCGGGCGATCTTACGTTGTGCGGAGGATAAAAAATGAAGAAACAAGATATGCGCAAACACTCCTTCAAACATATTGGAAGCTGATAAGTAATAAATTTTAACAAGCGCGGTGAGCTCTTTCATTTTCTCTCTCCGTACGTTTCGTTTCTTCTCCTCGCCTTTTTTTCTCTTTCCATCTCTCTCTCTCTCTCTCTCTCTCTCTCTCTCTCCGTTTTCATTCGCTGTTGGTCTTCGTCTTGAGAAAGCGTCATCAATCGTTGTTAAAAGTTCAGGCATAAATACGAGAAGAGCTCACGGATTTGAATAAATACGCATACAGGGCAACTGGTTCACATTTTCACAGCGCGATTATCCGTGTAATTTTGGCGTTTTGGCAGCACTTCCTTTCCGTCTCATTGTGTCTGCGCTCTGACCGAGGCGACGGCGGCGACGGCGGTGGCAAAAAAAGTTTAACCGAACCCAATGAAATTCGCACTTCAGTTTCCCAACACAATTAACGACCATTGAACTGATTTTCATCGCTCAAATGTAAGATCTCTTTCCTTTGCGTAGTTGATTTATAAAAAAAAAAAAAAAACTTCCACTCCATCCCTTAAATTTATGACGAAATGCCGCAGAGCTGAGGCTCGAATAGCAGTACAAGTATTACTCAACTGGTATTCTTTAAGGGAATAGCCCCGTAGCCGTCCAGAAAAATAATTTATAGAGGTGCTAGGAGTACATAAAGCTTAAAAATAATAAAGCCAACGAAATGAAATAGTAATTTATAAATAGTAATAGGCGTGGATGCTGTTTTTACTGTAGCGTTATTTGGTGTTTACAATCACTTAAGAACTGGTTGGCATACGTCAATGAAATTTAATATTCGCCTACATCGGCCCCAGAGTACATGTTCCTTACCCGGAGCTTCAGTTTATTCGATAATTATCGTTTAATCGTCCTCATTATTCAGCAGGCTAATTACCGCTCGATTTACAAAGTTTACCCGTTGAGGGAAATTAAATTGCCGGTGATCGTAATGAGCGTCCGACTGAGTGATCGGCGACGAGCCCACGTGAGCGAGATGAAGGAATCGCTTAAAAAAAAAACAACAACAACAACAAAATCCCATTAGAAGGCCATCGAGGTATAAGCGAAAATTCAGGAGAAACGCCCGTTTTTCCTCCCTCCTTATAATAATCGAGCGCATAAGAAATACAGTGTAAGGCAATTAAAGAGCGCGCGTATAGAAATATAAACAAAAGGAATGCGCGGCCTTGAGCGAATGAATAAAATGCTTTGGTTCGGACGAGTTGAGTCGCTGACGGCTAAAGCCAGAGCACGATAATCACCGGTTGGCTATCAGAGTTGGCGAAGGGCTGAGTTAATGGCGCGTTTAGAAATGAAAAAAAGGCTGCGCGTCATAAATCGAGCCTTAATGCGGATGCAGGCGCTGGCCTAATCAGCCCGATCGTGCCATCCTTCTCTCTTAATCCCATCGGGATCGGGGCTCATCACCGAGTACACGTGACTGCCGAAAGTCTAATCTCGAGAGCCCGGGCGAGCGGAGCCGCACTTTCCAAGAATAACCGCAAATCCAAAGGGAGCACCGCGTGCACGATAAATTACGTTGTCACGTGGTTAGCGGAACATCGTCGTTCGCCGAGAGGCGGCGATGAAAACTCCTCGATGTAGGCCCGCCGATTAGCCAATTACCGTTGGCGGCCCCCTCCCCCCTCCGCCCGCCCCCCATACGCCTCCACCCTCCCTCCCTCACTCCCTCCCTACCTACCTCCCTACCTCCCTCCCTCCCGGCCCCTGACGCCCGTAGATTGGCCGTGGGTCGGCGGGGCTCGCGGGGCTGACCGGGGTTAGCCGGGGTTAGCCGGGGTTAGCTAGGGATGGGCGGGTGGGGTAGAGGTCGGCTGCTAATCGAGGGGGCCCCGGGCACGCGCGCCCAACCCCGGCTGGCGATCGTCGCCCGGGGTCCCGACGATTTATCGCGGTCTCCCGGTTAATCTGCCGCTCGGATCGGTCCGTCCGCCCTCGGAGGGGAGGACTTGGTGACCTGGAGAGCTATCGCTCTTCGGCCGGCTCCCTTCCCTTCGAGCGAGGTCCGTCCTCGTCATCTCCTGGAATGCATATCTCCGGGGCTCATCGCGATTCCAATGATAGCGGCTCTTATTACGCACGATAATGGCCGCTATTTATATTGGTCTCGGTAAAAGCTCGATATAAGCCTGGCATTAAAATCAATTATTGGCGCTGAAAAATTGATTGCGATTATGATAGGCGAGCGGCTTTTGAGCGAGCGACTCGATCTTATCTAAATTATTAAATGCCGATGAATTTGTCACTCGAAAATTATACCCGATATTACTCTATATTATAATATGGAGCAACCAAGTTTCAACGCCGAGAGAGAGAGAGAGAGAGAGAGAGAGGGTTCGAGACCTCTCCGACCCATACGCTCATTTATACATATACATATACATATACACGCCGTACGTAGGTATATGTACAATATGTATTGATACGTGACTAAAGTCCTACCGAAGATCAACACATCTTCATTTTTCTTATCTATCTGCAAATAAATCCTAGCATTATTAATTTTAACTATACAGATTTTTTGCTATTTATGCGTTCTTCGATATATCGAATATATATATATATATATATATAAATGTAACGATTCATTCTTAAAAAATATATGTAGGATTTTGGAATTTGGAATTTCTTTATTACAACATGATACGAACTTTACAAACATTTAAGAATTTTCTTCAATTCTCTGCTTTGCTAATCGAACTCGCGTTGGAATTAAATAATATCGACCTAGTAAATACCCTAATTAGGCATTATTTATCGTATACTAAGAATAATGTAAAAAAAGATCAATCGAATTTCAGAAGACACAGCAAGGATTAGAATAGTGTTGCTAGCACATAAAAATCAAATCTCCAAATTTTTTTGATAAAATGGCTAATATTGCTCACATCAGTCTGCGACAGGGAATGTAATTATTTTAAAGAATATTATAATTGTATACGAGCAGGCAGGAATATACATAAAGAGCCGACAGATTTATATCCTAGGGATGACTAAATTGTATTATTCTTTTAAAATTCTGTCATTTTACCAAACATTTCGTCTTCGTATCTATGAGTCTCTGACGTAATAACGTTAGACATATAGCACGATAACATAAGGGGAATTATAAAGTTATACGATGCCTCATCAGATTATATGGGGTCGATACCCTCATTTCTCTAATTGCAGATGTTTATGTCACATGATACATATTACATCTAGTGTGACGATATTCTAGGAATCGATATTTTTTAATCAAATTTTATATTTCCGATCTATATTTAAGTATCCTTATAGAAATCAAACTTAAATTAATACTATGTAATTGCATAAAATAATTACACTCCTATGCTCATTACTGTTAATATTTGATAAATTGATTTTATGAAACTGTATATAGAGAAACACTGTACGTAATATACTATTAATCTAGTCTAATTTAGTTTATTCGAAGTTTAAGTAATATAAAAAAAATAAACAACCTTAATCTTATAGTTAATTGATAAGTGAAAAATATTCAACTAAATGCTTATTATTGATATTTTTGTTTATAAAATTTGACAGGATTTTCATAATTTAGGTAAAAAAAATCACTGAATAAACATATATTAAAATCTTATATGTATGTATCTTGTTCATTAATAATTAACTTATATTTACTTGACCGCTATTGTCTCAATCACATATTTTAATACTATAATATTATATAAATCAATAACTATTGGAGTTTAGAAAAACTTTATTGAAAACAAATTTTAATATACTCATTTAATGATTATAATTAGATATAACCTTTCATAATAAATACAAAATTTTAAAAAGACTAAAGCTTAAGATTTGATGGTAATATTTGTGTAGAAAATAATTCTTTTTTAAAAATAGAAAGCTTTTATTACACGCAATATTTTAGGAAATACACTTTATAGAATGAGAGTGCTAAACTGTAACTTCAACTAATTTACATTGCATTGAACCTAATAATCTATAGATTTTTCTCGTGAAAATCTATTATTCATTCCAGGACATTTGATGGTCAATAACATTACTAATCTTAGAAGCTTAGTATTTAAACTTGGCCAAAAACATTTAATAATTTTTGTCCCTCAGATATTTTATACGTCACATTTATTTTTAGTTATTCTATCTAATGTGAAATTCTTTAAGATGTATTAGTTCATATGAATTTAGTTTGTAAAATGTAATTTAAATAGATATACGTATTTGATGAATAAATTTTTTATTGAAAAATCGTTGGTACCATTAATGTTGAGCTTATTGTTCCAGAAATTAGTAAAATAAAAAGCGAATAGAACATCCGATTTTAAAGCCTTAAATTTTTTACAGAAATTCGTATACATTTCCTATAACAGTAATGCAAGTAGTGTTTTACATTCCTTGATTAAATTAAAAAGAAAAATATTGAGATTCAAATTTTGATAGGTACGAGCTATACGTGTCTGGGATAGTTTAAAATTGAAGTTAAAATCCACATGAATCCAAATGTGATACTAAAAATAAACATAAATATAAAATTACTTTCGGCTTCTCATTATCGCTCTCTTTGTCACTCCCTTGCGCTCTCGTTCTCCCCCTTTAATTTTTCCTCTACTCGTTTAGGCAGCATCGATTGCATCAGCCTGCACGCGTGTATGCATTAACACATTTATCCTATGGCGCCAGGAGTTCATTGATGAAGAATAATATCACGAGCAAGGAAGAGTAATAGAGCTAATGACAGACATGTAGAGGCAGAGCGTCGAGAGAGAGAGAGAGAGAGAGAGAGAACGATCGCGTTGGGTGGGCGAGAGGGAGGGAGGAGGAGTGAAGAAAGGGAGAAAAACGGTAAAAGTAGCCGCGCGTGTTTAACTTCATTCACAGTCTGCAAGCTGGCGGTGAGCTTCCAAAGATGGCATTTGATCTTTTACCCTCTCAGCCTCCTCCTTTCATTATACGAATCGTGAGAGGACACAGATTTAGATGAATCGGCACGTTATTCTAAAGTGATCCCGTCGCGTGATGAGATATGTGCGTATGCACTGCCGAGAGAATCGAGCATACAATTAGTATGCGATTCTCACGTCGGAACAGATTCCATTGGAATTCCATGGGAATTCCATTTGAAAAGTTTTATAAATTTACATACCTGAGCAAGAAATAAATATAATTTAGTTTTCGTAATTCACCATTAATGAAGAATTGGATCCTTTGCACCACGATAAAGTATATTATGCAAACAATTAATATTTATAAATGTTCTTCAAATCTATATCATTTACAAATTTATATTGTTTTTTTTTTTTATCCCTAATGCTTTTCCTTTATTATATCCAATAAAAATATAATAAATAGATAAATAAATATAAAATTTATATAAATTAAATACTATTGGTCCTTATACGTAATTCCATTGATTGATCACAAGTATACAAAAAAAATTTACAAGAATTATTAAAAAAAAAAAAAAATTAATTTACTAATCTTTTTAATTGATAATTTAAGTAAATTTGAGCTTTAGTTATAATAAATTAATACAATTTTATCGTAATACTTATAAAAATCGCCATATTTATTACGTGTGTTTGATATACTAAGTTATGATTACATTTCATTTTTTTATACACCTTATTAAATTTCTCCTAATGTAATTCCTAGAAGTTATTGATCGGTTTCGTAAACTAAATTATTCTTGATATGCACTTTCATATTTATAAATAGTGTAAATACTATAAACGATATTTCACCGATATTTTATGAATATTTGATTTTTCTTTTTAAATACAACTCAATTGAAATATTGTCTATCGAATCCAATCTATCGAAGATTAATTTTTCCATTTAATGATTATTTTGCCATTAATTCTAATTTTTTATGTGTATTACATTATACGCATATCTATAATTAAAATTTTTTAAGTTTCAAGTTGTCATAAATTTTCCTGAGCACGACGGATTAGAAATTAAAATAAAAATAATCATCTCTTAAGGTAAAGTTCCTCAAGTGCTTGTGGATAATTTTGCAATTTATAAGTAAAATAAAAGCACGAATTTCGATTATAAATAGATGTAATAAGTTTTTGTTACATACTTTATATTTTAACTACGTACATATCAACAAAAAGACGATACAGATTATTAGTAATCCAATGATTTATAGGAGAGCGTATATTATACTGAATCCTCGCGCTTAAAGACAATCGGAAGGACGTGGAGAAAGAGAGAGAGAGAGAGAGAGAGAGAGAGAGAGAGTCCGATAATTTTTATTTGGCAGCGGTGAAATAGATGGCGAATTCGGGAAGGGAGTTCGCGAAAGCAAAAGCCGCAAGGAAGAAGATGGAGGGAGACATGGGAATAAAACCTATTTTCAGTCTTGCGTGTCTCGCCGTCGTGAATCAGTGATCTTAGCGAAACTGCCCGTTGCTGGAGCATCGGTAGACGATGCGCGAGTAGAGGGGAAAAAAGTACCGCAGCCGCATAGTTGTTATGTATTTGCGTGCGCGGAAAACATCGTCGTGAGGCAAGTGTCTGGATGATAATGGACGCATGCTTGATACAAGCGAACAACGGGTGAATAGAAGGTGGAGGCGGTGGATAGAAGGAAAGGAAGAACAGATAAAGAGAGAGAGAGAGAGAGAGACGAAGGTTATTGGTGTTTCTGAATAAAAAAGAAGCTAAGACTGTATTGAAAAATAATCCGAGAGATCGAAGATTCCTTAAGCTATAATTATTATTATACATCGATATATAAATAAATAAATAAATAAATAAACAAATAAATAAATTTATTATTTGAAGGAAAGGTCGGCTGGTATTGGTAAGTATAAATAAAATTTCGTTTGATCTGAATCAGTCCGAATCAATATAAATTGAACGATAGATCGATATAATTGAGAAAAGCAGCCATTGCTATTTACGTTGAGGTCTATTAAAAGACAAAAACCAAGATATCTTATTTTTCCAATATTTTCTTTTTCCTTTCATTTTCTTTTCGTTTTGTTTAGTTTTAGTTCAAGTCGACGCCATGTATTTGGATTTGATAAATGATTTAATACAGACTGCGAGACTCTAGGCTGTATGAAATATCCATTATGTACGTATAAACTAATAGTGTTGGTAGTTATTTTTGAAATTTTTATGTGATTCCCATTAGGAGTTAAACGTATACTTAATTATGATAGAATAGAAAGAAAGATCGGCGATGATAAAGATTAAAAAATTTTCTTTCAAGACAATTTATGATTCTCCCGACGCCTAACGCGCTAAGTAGCAATCAATTTCAATTGTATTTATTTAAAAATCTCCATCTCAATATCGTAATTTTGTATTTTAATAATAGAAGATGAATAAGTTAGGTCTTAAAAAAGAAAATGTATAATGAGAATGAAATGTGTGGTTCCGCGTGTGGGTTAGCGCTTGCGTTCTCGCCAAGAGAATGCTAAGACAAGACGGCTGGGAATGGGAATTTTGAAGAGTTTCGCACCCTTTTAAACTACAATATTCTTTTGTTGTAAAAGAAAGAGAAAAAAGGGTGAGATATGCCGTCGAGCGAGAACGTGGTCAAAGCTCAAGGATGGGCGATGGTTGTAATTTGAATAATGTAAAGTAATCTAAATCAATTCCTCACTTGTCGGCTTAGTCCTGCAAAGGACTTAAAGGATACTGGCGCTGCATCTTCAGGCTTCTCTCCTTCTAAATGCAAATGCATTCGATTATCGAATTAGGAGTCCTAGTGTTAAAGAAAGTTCTCAACTCTGTGAATACGAAGGGCTGGGGTGGGGGAGGGGGGGGAGGTTAGAAGGGCAAGGAGGCATACGGCGATCCAATTAAAAAAGATTATAAAAGTGAAGTAACGGAGAAGCGCGGGGGTGACGGTCGGTTGACGTTGAGAAGAGAGAGAGAGCGAGAGAGAGAGAGAGAGAGAGAGAGAGAGAACAGTGTGAGTGAAATATATCTGCGCCAGTTTATCAAAACATCGGTCAAGAATAGGTGTAGGACGACAACGAACGACCAAGATGACGACTACGGCGACGAACGAGGATTCAGTGATTGGTGGTGGGATCGTTGGCGAGTTGGGAGGAGGCGAGGGGCCAGAGGCCGGTCGACTTTTATAACAAAACGAAGGCCCCGCGTGCAGATTAAAAATCCAAAGCTTAGTCGGCCACCTGCATCAACCTCTCTCTCTCTCTCTCTCTCTCTCTCTCTCTCTCTCTCTCTCTCGCTTGGCGGTCGGTTGCCACCCGCGCGAGCTCGTCCCGATGATGAGGTGCCGTCTACCCTCCACCTCCTCTTTTTGCTCCTCGTGCTTGCCCTTCGCCATCTCACGGGAGGATACCGAGCTCGTCGGTACTATGTTTAATAAGCCGATTCAACGTCCAATTTAATTAGGCTCTCGGTGGAGCGTCTCCGCGACAAGTCCACCGTATGCCAAAAGACGTTTTTTAAAATTGGCCAATGCCCGCCGCGACCTTAACTCTCGTACTTTATTTGCATAGGGCCGGTCGCCGGGGATGCGCCCGGCACCGCGGCACCGGGAGACGCACTTTATTGCCGAAATACAATGTCCGAATGTACCCGGGCCGTGGGGAGTCGGAGGGACTCGACGGGAGAATTAGTGGCCTCTTAAAACTTAACGCTTGTCCGGGGTAATTTAGTAAGCCGCGCCACGGCTTCTTAGCCAAAGGTCAATATTTTTGGACGTTCAGAAGGTCTCGCTCCAGCTACTCTACTCCCCCCCCCACCCCACACACCCATCCGTCCTATAATACTCTACACATCTTATTCAACAGCTTCGCCGCATTATTTTAATCCACCCCTGTACACTATACGCCCCCATAACTTAATTAATTAATTATTACCCTCGACCATCTTAATCGCGATCCTTTAATTCTCCTGGCGCCGCTGACCGCAGCATTCGTACATTGCGGATCCCTTTCCACGATGGGCCGACAGGGTAGACAGGATGCCAAGGCCGGTACTCTAGAAAAATCTATATATAGTATTCTCTGTAAAGGATGAGTCTATTAGCGGCTTGGGCGGCTTGGGCGGCTTGGGCGGCGGTGGAGGCGGCGGGGCTGGGGCTGGGGGGGGGATGGGTGGTGGTGGGTGGAGAGAGATTGGTGGGCCTGCAACAGATCTTAGGGCCGTAATAACACAGTACGGGGTTCGACAATAATTCGATAATTGACACATTAATAATGTAAAAGGACAGTCCGGCGCTCGGTATACGTGGTCATAATACTACACTTGTATCGAATAAAGCAAGTAATAAAATCTATTGGAACGACGTTGTATGGGATAGAGTGGGATAGAATGGGATAGAGTCGTGCTCGGGGCTTTAAAGGGGAGCATCGGCTTAACGAGTGTTTAACCTAATTCATTTTAAATATAATCTATGGGACGGGGATTGGAAGGAGCTCGAAACGATCGCGGCTAATTATATCTTCATTCCGCCTCCGTCGCCGCTCTTTAATGAATAACTTTATTCGAAACGCCGCGGCTCGCTTGTTTTCAATAAGCGACTCGTGGAGGAGCGACGAGGCCGCCGCAGAAAATGACGACGAGTCTAATTATTTTGATTTAAACGAGGTGCCGTGTTCTCGGTTACGTAAACGTGTTAATGGAAGGACAAGGCCGGGATGTCCGCGTAAATGAAAAGCCGGGCACCGGCTCGAAATAGCTCGGCTATTCTGACGGAAAACCGATACCGCGAGCCCATTAATATTGATTGAGCGGTCAAACCGGCCACCTGTTCTCTCCCCTCGCCCCCAAACACACAGCACTTTATCATGATGGATCGAGCGCGGCCACGAAATTCGTTTACAAGGCTGCTTGCGCTATCGGCCACCGCCTCCTCCCCAGCCCTACCCAATAACCCTCCCATAACCCTCCCATAACCCACCCGCTCCCGCCCCGCCCGCACGCGTATTGGACACACTCGAGCGGGCGCCACGTTGCGTCCGATGGCTGCATTAACGAAGACCGAGCAGAAGGGGGTTGGATGGACAATGGGTCGTGAATCCGTTGCGCGGCTCGAACGCACGGATATGGGGAACGAGGAGTATTACTGTCCGCTGCTCCCCCCCCCTCCCCACCGAGACTCACGTACAGGGTATTTAAGACCAAGGGATGGGCAAGGGCTAGAGGGGTGGGGGGGGGCGAGAGGAAGCGAACACGTCGGATAACGAGGTAATTACCGAAATAAGCGTCGGGACGCCGGCGCCACGCGGCTCGCCTCACTTAATTACCTCGCTGATGTCTCCGCGCGATCCTCGACGTCGCGTTCTTAGACGCCCGAGCGAGACTTTTCCTCTTGGCCGCGATGCCGCTCAAGGGCCCCGGCTCCCCCTTATCGATCCATCGAGACCGATAGTAGTCCACCCCGAGTGGTCCACTCGCGAGTCTATCCGCTCGCGCGGACCAAAGAAAAATCTCTCGACAGCGTTTAACAATGTTTAGTCTAAGCCTTCCCTTCGCCACCGATGCTCCCGTTCCCCCATTGGCCGTGCATTGACTGCACATTATTTTTGCGAGGCTATTTTCATCCTGGATATCGTTCGTTCGGACGCAGCTCATCCCCGAGTAACCGAGCCATCGACGGCGCCTCGTTATATCCGATGAATTTTTAACGACACCGTCCACGACGCGGTCCACGACGCCCCGCCCGGCCCCGCCCAGCCGGCAAACTCCACGACTTTCATCGGGGCCGATTCATTTCAGTCCTCGCGGATCCGCTATCGATCAATTTTCATAAATAAGCCGAGCCATTGACAAATCGTGCCTCTATTCGTCGGTCCTGCGAACGTGGCGTGGCGCTCGCTCGGTGAAAGCTGAAAAGCCGAGCGATTGATTATTCGCCCCCGGGTGAGGGAAACCGATTATAATTATAATTACCTTTAATAAAGCAGGAGCTTGTATTATAATTTAATCGCAGGCTCGTTTGTGTGTCGGAGCCCGGAGCCGGCGAGGCGACCCGAGCCCCAGAAAAATCAGAAAATTCACCTACTTTTTCATGCCCCTTTCCGCCGCCTCCCCACCCAACCTACCTCCCTACCACCCTACCTCCCACCCTACCTCCAACCATTACCGCCCCTTGCCGGGCCCTCCACGAGCAGCGATTTTCACCCACGCGAGTGAAATACGGAAGTCGTGGAAATCGTAGATTATCGTCAGCTCCGTCGGGTATTAGCTTTCTAAAGCACTGCTGCCATTATTTATTGTCCCCGGCTGTACATTGTTAAACGTTGAACGTCCCACTGGACCGCCCGGGCACAGTTACGCTATACGCAGATGTTTTACTCAGACCTTTAGACAGAGATAAGGGCGAAAATGGGACTGTCGCTTGTTATTTCAGAAATAGAGGAACGGATCGCGCGTATTGAATGGGCTGCGACCGTGGCTATTTTCAGTATTTTCAGCAGTTGTCGACTAAGCGGTTAACGGCTTCGCAAATCATTATACGCGCGCACGTACACACACCCATATATATATATATATATATATTTAAAGAGAAGTAGAGTCAAAATACCACTTTGAGCATTTTGGAGTGGCACGATAAGGTTGAAAGGAATACATAAGTGAGTGGATAGAGTCGGGGATTCAAGTTCGAGAACCCGAACGAAGCAACGGTGAGCATTTTCCCATACGTTATAACTCACATTCGGAAGATATGTGCACGTGATTATCTTGGGGGCAGGGCCAAAAACTCGTGTGCTCGATCGCAAAATGAGTATTTAAAAGGTAGTTTAAGAGTCTCGAGTCGCAGGTCCGATAAAAGGGAAGAGGAAGTTGTCGTCGGGCCTCGGATGCGTAGCGTTACTCTGGTGAAATGAATTAGCCTTCTTGGTGTCGAGTTGGTCGGCAATCCCAACGTCGAACGGGCGATCGGTCTTGACTCCGAATCGAGGTAAGCGCCCTCCGCGGTTCCGCCTCCTGTATCGAGTAGCCAGGTAAATGCCTTCTCTAGCCGCTCTTCCACGCGTATGCCGCGCAACCGCTCGAGATCATTAATTCCCATCCGAGTATACGATCATCGTTTCGAATCTCGCCTCGAGGGCTTTCCTTGCCCCCTCCACCCATTCTGGCTAAACCGAACGGCTTTGCGCACCCACCCACCCTCCCGGGTGTCTGACCTACACGATCGCCTCCTCTAACGCCACCGACCCTCATCCCTCTCTCGGACTTTCGGAATTTATGCTCTTATACAAAATACGTGCTTTTTAATGGCTCTATAACTGCCTTATCATTTTACCGTCCGTACGAGATTGCTGAGAGAGTGAGAGAGAGAGAGAGAGAGAGAGAGAGAGAGAGAGAGAGTATTCGAGTAATTATCAAATAATGCAGATCTTTAACGTGGACAAAGAGTTCAAGTAAATATGATAATGAGATGTGGGTAACGGCGAAATCGTCTTCATGATCGGACCATTACTTCCGACCAGATATCACTGTCAACGAGTCGAGTCCTTCCCGTGTCTTTCATTCTAGAAAAAACAAGGACTCTCAAATTCCTCACGAGTATTTCAGATAATACGTAAATCTTGCGGACTTCGAGAAGCGAAGCGTAAAACCGTATATTTTCCCCACGGTAAAGGGACGTTTTCGTATCCGCACGGATAAACAAGAGGGGGGAGGGGAAGGAAAGCGTAAAACAGAGCAGTTCGTCGAATGAAGAAGATGTTTATGGTGGCAGAGAGATAGAGAGAGATAGCGGGAGAGAGAGAGAGAGAGAGAGAGAGAGAGAGAGAGAGCGAGTGAGTGAGAGGGGGGGGGGGAGGGAGAGAGACAGCCTGCTGGCAGGGGAAACATCCTTTTTACCGGGAAAGCATTCAATAGAAGTGGCCTTGAAAATAGCCCTTACCGCTTATTCGTAAAAGAGTAAAGTATTGGAGGCGTGGGGTGCTAATTATCCCGATGGTCTCCTCCCTACAATGAGCGGGGGCCGTGAGAAAAGTCCCGGCTAAAGGATGAGTACTGGCGCGTGTGGCCGCCCGGGCGAACTTCCAGTTGTCGCGCCGCGTCCGGGTGGCCGGGACTCGAGGCCATCGGCTCCCGGGGAGCAGCACCCTATTTCGTTAATAGCTCGCGCGGGTAGGTAGGCGCGATTATCCTTCGCGCTGGATTGCGAAGGAAGCGGTCGAGTGCGCCGCTGCTTTTGGAGTTTGTCTTGTTGTCGAGAGGCCCGACACGAATAGAAGGATTACGCTTCTTTGGCTTAAAGCAGCTCGTCACGAATAGCTTGTACTGCAATTTATTTTCAAAAATTACAATTTCCATGTTATCGACTCGCCCGAGGTCTTTTCTTATCTTTTTCGACTGTTTATTTATTTATTTATTTATTTATTGATTTAGTTATTTATTTATTTAACCACTCGCCCCCCCCCTGGCCCGGCAAGTATCAAGTCAGCAAAATAGAATCAGCCATGCACACACGAGCGCGCACACGCACGCAAACGCGTACACATGAATATATATTTTCTTAGATGCATATCTCACTCATTTCAGTAGTAATGAGCTTGTCTTTTTACGTCTCGAAATAGAAACATGGTTACGTTAAGTCTTTTATTCTTAGTTTATTATTTTATTCGCACGCTATGCCAGATTTCATATCTTTTAATAAGATTTTAATCGTAGCTATGCATTAGCTAGAGCACACGTACCAATTACATATACAGGTGCATACGTACGTATACCGATACCTACGTTCTTATGAATTCATAGTTAATTAACGATTCGCAAGAAAGATATAAAATCTCGGGGCAAACGTATACGAAACGATTAACGGTTACACACACACACATATATATATATATATGTATGTGTAAATATAAATATAAAAATATATATATCATATAAAATACAAACTAAATAATACTGTTAATTATATCGAGAATAAGATAGTCATATTATATAAGTTATAGTGCCTAATAAAAGTCATCGAAAACGTGCTTCTCTAATACTATTCTGCTATAGCTGTCATATTTTGCCATTATTTTCAAGACAAAACATCTGAGTAGTAGATTTAGTAAAAATCTGAGGTGTAACGTATGGCCAGAGTCTCAAAAAGCTGGTTAGCTCTAAGGTGCATAAAACCAAAAAGGTATAGACATCGTATCTAAAATAACATCGTTAACAAAGAAGTGCGAGTAAAATTTTATTAAACCACTTGGTGCTATTCGACTGTTAGTCGTTCCTTCCTATAATACGATTTGCCGATAAAATTATTAATAAAAGCAAAATTATAAATTATTCTCCATAGAGAGTAGCCCGGCTCTCGTCTGTGGCTGCAATCAATTTTATAAGATTCTCGTGAAAATAAATACCTATTTATTTTGAAAAGGTGCGTGCATTTAATTTTTGTATCTTATCACGGATTGCGGCTTAAGAATTATAATTCGAAAATAGAATTTCCCATTTTGCATAAATAGGAATATTTCGTTTAAGCTTTCGAAGTATCTTGATTTTCATAAATCGCAATTATGAGGTAATATTTATCGGGAGGCCGTATAAAAATATTGATACGCATCTACGCTCGTCGTAAGCTCAAGAAATTTAAAGCAATGCGTACGGATGAATGTGTGGCCAAGTCGGGGAAGAAAACATTTAATACGTCCATTGGTATTTCGTCATTAATAAAATTTACCGACTCTACTGAGCAAGAACTTAAAGGACCTTTTAAAAATATCCAAGTATTTTCGCGTACGCTCGCATGCGCCTGCACACGCTCGCTAGCTAAGTGCATTAGACAACGCTCTAGATCGCTCGTTTCTTCGATCCCGTGAACCCAATATTGAATATCGCCTCGAAAGCCCTGTTTCCGTTGCCGCTGCTGTCGTTGTTGCTGTCGTTGTTGTTGCAGTTACCGTTGTTGCTGTCGTTGTTGTTGCAGTTGCCGTTGTTGCTGTCGTTGTTGTTGCAGTTGTTGCTGTCGTTGTTACATTGCAACGGATTCCGTTAGATCTTCGACTTGGCCTCCCCCTCGCCATGCATTTTCGCAGGCACAACCTCGTTCTCGCATTCGAGGATGATATTATAGTGATAAAGTAATAAAAGTAATTTGATATTTGTTTTATTGAAATTTAATGCCGATGGCTATGCACTTTCATTTGTATTTTCGACTCGCGGCTCGCTGGCCTTCTTCAATGATTTATTCATCCTTTTGCAGCCGCAAAGTTGATAAGACGACAGAGGGAGGCGGAGTGATCACAAGTGCGTACGTGTGCACGGATCGAGATAATTCAGGACGAATGTGCGACGGTGCATTAGTTGGATGCATTCGGCCGCTTGTATTCGGGAAAAATAACGCCGAGCCCTGACAGTTAGAGGCCATTTATAAGAGAGCTTGACATAATCGGTCAATCGGCGGCGGCTCCCCTCCCGGAAAGGTAAAATCGGTCAACTCGACGGGGCTGGTTCGTCCTTGAGCTGGAGAAGGAGGATCAGGAGGAGGGGGAGGAGGAGGAGGAGGAGAAGGAGGATGAGGAGGGAGTGAGGAGTTGTCAGCGTTGCCTCGGGGGCGCAGATGGGTGAGGGGAATCGCGGATTTAAACGACGATTTGCGATGACAATAATCGAGTAGGCTAGTAAGACACGCGCGGTAGGCAAGGTCCGGATCCGAGCCGGGGAGACGCGGAGGCGCGAGGGGATGCCCACGTGAAACTGGCTCCTAAAGGGAACAGATCGCGGTGGGGATTTTTTCCTGCTCGTGCGGCCGCTATGCGCGTGATTCATGTCTCTCGGCTACGACGGGAATTCATAAACATCGTCGAGAGCGAGCGAGGGAGAGAGTCAAAGTCAGAGAGAGAGAGAGAGAGAGAGAGAGAGAGAGAGAGAGAGAGAGCACCCGATCTATTCGGCCGCCGGCCATTTTCTCTCCTTCTTTCCTCCTTTATTACCGGCCCGGGGAAATCGCGCATTAATTTTCAAGATTGCTACCAAGGATCGATGATTGATTCTTCTTGGTTATCGGCTCGATCTTGCGGCCCATTAAACGGCAAACTGTTTGTTTAACCACTCAGCTAAATAAATTTCGTCCCTCGGATATTCTCGTTGCATCACCTGCTCCCGCCAGCTTATAAATACGTGTCCTTTGAGCCGATAGCCGATAGCGTCCCCGAGGGGCCATAATTTAATCTCGGAACTCTTTTCGCGCAATCTCTCGATCCCGCCGCTCGCACTTTTCTCACCGACTTTGAATTTCGAAATCCTGACTTTTGTTGACTCCTCGGCCATCTCCTTCGACTACCTCCTCCTCCTTCTCCTCCTCCTCCTTCTCCTCCTCCTCCTCCTCCTTCTCCACCTCCACCTCCTCATCCTCCTCCTCCTCAAGACGGTCATCCATTCCAATCACTTAAGTAATTCTCTTGCACAATTATTATTTATCGGCAGCATTCAATCTATTACTGATTTTATTATTAAATCCCCGCTCGATTGTCGATCCTCCTCTTGCGATGCTTACTTTCGATCATTCCTTACGGCCCGATGCCCTGTCAGCACCGATCCACCTCCACCCCCACCCCTCCGCCCCTCATATTATTATTACGTTTATTGTTATTCATATCATCATCATCATCATCATCATCATCATCATCATCATCATCATCATCGTCGTCGTCGTCGTCGTCGTCGTCGTCGTCGTCGTCGTCATAGTCATCGTCATCGTCATAATCATCATCATCAACAACATCATCATCATCATTATCATTATCATTATTATTATCATTATTATCGTTATTATAATGAATTTAAAGAAATTCGTCTATTTTCACTCGTTATTCGCTAGTAGCCTCCGCTCCTATCTGTGCCCAAGACTGACTTAGACGTAAGGGTCGGATCGCGCCGTTAATATCCTTTACTAGGAATTTGCATTTGCACAGAGACAAAATCTTTTGATATATTCAAAGCCACAAAAACATTGTGCCTCCAGTCTAATTCTTCATCTTTTGACAGAAAATAGACTTGCTTTCATGTCGAAAGTGCCACCTCAAGGTATGCTTATGTCTCGACGGTCTAATTAGGGTTGCGCTACAAGTAGATGCGATGTTTTGAAAGGAATCCGTCAAAACATTAGCTTCGTTTTCGAAACAAAATGTGTTTTGTAGTCTAGTTTCGTTCAAAGTAAAGTCCCGGAAGGTGAGAATTAAAATAGTCTTCCCTCGCTTTTTCCCGTATTCACCTATATTTTCCGCGCTTAATAATCCTAAGAGTTATTGCATAATGAATATTCTTGAAATATTTCGTACCAATACTTTTCCGGCCTTTACGTCTCAAGCAAATCGAATGCTTCGTAATACTTAAAGGACCGAGGATGGTGCCGAGGACATGTAAAGCGATACTCCGCAGCGCTTAAGCCTTACTTCTACACTGCCTCAATTACGCAAAAGACGAATTAACGAAGCTCCGTCGATTTAATTTATTCTAAGCAATAATTCTTTATAAAACGAAATTCAATTAGCCTCTTTGTTTTAACAATAATTACGCTCGAGCTCGAATTATGAATTTTTTATAAATCGGCTATCTATATAAATGACGACATATCGTACAATATCACTCACGCGCGCCCTTTACCATTATCATACAATATTTTACATAATTGAGAGCTTGGGGTTATAGCGAATGTAATTAAATTGCTGCAGGCAGCCCTGATAAATTGTCTTGGAGAAGAAGAGAAAATTTGAAGAAACAATAATAAATCAGTATCGATTAAAATTAATTTATCAATGTAGGGAATGCATTTTTTTCTTCTTCTTTGCATCTCATTTAAGGATAAGCGCTTTTACGAGACGTAATGATTTAAATGAAGCTATGCTGAAAAGCGCGCCATTATAAATTAATAATAATTTATTATGTATATTATGAATTTAGAATGGCATTATAAAATTTGCCATTAGCCGACCGAATGAGTTTGCCTATGCATACATTAAAATAATAGAGGCAACATAAGTTTCAAAGTCTCATTGAGCTGGAGAAAAAAGGAGGGAAAATAATCGAATGGAAATATTAGAATTAGTTTTTCGCGATTAGCATACCGGAGTTCAGGTCTGCTCTCGGTGCGCTCTCGGTGCGCTCTCGGTGCGCTCTTCTTATTCAAGTGGCTGCGAGTGCACTTGGGTAAACGGGACGATGCCAGCCGTGATTGAGAAGTTAAAATGCACAGTAAGGACGAGTTATTAGTTTTGCTTTGTATTAAGTATTCCTGCTAGACGCTGCTTTTGCGGGATTAAAGATCTTGGGAATGGAGCGGGGGGAGGGGGGCTGTTACGACGTCCTATTATGAAAGGGATAAGCTATGGATACGTGTTAGCAGTAAAGTACCGTCGCACTTAAAAAGTTGTAGTTTGCTAAAAATTTATTTATTTATTATGCAGTGCTATTTTGCCGTTCGCATACGCGTATATTGTTGCAAGTCTTTACTATGTTATTCAAGATTCGAAGATGAATTTAATTACGTTAATAACTGACTTGTGACTGCCTATAGACTACATAATTTATAAAGAGCGAGCTAATGACATTGTCATACATGCACTTTAATCAGTATTAATTACATTTAATTACAAATTCGTAAAAACCACATTATTCTATAGTAATGAAGCACGTCAAATTAATTATTCAATTGCTCGAGTACGGCAATTATCACACAAATTTATACAACCTTATATTAACGTGTATATATATATATATATATATATTAATTAGAATTACCTTTTTTTATAAATATTTATGATTGAATAGTACTCGTTTTTTTTTGTTTATTTTTTAATATCGTTTGAGTATTTTACAATACCTTCTATAACGACCTTTAAGTGTAACTTAAAGTATTACTCACTATTAGCAGTTCGTTTTCATAATTTTTTATAACAATATATAAAAAGATGTTTAATTAATATGATAATTTAATTACTTGAATATATTAACGATCTAATCATTGTTTGATAAAATATATTTGATTGCTGTTGATATTGAAAGACATAGTTTTGCCTGTACGCGTGTAGTTTCATGTAGTATTGTAATACATGATACGTTGCTACTTATGAAACAAATTTCTAGTAAATTTTTTTAATACATTTTCTAGTACTTTGTTGAAAAAATAAAAAATTTTCTTTCGCATAACGTTTTTTTTAATCTTACAGTTTATAATCAAATTCCTCGATACGTCTATCGATCGATCGATTGCAGTATGACGCAAGTTTTCCTTTTATTTTTTCTATTTTGCAAAACATAGATCAGTTGTACATGAGCTTTTGTCAGTTTTCTATCTATGATAACTCCGTCTGGATTCGTGCGGACAAAACGACTATGAAAAATAACTTTTATATCACGCAAAGGCAGTTATTCTTTAAAGCACAGTTGGCTACACATATTTAACGATAAGAAATGATTTATTAATATTGACTTTGTACTGTGCAATCAGTTTCAATCAAGTTTTTGCTTGTTACTGTAATTTCATATTGAATTATCTTCTAATTTTATATGAATATCTTAAATATTATAGCGAACGCATAAATTATTTAACTAATATTGATTACCAATGCCACCTAAGTGTAACAACACAATTCAGTTTATTTAATCATTTCTTTGTTTGATAGCTTTATTAGCATAATATTGTAGATTAGTTATCACCTTAGGAATGATATAATTGTTACATGTTTATCGGGTTGAATTTATATACATAAAAATTTTTATTCAACGTTTTATGGGATTATTTATTGAGCTAAATAATAAATATTCTGGAACAATATTTTATTCCATTTTTCATTCTCATTTTGCTTCTTTTATTGAGAAGATTGAAATTAATTTATTTATTTATTTATTATTGTTTTTTTACCTTTGAATCGCTAACGCCTCGGTCAAACAATATCATATTGAAAAAGTGACGAAATTTTCTTAAATCTGTTATATAACTGGCAAATTAAGGGAAACTTTATTTCCCTTTTCATTTAAGACAAAATGCACGTAAGTTTTTTGTTTTATTAGTTTAAATCCTATATAATTTTTCATAAGGTATAACTATTCATAAAATGGATAAGCAAATTACTGTAAATAATCACTTGATTATTATCTATTTTATTAAAATTATTATTTGCCGCAACTCCCAAGTAATTTGTAACATTTTTTCCATAATTAATAACTATCAAATAATAAAAGGTTTATACATGACAGGCTTATTAAAATATTACTATGATTGACTCTAACTTATGTAATTTAGATTACTGGCCCATTCATCAAAGTCATTATTGATAAACATAAGCGTATATAACGCACGCAAACACGCGTACACATATTATATATACATAGACGGGAGGATAGTAAAATTTTTGTAGACCATCGTAAAGATTTTAAGCTAATATTATTAGCTGTAATATTGATCACTTTGATGAAAATGCTGAAATGTATGGTTTTTATAGACGAGCATAAATTTTTGATGACATGATTTCATGTCTGCGCAAAGACACGCGCAAAGCCGATAGAATTTTATCGAAAAAGGATGAATTTCCGTGCAGGCCTTAGAAATAAAAAATAAAAAACATAAAATAGACGTTTACATTGTTTTCTATAAAATTTGCCGCTCGATAACATGGAAGGGTGCAATCTTAATTCGTAGAAGCCCATTTGTTTCCCCTCGTTCGTATTAAGATATTCGACTCCGAATGTCTGGCGCGGCCGAATAATAATACAATCCCATTCGCATCTATAACGATTAAGAGAACATTTTATAAACTCCGTCCCTATTTACCTATTTAACGATTCGAGCAGACCATTCCAGGGCACCTCTTTATCATTATAATGCGAATCGGCAGTATTAGTCCGCGAAGAGCTCGTAATTATTTCATAAATACTAAGGATTGCCAGGGAGAATGAATGTCGCGTAAGAAAGGTTTAGGAAATAAAGGTAGTGTAAAGCTTTCTTGGAAAGCGAAAGCTCCCCGCGGAATTTCACGCCCTCGTAATAATTCAGGAAATCACGGGGGTACTGGAGCCTCCGCGTGGAGAGAGGGGGAACTACCAACGATTTCTCAATAGCCATGTGCGTTAATTGCGCGTTGAATAATGGGCAGGAAAGCCACGCGAGCCTCCGTCCACGAGGTAGCATTTGTATTCCAAGAGCTCCTCGCGAAACGCAGAAAGCCCTGCCAAGCTGTCAGTTGACGCTTCTTCGTAGCCTGGTGACTCGGATCTTTCTCCGAGTCTTCCTCCCTCCCGCCCTCTGGCTCTCTAGTCATGGCGAGCTTAGTCTCTCAGTACATGCCGCTGAAAGTAACGCGACAGTTGCTTACGCTGTCTGTCAGCCTGCCTAAAGTCGCATGCCGCCTATCTATTAAGTGAATCATCCTTTCGAATGATGAAGAAGAGGAAGACGATGATGCCGAGGTGGAGGAGTAGGGGGGGGGAATAAAACGGAATCGCGAACGCGAACGCGCTTACCGAATACAGAGGTGCATTCTGCCATCGAATCTTTCCCTCCTCGTCGATAATTATAATTAATGTTTTCCACATTTTCCGATCAGCTTCAGTGAATCTTTGACATTTTTCCTTTAGCTGCAGTTAATTCAGTTGGCCAGCGTTCGTCAAAAAAATCTTTTTACTCAAAACCAACCATGTATATTATCTAAGCCGAATATCCAAGCGCCTTAAGCACCTCAAAATCACCCTCATTTCTCCAATAATTTTCTCAATAAAATTTTGTAAACATTTATATTGTAATAACAGACCATTTTCATTCTACCCCATTTCGATCCATCTCCCATGCGTAACATTCTGATTTTCTGAGTTTCTGAGAAAGCTTTAACGACTGAAATTTATCATAAATATTTTTAGACAACCCAGCCAACTCGATATTTTCTATGATCGAAAATCCACTCGACTCGCTTTCCATGTCCATACTTAGTCATATATATTCATGTTTTTAACTTAATTGCTCGTTGTCAATAAAACGTAATCTATATTATTTCTTGAAAATTGGAAATTTTCTTATTTAATGAACAACTATTAATGTGTACGTACAAATTTTCTGGTATATATAATTCATCGACGCTTTTACATTCTCTCTCTCTCTCTCTCTCTCTCTCTCTCTCTCTCTCTCTCTACTTTACTCTTACAAATATTTTTAAAGTTTCATTATTATTTACCAACTCGGATAATATTTAAGTAGATGTATGAAGAAGCACTAGAGACTGTTAATTATTACTCACTTGTAAATTACACAAACTAAACAACAGTCTTCGGTAAGCTATGTGTAATCATAGATTAATTGTATCCTATGCATGTATATTTATTTATGTGTGACATATCACACGTACCTATATCCTTCCATGATTATTTCTTTTATTTTTTTTCAAACACAATGCTTCATGAAAATAACTTTGATTTTCCTTCCATTTGTTTTGTCAGATTGACGGAGTTTTATTCTCGTTGAGAATTAAATTTATTGTATTAAATCCATTAAGTCTACAAAAATATTGCCTTCTTGTGAGTAAATCACGTGATTGTTGCAAAGTCTCAACTGGGAGATATTTAATGTCGAGGGATTAAATGTTCGATTCGATTCAATGCAAAAGTGAAATTTACGCAATTAACGAAAATGAAAATAAAGAAAAAATTATCGTATCCGTGTTTTTGATCTGTGGTTACAAATTTGCCGAATAAATGTTCAGAAAACCTGTGAATATTGTTAATATTGGTTGTGGGTGAGGTCAGAGGGTTAAAATAACGATCTAACGCTACTAATTTATTAGTTAGAATACTAATTTATAGCTCATGAGGCTTTGAGATGGAAGCTGCACTAGAATTGCACTCGATTGTGAAATCGGAACGAATCGAAGTGCATTTAATATTTTAGGAATCTTTTTTTAATGTAATTAATTTCGTCGACGTCGTCGTCGTCGTCGTCGTTGTCGTCGTTGTCGTTGTTGTTGTTGCATTTAAGTAAGAAAAAGATATTCGATGCGATGTAAATACATCTAAGTGCCGTTAAGTAAAGGACTTTACATGTAATGTATTTTCGCGGTATGAGGTTCTTTGTTGTTGTTTGTTCCCTTTTTATATTCATACCCCCGAGCCCTGCCCTCCCGGTCCTACGACTCGAGGCAGACTTGGGTTAGTACAGTAAGCTATCTAGTCGGAGATCTCTTACATTGCTTGACGAAGGAAGAAAAACTTTTGAATCATTTGGATGAGTAAGTGAAGACGTCGGGACGAAGAAAACAAGTCCAGAGTTTCATTACCGCGCTCATGCATAATATTTCGAAATAAAATTCGCCCGCTATAGAATCCCGTCGATCCTCGCCCGCACACGCACACATTGTTTCTCCACTCGTCTCGTAAATCGACGGTGTCTTTCCCATGTTACACGAGAGGAAGGAGCGCAACTCGTCTCTCGCAATTAGCAATAAAGAAAAGGAAAGTGACATATTTATGGATGAGCTAGAGGCAACCATATGGAAATTGAATTGCCGGAGCCTGGGGAAGAAAAGGTTAGCAATGGAAGGATCTGCCGATGAGCAGACGAGATACAGCGAAATCTCTATTATCGGCTGCCTATAGACGACAGACTGACTGACGGCTGTCCCTCGACCGACCTTCGGGCTTTTCATTAAACTGCCGAGCTTCGCTCTTTTATCCGAGCGGGCACTTACAAATTCGTTGATAAACCGAGTCTGTCGGGCTCGGGCTCGGGCTCGGGCCGTTGGGGGGGGGGGATCGAAGGGCTGCTGCTACGCCTCTCCGGCTGTAATTGCAAGTACTTTGTCGAGAACAAGTCAATTAAGGCTTCATTGTGTATCCTTTTCTAATTTAATGCTCTCTTTTATTGCGGGGACGATTATTTCCCCGCGAGACGTAATTAACCGGACCGTTTACCAACCCCTCTTATTTATTATTCGATTCGCACAAGACGGAGTTTTCTCTCTTAGAATGCTGCGGTAAACAATTGCTCCTGTATAGGTGGGACGGCCGACCTAATGCCGAGAATACTTTAGTTTACAATGATAAATCCGAGATAAAAAGCATAGGACGACTAGTATAGCTGGTATTGGCCAAATTTATAGTGAAATAACAATCGTAAGGATTACTTGTGTATGAAGTTGTTACTAATTCAATGATACAATTTCCATAATTTACAATGCAATCCAAATACATTTATATTTTAAGTAATCGTATAAAACATTAATCGGTGTACATCAATTTAAAATGAAATAAAAGTTTATTTGTCAAGGAGCGATTCTAATCAGTTACTTGATGTATTAATGTGCATTTAATATCAATTCGCTCGGAATTCGCATATTACAAGCAGACAAATATGTATATATATACATTCCCAGATGCTTTTAAATATTATTCGAAATATATGTGCTTAATATAGATAAAGCTTATGAGTTACTTTTGAATGTCAAAAAATAAAAGAAAATACCAGTTTGGCTTATCTTGTCACAATTGCATCACAAACAGTTTTTCAAGCAAATGATATTGTCATATTATTATCTCATTGCACTCACTATGCGATTACATATTCATGCTCTCCATTAACATTCCAACAAATTTTAGATGACATTATTATAAAAAAATTAATGTGAAATGTAAAAATACTCAGATCGTCTAATTTAGGAAATTTAATATAACGTCTTTGCGTACAAAGCGCCTCTAAAATATTGTTTTTCCTCATGGATAATATAACTTCAACAAGAGATGGTTATATAAAGTAATTACGAAATGTGGGCCTGCGTGTGCGTGCGCGCTTGCTTTCGTGCGTGTAGATGTATTGTATTTTTCATATTCGTGTATTTGATTATAATAAAATTATAGGAAAATAATATTATATGGAAAATATGTATAGTTAATTGTGCAATAAATGTTTAGCATTTAGCATTAATTGAATTAAATATTACATCCCGGCCTTCCAGTTATTTTCAAAGCAAATATTATAAAATTTCATATTATTTTATACAAATTTTAGTACTATACTCCACTCACACTGTATTAATATTCACATATGTTAATAAGACAATATTCCTTTTTTTATGGACCGTACATTGAAAAATATCTTCTCATTAAATATAGAATTTAATGGCAGCGATTACGCATTCTACATAAAAGCTAACATTTTAAAGAGCTTAAAGCGATTAGTATTTAACTTATAATTTATAGGGATTGCCAAAACAAATAATAAGGCATCGAGTTTAGAAGGGAAGAAAGGCTGTTAATAAATTAGGAAGAAATTATGCCGGAGAGAGCTTTCCCTTCACTTGTAAAAGTCATTATTTTTCGCACGCGGAACGCCCAGAATACGACGAGTTTTCCGAGCACAAGAAGAAATAGAAATGAGAAAAGCGGGAGAAAAAGCGGGAGAAAAAGCTCGCGACGCTTCCGTTACTTCTCCTTCCCACAAATTCACGTATACGTATATATTTACATTTCCGAATGTGTCTATAGTGCTGCTTCGGGTGCGTATATCGTCTCTATTTATTAAACCGGTTTATCTTGGCGCCGCAGTGCGAGCTAACTCGCTCGTCCCTGTTGGATGTGCTTGCGGGCGCATGCGCGTGGATAAATATGTGCGCCCGCGCGTGGTTCTAATGGGTGAGCGAGGGAGAGATACCTCCGCCGATAAATTGTTGAACACATATATCAAACGTTGCAACTTTTTCTACTCGCGGTCTGTAAGAA
Organism: Ceratosolen fusciceps; assembly: GCA_018883505.1. NCBI lineage: Eukaryota > Metazoa > Arthropoda > Insecta > Hymenoptera > Agaonidae > Ceratosolen > Ceratosolen fusciceps. The sequence continues at coordinate 185,838 of RCIC01000037.1, read as the reverse complement.
ATCTCTGCCCCCACGGAGATCTGACCAATGGGAGCTCGTTTTTTTGTTCGTCTAATCCTCTTTTTCTCTCCCCCCCCCTCTCTCTCTCTCTCGAACGAACAAACGAACGACTATTTTGGAACTCCGAGAATTATTTGGAGGGGGGGGGTATATTTATCCGAATTGTCATAGACTAATAAAGCCAATGGTTTACTTTGTAAACCATAATTCTAATCCTTTCTTTTTATATATTATTAATAAAAACGACCCACTTACTCTCTTTAGTTAAATTTAAGAGGGCAAGGATATATTAGAAAATACGTTAATCATTCGGCGGTGTACATCGTTCTGATAAATGCGATGTAAGTCGAATGCGAGTAAAAATATCTTGCTTTAATCCAATTTTCTAAATAGCCTACATCTCTCTGTCTGTCTGTCTCTCTCTCTCTCTCTCTCTCTCTCTCTCTCTCTCAACAGTAATGTATCTTTATTCTTTGATTTATTCAAGCTTCCTTTTATACGTGTATATATATATACTTTAAATATTTTCAGTAGCTTTTCTTTATGCTCGGAAGTTGTTGTATGCAAAAGGATTAATAGATTCCCCAAGTAACAAATATTCGGATAAGGGTGATGAGTATAATATACGATATACGATACACAATATCGAATGGAGCATAAGTTAAATATATTTTAATAGCATAAGAACTGTCAGTATTAGATTCTTTTAGGTAAACCAGATGAGTTGAAGAAGTCACGTATAGGTCTCGTGATAGTACGAAGGTTATTGGATGTAAGACGGTTTCCTAATGTTATCGACCAAGAAAATCCAATATCGAAGCAAATGAGTTTGTGTCCCCGAAGTAGCCAATATATGTAGATACAATGTAAGAAAGGCAATTGAATCCCTTGTATTTTTCCCGTTAGATCAGTTTTTCCACTTAATTTCAAGAGGTTCGAATGCCCAGGCACACGGCCTTGGATGTTTACGGGAATACGTTTGCGATTGAATTGGCGAACGATCGCTACCAGACTGCTTAATGTTTCATTTTTATAAGTTGAGGGAGGTGTGCTGGGGGTGGGCCGGGGGTGGGCCGCAGGGCGTAGGGGAAATTGAAATATGATATAAAGCTTTTCTTACCATTCGTTTGCTTCTTTTCTTCTCCCTCTTTCTCTCTCTCTCTCTCTCTCTCTCTCTCTCTCTTACTCTCTCTCTCTCTCTACTTCTTTTTCTTTTTCTTCTTCTTTCCATCATGCACGCGAAGAATGAAAGAAAGAAAAACAATTAAGATCGTTATTTATTGCCGGTGTCCTATAGCTATCCTGCAAATGTCTTCAATATACTTTTACTGTCCTTTTCAATTGTTATTTATGAGCAGTTTCAGCAGCGATTAATATTTTATATCGATGTTATTTATAGAGTTATTCTAGCCGGAAAGAATGGGCAATTATCAAATGATTGACTTTCTATCGGAGTAGATACAAATTGACAAATATACTGAATAAATCTACATAATTCGTTGGCAATTATTATTTTCCCTAACAATGCTGGCTAATCGACCATATGGATCTGGTAGCTTTATGAAGTGATACTCGTATAAGAACTGTTATGTCTAATTAGGCAGAGTCATTTCCTAGATATCAAAGTTAATATACGCTTTAATATAAATAAGGTCAGCAGCGCTGGGTATATTTAATTATTTTATCTGGTGCTTTAAAGCCCAAAGTATTAAATATGTCGGTAAACAGCCGGGAGTGATAAGAGGAGATATTTATTGGCTCGTAAAAGAATCTTAATTAAGTCGAAAATTACTAGCGGTGGAAAAAAGGAGGCCGGAAAAGATAAAAGAAAAAGGAATGAAGTTAACAATCAGTAGTTACTGTCAATATATACATATACTAGTTTGTAAGCGATCGATGGATCGATCGATTGCACGCGCCACTTGGCTCGAGATCGTTTTGTCCCTTTTGCTGATCGGCCAACTTCCTTTCCCTCGCCTCCGTTCCCTCCGGCCCTTTTATTTTCTTACGATCTCTTTATTATAATTAAGCTTAGAGCGCGCGGTCGACGCCCTCCGCGAAAACTTTGTGCTTTACGGACTGACGCACAATTATCACGCGCGCACACACATGCTCTCTCTCTCTCTCTCTCTCTCTCTCTCTATTTCTATCTCTCTCACTCCTATCTTTAACCATCTCGACGTGGGCCCTTTCATTTATGATTCTCGCTTCTATCGACTTTCGACATTTCCTTCGCTCTCCTCCTCTTCGACTTACATAAGCCCTCCATTTACGTGCAACCTCACTCGCGCCCTTCACCGAACCCCCATTGATATTCTATCGCTACCATGTGCTACCATCGCGTACTTTTCTTTAATTCCGTCTGGCAATTACTCTCGATCCATACACTTTTAATGCACTAACACAGCTAAGCTCGCTTTAACTTATTTTCTATCTTCGAGAGCTTCGAATCGCATGGGCTATTGAATTATTTACTTGTATTACCGCAGTCATTACATCATCACAACGGTACTCGATCTGCATAAATTTCGACGTTTTTCTGGCTTTTACCTGAACCCCTGCTCTTAATTTTTCACTGAAATACTGAGCACTGGAATTCAAGGAATATCGAACACGTGATTCAACGAATCGGTATGTTAAGAAGCGTTAGCGTTAAGGTATCGGCTTACTTTTACGTATTAAGAAGTAAGCCTACTTTTTTTTCGCGATAGCTCGTACGAGAAAAACAAGTTGATTGATGTATTTTATAAATAAGAGGTGGGTGACAGTCGGTTGCATCGGATTTCTTTAACGATTAATTGACGACGGCATTGTCGAGCCGACGCCAGGTTATACAAGTTATTATTATTCTTATCGGGACAGATTTTTCGCACGTTTTATTTAGCCAAGCAATATTCCTTTCTGATATTTGCGATTCCTTAAGTACTAAATGCTTATGGAAATATAAACTGTCCTCGGAACCGCTCGCGAGCGCAAGCAAGAAGATATCGAAGAAATTCGCAAGTTGTTTCCAACGACCGTAAAAGTGCCTTTACCAACATTCTATTGTTCAAAGTCCAATGTAAGCGCAGCGTAAACGCGAGCGAAATCAATTCATTAATGAAAATAATTATTAAATTTAGCATAAGCTAATATTTGCGTTCAGCGCTGTTTTTAGCCTTGTTCGTGAATTTATATTATAATTACGAATTAGCATTGAGGAATTGAGCCTCACTATCTTAATTATCCTAAGATCCTAAGATCTCGTGTGACCAGTCTAAAGGGCCCGTCGGATCTATTGATTTTGTTTAGAAAAATCGCCACCATGATTTGCTTGAATAAACAATTGTCGAGTAGAAATCGAATGGGTCTCTCGGCATCGCATCGGATTCTCCTAATCAATGCCGAGAGACGTAAATTACGTAGAGAATCCAGAAAAACCGTGGCTACTCGTTGAAGAAATCCTTTTCGCTTAAGTGGTAAGCGATGCGCGGGCGATAAAAATCCTACTCGAACGGTGCCGACCGTTGTTTGTCAAAATTATATAATTTTGTTTGAGTAAGTCGGCTAGAGGGATCTCGGAATAAAGTAACATAAAATAAGGATCGCTGAGGGTGGCAGATGGGTGGCAGATGGGTGCCAGGTCCGGCGAACATGGAGTTTATCGTTGAAATGGCTCATTAGAGCGAGAGCGCAGTTGAATGCGTAAGCATTGTAAGGAAAGCAAACAATGATCCCTTGATAATAGGTGGAAAGTTGTTTGAGCGAAGACAATCGTTCGTTGGCCAGAGGAATTTTTAAGCTAAGCGATCGGTTGCCAAGAAGCGAGGTTCTTGTTTGCCCCGGGAGTGGTGCGGGACTCGCGAAGAGCCCGTAAGGACGCAAGTACGCACCGAGCAAATAAACCGAGGCATTAGTGCAATCAGTAGGTGCGAGAGCCGACGACGCATCGAGGAGCTTGAAATAAAGAGACTTCCTCTGCCCACCTCGCGCCACCAGACGCTCATAGTCATTGAGCATCGGCCGCGGTTGATATATCAGCGCACGGACAAAGGCAGACGACACCTATTTGTCGTCATTTAACGCATCCTGTCACTTGGCATCCCCTTACTCAAAGGCCAGGTAGCGCCTAATCTCCGGTATCCTCCCCACCCTCAAAAGCCGCCTGGCTTTTCCTATTTAAAAGCTAATTTTCGCTCATTCCACGTAACCCGTAAAATTCAATATTAACAGCAGCAGCAACAACAACAACAACAACAACAACAACAACAGCAACAACAACGCGAGGACGTAAAATATTTCAAATTATTTTTCTCTCATCGATCAACGGAGCGAGAAATAATTGCAAGCTGTTGTAATTACAAGGAACTTTGCAAAATAATTCGAGAGTATGCGTATTTTACGCAACCGCGCTTTCACCATAACCAAGCCATTTGCATTTATCATCTACATTTCTCTATGATCATTAAAGCATAAAGTGAGCCCTGTCCAATGGCCAAAGAATGGCACGCGTAGGTTATTCGACGAGCGATCGATGCAAGTAAGCCTTATCTCTTTTAGGAGATGTATTTATTTACGTGGCGCGGATGAATGAAAGTCGTCGCAGGGGACACGGAAAATCTCCCCGTCCCGTCGATAATTCAGAGAACGTGATTATCGTCGTATCTCGTGCGCCGTATGCTTAAAAAGTGTTTATCCGAAGGAATGTCCTCGGTGTTTACATAGCCGACTAGTTTCATTTCGACCGCTTAGAGATAAATAAAGCGCTAGAGAGTGAGCAGCGATCGGGAGATGATAGATTTATTCTCGCGTGCGCGTCATCGCGTGCACGCGTACTACAAAGAGCCTCTTTGCTACGGGATCGCGATGACTTCGATAAGGCTCGGCTCGGGTTTAAAGTAAATTTTGGCGATGCCAATAATAACGGCTACGATCATTGGCCATAAATGTGAAAGCGGCCGCTGGTAAAATCTCGTTTATTACCGAGGGCATCCAATACGGATGGATCAGGGGGCGAGGGGTGCTAAAAATTCGAGAGAGAGGGAGAGAGAGAGACAGAGGAGACAGAGAGAGAGAGAGAGAGAGAGAGAGCGAGAGAGAGAGAGCGAGAGAGAGAATTGGTACGGAAAAATTGGAAAATCGCTGGCCGTGCTCTACGTGCTCGAAATAGGCTCGATAAATCGACTCATCTCGAACCGAGTCCGAGTTCGACTTAATCGCGGTCTCGGAGACGGGAATGCGTTCCGAGTATCATCCGGCTGCTGATATTTTGTCTACGCGTCCGGGGCTCGGGACGCGGCTGTAAATACGTATCGCCGAGTCCTGGCTTCTGCCATTGTTCGGAGGGACCGCGTACGCGGCCTACTATGCTCCATTGATACGCCGTCGCGAGTTAACGACCGCGAATTATTACAATCTCGTATTACTTTGGCAGCGCACTTTCCTCGCTTTTCCTCCCTCCCTCCTTCCCTCCCTCCCTCCCACTCCTCCCACGTACCCACCCTTCTCTCTCTCTCTCTCTTCTCTCTCTCACCCTCGTCGATTTTAATATTCATCCATTCCGCAATTAATCCTCGCTTTATATCTTTATAATGTCGTCCTGTTTTACCGATCATTACCAAAGCGTTGCCTTCGTTCATTTTTTCTTTCTTTCTTTATTATTGGAATTGTTCTGGATCTGTGAGAATGTATGAGCTGTAGCGCAATGTATGGCTCGGCATCGCTACAAGCGTTTCTCAATGTCTGGAAACAAAAAGCTATATGTCGCCAATGCATTTTATTCAATTTAATTACTCGATTAGTCGTCATTTTTCAATTGGATTTTTCTACTTTTATTCTTACGCATTCCACGATTTTTCATTTATAAAATTACACTTCATGAAATTCTTTCTCACTTGCAATGTTGTTGCTTTGCGCATTTTTCTGCGTTATTATGTTACGTCTGACTAATTATTCTATAGTGCAGGCTCACGATCTTACATGTGCATTATAAGTTTTGACCATTGCTTATCTGGATTTGAATCAAGAGCATGGAATACCTTTTGAATTCGTAATTAGTTTTCTATGCATTGTGAAGTAGATAAGGTGGAAGGGGTTGGTGTATGCCGAGCTTCAACATTCGTATTTTAATATGATAGCCAATTAATTATCGCTTTTCGCCTGCTTTGAAGTATTTCGTAATGAAGGAAAGTCGCTCGGATGATAGATCGCGTGCCCCCTAAACGTACATCAACATGAATTTTTCGTATTAGCAAGTCTCGCACTAATCACTTGCTTGTCATAAATATGAAAATTCTCGTCAATCATTCCAACATTCTTTTATTACATAGTCAGATTACAACGCTTTTGCTACTTATTTGAAAATTAGAGACGAGCGTCGGTAGACACAGGAAATAGTTCTCATGCATCGGTACAATTTGTACACGCAAGCATATACGCACATAATATGGCCAAGCATTTAAATGGACGTGCGCGTTTAAAATAAAAAAAAAAAAAAAAAAAAAAAAAAAAAAAAAAAAAAAAACGAAGTTAATTTACGACGCCGGAGTTGCTGTTAATTTATCAGGTATTAATATTTATATAATAATCGAGGCTGGGCTTGAGAAAAGAATCTATTCTAATAAATAATGGATTTAAGCAGGAGGTTTAACAGGGCCGATTGGAGGCTGGACGGAGCGTCCAGGCGAAAAGGAGACGCGCGATTTCTACGTGGCGCGACGTTATAAGCCGATAAGTAAATTATCTACTTCAAGGTGGCTTACGAAACTCGGAATTGTATATTTTCGATTGTCGCGTATCGCCGCCGCGCCGAGGGGAAAGGAACGTCCCCACGGAGACGGATTTCATATTGTACGCGGACCGTATTAGCCGCGGGAGGGATTTAAAAGTCGAGCCGCCCGGCTGGTTGCAATAGCGGTGTATAAAGAAACCGATTTGCCGAATCGTTAAGTAATAATTTTTTTTTTTTTGTATTGGCAATGCAGGTGTTGGCGCGAGCTCGGCGATAAGCCAAGTCGAGGGTAGATTCGCTCGAGCCGCGCATTTATCCGTTAATTTAGGATTTATTTATACGGGCGCGCGGCTCCGGTAGTATTGAGCTTTAATTTTTTATTTCCCATTAGCATTACATGCCTCGAGTAGCGCGAGCCCCGATCGAATTGCGCAACTGCGGCTTGCGACAGAAAGAATTGCCGCTTGTTTTAGCGTATTATTCCGGCCAGTTGCACGCCCTACATTGTATAATATTAATTAACGGGCTCGCGGCCACATTCCGATAGGACAGACAATTTCCCGAGGCCTGGAAACTTCTTTTTTCCATTTTTATCCATTTTTCCCGGTTTCGAGACTGCGTCGAACATTTTCAATACCTTGTATAAAGTTCACGGGATATTTTAGGATAGAGTCTCGCTTTCCTACTTACCCGTGCACTTTATTTAAAATATGCTTGAAGATAAAGATATTTCCTAGATCGCATTTGTTACTTTTAATCTCCGAGTAATAATTTCAACGTCTATTAAGTAAAATAGGAAAATAATTGCCTAATAAAATTTCAGTTAATTACTACGATAGTACAATTATAAAAATCTCGAATCCTTAAAATATTGTTTCTACTTGCATTTGAGTAAAATTTTATTTTACCTTACTACGAATATAGAAGTGGTTGTAAAACGTAAATTTTTCATATTAAACCTCATGCGAGCGTATGCCTTAGGATGAAATATTCTCCGTTTCATTAAGTAAATGATTTATCAGCCACGTTATCCATCAAGGTATACAATTTTTTATTTCATTATTCCCATCATCATCATCATCCTCATCATCATCATCATCATCATCATCATCATCATCATTATTATTATTATTATTGTCGTCATCATCATCATCAGCATCATTATTATCATCATTATCGTCATTCATATCATTGTTGTTATTGTTGTTGTTTTCGGTAATGTTATTGTTAATATTACTATTATGATCTTAATATTTAATTTAATATTTAATGCACTATACTTCGATCGTGTACTTATGACGAAGTAGATATAAAATATATTATAAAATGTTTAGAAAGTTCAATTGCTATTTTTCTGGAAATACGCTTAATTTAAAGAAAATAAAAATAAAATACTCGATTCGTAAGTCGTACGTTAAAGGTTGCATAAATTATAGAAGAAAGTAATCCCGAGAAGATTATTATCATACTAATCGGAGAAAAAATATTTACGACTAGCTGAGCTCAAGTAAAATAAGTAAGATCGCGCATCCTAAGTGGGCAAGTGAAAATAATGGTACGGAATCAGGAAAGTAAGGGAACTTACCACGGAGATTGGTGAAGCAGTAGTAACAGGCATTAAGAAAAAGGTGAAAGGAAGGGAGGGAACGGGAGGAGGCGATGGTTCGGAACATGAGAAGAAATGTCAGAAAAAGGGTAATAATAATAAGATTTCAGAGAGAGAGAGAGAGAAAGAGAGAGAGAGATTGGGGGGGGGAGAATGAGGATAAGGAGAAGAAGTGAAGGAGGAAGAAAAAGAGGTCCTCTTAACGATTAGTCGTCGTTTTTTATTCGTGAGAGTTCACGAGGGCGTAGTCGAGTCGAATCGTACACGGCGAAAGGCTCGTAGGTGTCGGTGTGCGCACGTGTATCCATTAAACGCACTTTGCACGTCCCCTTAATCTTGATGGATTCGCTGGGGACTCTGGTGGGCGCTGCCGCCGCTGCCGCTGCCGTTCCAGCGCTCACCCATTTTTATGCTTACATTATTTCTCTTATTTGCATCGCTCCTTCAATAATCAACTCTGCTTCTCGGTCGAGCTCCTCCCTCCCTCCCTCCCGCCCCTCCCTCCCACCCTTCTGGCCCCTCCGTCCCGCTGGCGGCCCGTCGACCCACGAATTTCACGGCCGTCCAGCTGGTGCCAAAAGAGAAAGGGTCAGGGGAGGAGTTGGAGCAGGAGGTGGACGAGGAGGTGGTGGAGGAGGAGGAGGAGAGAACGAGCTCGGAAGCGCTCGCTAATTCGGTCCCTGCATAACGAGGTGACTAAGAGTTGGCGGGCCGAGGGTTCGGAGGGATCGGGTCCATGAGACGTTGAGCTCGCGGAGTGAGAGAGAGCGAGATAGAGATAGAGATAGAGAGAGTCAGAGAGAGAGAGAGAGAGAGAGAGAGAGAGAGAGAGAGAGATCGGCTACGGCAAAGGAATTACACCTGTATTATATAGTTCGGGACCTCGTCTCTATGCTGAACAGGAGACCCTTTTTTCACGGATACATGCTTTCGCCCTTATGCAAATCCCTCTCAAGAGCCAGGCTCTTATTTAACGCTTTTTATTCGCTCGCTGGCTCGCTCCTCTTCACAAGAACTCTAGCGGTAAATGTCGCCGGGACGCTTTTGACGTGTAATAAAAATTTTGACTTCTAGAAATGCGTGAGCGTGCGATTTTATCTCCCTGTATTCGTTTCCCCTCTGGATTCTTTTCTTCCTCACTTTCAATCTTCTTCCTCTTCTTCTTCTTCTCCATCTTCTCTTTTATTTATTTATTTATTTTTTTTTTTTTTTTTACTTCGCTTCTTTTAAAGTCTTGCAATACATTTTCGCATTAGACGCCTCGTGAGCTTACGGATTTGGATTCGGTTACAGCAACGAGGAAGCATGATAAATAGTAAAACGATATACGTCAGTTCTATAACTTACTTAGCGATTTTTCATTATTTTACTCGGCCAATCATTACCCAGTCTCCCTCTCTCTCTCTCTCTCTCTCTCTCTCTCTCTCTCTCTCTCTATCTATCTATCTATCCTTCTCCGAGAAATGTAAAATTATGATATAAACATGCAGGAAGGAAGGTAATTTATAGCGCAAACCTGGTATTTTTACGTAGCCACAATCTCCTACAGGTCATCTATTTCATTAAAACGTTACACTCCTATGTTTTTCAATGTATTTTATGCAGCTACGAACTTGATGACTTTATTTGCCGATAAATTTCTCATATTATAATTGTCGAAAATCGATAATTTTACCTTCTCTCCACAGGCTCAAATATCCCTCACTGTCACGGGACATAAAAAGAATCCTTTATACGTATAAAAACGCAGGCCTAATAAAGTTCTTAGCAATAGGTGTCTTAAAGAGTCGGAATAAATAATATAATATAATATAATATAATATAATATAATATAATATAATATAATATAATATAATATAATATAATATAATATAATATAATATAATATAATATAATATAATATAATATAATATAATATAATATAATATTATAGGAGGGCTTATTTAATTTTACATTGATTTAGATTGTAAAAATGAATCTCGATGTACAGAGTTTGGGGAGCGTCGAATAAAATATCATAATCCCACGTTTAACTGATGAAGCGAGCAGAAACGAGATTTATGCGTGTAATAAATTATTATATGCATTATCGGGTAAGAGTAGAAGAAAATGATTAAAAATGATGTAAAATTCCGAGGAAGGGGGAGTTTTGTATTAGACGTGTATGCCGATGCTTATTAAGGCTACTTCGCCGAGAGCGTCCGATTCGCTTAATTGAATAATATCGTAAATAATCCGGGAGAAGGCCAGTGGAGAGGGGGGGGCGGGAGACTAGAATAACTGGGACTTAAGAAGGAATAAAATATCTAAAATGTAATTGGGTAAAAAAGCGCATTCATTTGAATTTCTCTCTCGCATGAGAGCGTCAAGGAGCGGTAAGGAGCGGTAAACGGTACAAAACCTACAACATTTGCCTTCCTTCCGCCTAGCGGATGCCTAAGCATAATCTGAATTTATTCCCGAATCCCAGCGATAAAGTGGCCGATAATCCAGGATTGAGCAGTAAAGCCAGGCGACACGGGAACGTAATTGAGAAGGAGGCGGCTTCCCGATTTTCTTCCGTTAAAGAAGTTCGGGAAAGTGGTCTGAGATGCGGGAAGAAAATGAGCCCGGGGTGGTGAGGGGGGCCTGCAGGGAAGCAAGGGAAGAGGGAAGCAGGGGTCGAGGATGAAGGTAGACGTGAAAGTTTATTCTCGACACACTTGACGAGAACCGCGTGACATTATAATTCCCAGGTTGGCGCAACGCCTCGTCGAGTGCCCCGTTGCGCGATCTCGAGCTCTAGCTATGAAGCGCTGCCCCGAGGACAAGGATATTCATAAAAATCCGCTTGGTCATTCCGTTTAATCCATCCTTTAATCCACGTGTAACGGCCCTCCGCTCCGATAGTCACGCGTTCACTCGCACATTTTTTCCAACGACTCTCTCGAGTGTCACAATGCCGCCGCGCCTTCGCCCCCTCCCCCTGCCGCCCCCATACCAGCCACCACGCCGCAAACCTTGCACATCCTTGCACATGCGCATCATGAAAGTACTCGAGCTGCCATCGAGTTGACATTTTAGCCTCGATCCCGTTCCGTTTAATCCATTTCGAATCTATCGGCACTGGATCCGGGACGTAATTGCCGCCGCCGCCGCTTCTTCATTCCTTAATTACCATCGGACGCTGTTCCAGTTTTCTTTCCTTTTCTCGGGCCAGAAAATTTTAACGAATCCACGAGAGGCAATTATTGAAATGACTATTGCGTTGTAGATTCTGGGCTAATGATAGCGTTGACACGAATCACGAATCCTTTGCCCGACGCGACGCGCTTATTTAAATGGATTGAAGAGTCGAATTCGACTGTTAGATCTAAGCTCTGCTTAGAAAATTGAGTCTTGATCTACTTTTATTCATTCGTTTGCGCGGTAAATCCATCCGCTCTGTTATAATTTCAAAATAGCTCATTCGGTTGTGTAAAAGATTGCTCTGCCTCAATTACAATAGCGTGAATTGAATAATCATTTCCCAATTACTTTCCGTCCATAACGACATGAGGCATTTACCAATAGCATTCAATGTGTGTGTGTGTGTGTATATATATATATATATATGCGTGCACATTAAAATCTTGGCCAAAGTCACTCACTTCGGCATGGAAAGCGAATAAAGTCTAGATGAAAATTTAATTAACCCATTATCATTCAGGTATCCGGGCTGACATTTTTGATAAGCTTCTATCTTAATGACTGGCTTCGAGTAACTAGTTTCTTAATATGGAAGATAATATCTCTAAACGTTGCTGTAAGTGCAGTCATATTGATTAGATGGATTTTTCGCATTTGAAAGTAGCACGAGATTAAACAATGTTTACTTTCTTGATTGGATATTCGTTTGAGGGCAGACAAATAATTATTACACGAGCCTTTCGTTATAATTTGAGTTCCGCCATTGGATTTTCAGAAGAAATGTAAAAGAAAAAAAAAGCCGTTGTCTCTCATTGTCAAAATGAATTGAAGTGCACGGGTCGTGCTAATACAAATATATCATGGAAGTTGTCTCGGCTGGCGGCTGAGCCTTGGGGAACTTCATTAACTGGGCGTGTAAACAGGAGTGACTCGGGGCGCAATACATTAGTTGGCGCATTAACGCGAGTACGGAGAGGGCCGTTAGTGCGCGTGCGCAACTAAAGAGAATTAGTGCCGGTCCCTGTTATCGCTCGCAGCCACTGAAAATCGAAAGTTGGCGGCGTTTTCGATTGTTGGGCCCGCGTATTGAGAGGACGATTTCTAAGAAACCTTAGTCCATCCTTAATCCGCAATTCCTTATTTCGTTATTCCGGGATCGTTTTACGCTCGATGCCCTCACTTATTCCCCCTTCTCCCGCTTTGCGTATTTGCGAACCAGACATGTAATTTTCTACGCTATTCTCCTGGACGGAGACGTTGTAATTGATGACCGGGCCCCGAATATTGTGATGGCGATCACATGCGGGGCTTACGCATTATAGAAACGCTCGTGATAGGAACAAGCAAACATGTTTCAGTAATGCAACCGAAGACGTTTGCCATACATTCAATAAGCGTTAATTAAAAGGACGAGGCCGACTGTAATGATTTTTTTTATTATTATTCCACTCGTTCTCTTCGACGTTAATACGGAAGTGCATTTGTGAGTAAAAGTTAGGGCGACGATAAATTGTAATAATTACCGCGGCATTAAAATAAATTGTCTGCGGGGAAGGAAAGGATGAAAAATCATTAAAGCCGTCGCCGCGACCGAGGAAATTAACGGATGAGCCAAAGGTCATTCGAATATGACGAATTTGAGCTTTTCATCGATGGCTCTAATATGGACAGGATGCAATCGGTATTATTGTAGCTTAAATATTGTCGGTTAATGAAGATATGGAAGAAATTATATCGTAACAGCCGAGTTAATTATAAATGGCATAATACGGGGGGATTTACAAGGTGTATCTGACAGTTACAAAGCGCCCGGTTATTACGCGCCTCCCTTATAAATAAATCCGTGTCCACCTATACGGATATGACCACGTATACGTATATATACGTATATATATATATATATACGTAAGTAAGCCGCGCTCGGATATAGAATCGCAGAATTATTAAAGCATCGGGGAATGATCGTATTTTCCGGACTCGAAGCTTATCGACTCGTTTGTACACTTACTCCGCATAAAATCGCTTTATCGCCCCAATAGTAAAATACAAGTAGCTATAAAGTGGACTCGCGCGCAAAAGAATCCATGATATAAAAAAGAAGTAATCGCGACGAGAACATAAAACCAAGAGTCAGAATAATTCCCTCCTCCACCTCCACCTCCACCTCCACCTCCACCTCCACCACCTCCTCCACGGCCTCCACTTCCACCTCCCCCGTTATTCTTCGCACGTTAGCTCTTTTTTTTTTTACAGTCGTTACTTATTCATTTACGAGGCTTTAGATCAGCGAGGCGTTAAAGTGACGGAAGAAAATCAAGAGGAATCGGCTCTCGGTCTCCAAACATCTGCGGAACGGCTTTCCCTATTAGCCCTCGGAGCCGGAAGGACTTTAAACTTTGAATCGCGAGGGCTCTGACAATGGAAATCAGTATCATTGTCCGGGGAATCTCTTGACGCGAGCAGCTCCGTACGAGCTAGTGAGCAGTAGAGCTCATGTATGTAATTAAGGCACGATTCTGTCGAGGGAGACGAGGGAGGAGAGGGACTGGAGGTCAGTAGTCGCGCCGTCGGACGATTTCTTTCTTGGACGATTTCGCGCAAAGAGGAGTAAGCGAAGACGGGGCCAATAAGCCAAATGTACTTCCGTTTATCTGCATCGGTATCCGAATTTTGCCGAGTAAGCGAAAAGCTTTGCTCGGATACCGCCAATACTGTCTGCCGGTAGTGGGCGATTGGAGGGGATTCGTATGGGTGAGGGGGAGATTCATAGTGATGGTATCGTCGCCGAGCGAGACGAGCGATAAAACCGAAACGAGTTTGCCGTTGCAGGAGCGCGCAAACATGCCAGCCCCCTCCCTCCGCCCTCTCGCCTCGCCCATCCCTTATTAACCATACGTGTACGTATTTATATACGCTTCCGCCAAGTGCACACCTTCCCGCTAATCTTCCCTCAATTTGTTGGGCTCCGTATCGCGATAGTTTCCTTCGATCCGCATATGTATCACTTCATTTCAACCGAGGCCGAGCGACGCTTCATTCTCCCCGTTTCTTTCGTGTCCTACTCCTCCGTTCTAGCCTCCCCATCCACGCCCCCGCCCGGGCCACGGTCACAACGCTCGCCTTTTTCACCCCGAAACGAACAAAGTCCTTTCATTGAACGAGACCTAGATTTCAATTGTTACCTACCTTAATATATTCTCGGAATCACTCGTACTTTGTACTCGAGTACTTTTTCGTATATAAGAGCCTCTAACTCGTGAACCCATTATTACGTGAATATTTGTTTAACATCTTTTGTTCTCTCTCGTCTCCCCCTCCCTCCCTCCTCTCTCTCTCTCTCTCTCTCTCTCTCTGACTCTCTGACTCTCTCTGACTCTCTCGTCGTCGAAAGTAGATGAGATTTTAAATATGATATTCCCAGCGCGTCTTACGACGCTGTTTGATTTGATGGCGCAAACTTTACTGCGATTCGTTTACAAGAATCTGCCCGAGAGACTGGCAAAGCCCAATAATTCAGGACTTAAAGCATCTTATTTACCTGAATAATAAACCTATTTAAACTTTAATCTCTTCATAAATCTGAAATACATAATGTTAGTATTTTAATAAGCTGTGCTTATCGCGCGAGTTGGCAAACTTTTACCGGCGAATCTCTGAATACAATCAGCCAATGGTATACTCGGCGCTTAAGTGAACTGTAACAAAAGTTCAGAGCAGGAGTTTAATATATTAGCCCCTAAAGAAGATTGGCCGAAACACTTATCTTTAACGAGGACAAAATGAAAAGTAGGGCTAGTGTAAGCCCTGTGTCCGCAAGTGTAAGGGGGATTGGAGCGGGCAGGGCATAACGAAAAGCTTGAGATTCGCGTGTCCCTGGAGAGTACGCGTAGAGAGGAAAGGAGTGAACCACGTGTCTAGGCTAAGCCAAGGTACGGACGTCAAAAATAGTCCTCCACATCCTTGCCGTTAGTCCCGAAAGATTTTTATCCGCCTGAAAAGCATTGGATTTCGAAGGGAAAATGCCCCGCGCTCTCCCCCGATCGTGGGTACTATTAATTGGCCAGAGATCGTAACGAGGACCATTACGTAAATACCAATATCGCGGCCATTAATCTTAATGAAAATGCTCCTTACCATTATCCCATTATTATTTCAGATAAAAGAAATAAGCGCTCGAGGCTGTTTTACGATATCGCTAATTACGCGCGAATGAAAAGTATCGATTAAAGCTCGATCATTTGCGGTTCGCAATGCTTCCGTCAGGAATGAGGATTGAAATTGACTGGCTAGACACAACACGTCCGTGATATATCGGCTCGAGGAAATATCAATTGATTAGATCAATATTATAATAACGCGAGTGTACCGCGTCGGCTCGACAGGAGGACGGCGAGGAAGGGACGGTGGTTGGGGGGGGGGAGCGGGGGTGGTGGTGGTGGTAAAAACGACGCAGCTTCGGGTAGGTAGGGTAGGCGCCAAAGGGAGTCTGAGCGCGTCCTCGTAGACTTTGGAGAAAAAATCGGAGGAGGGTGGGCGACGTGAAACCGAGGCGACCCCCTGACATCTGGCACTTTCCCTCCCACTGTTCCTATTTCACCGGATAATAATTGTGTCAGTGGCCGGAGCGCGATAATAGAGGGGCGACGTGAGCGAGCCACTGATAGATTTCGTCGAGGCTCATTCCCATGTTAATGCGCAGCCGTTTATTATTCTTCCGATGAAATTAAGCTCTGCTGCCGCCGTCTATACAATCGGCAGAGAGCGACTCAATATCCTGGAGAATCGATATTTCCTCGACTTGCCAATCCTCCTATTTGTCCAAGACCATATTCCCCTACCCCTTTATATCTAATTTGCCATAATACGTTCATCTATCTTTCTCTATCCATCGATCCCCCTTCACTCGGGAATATTAATCGAGAAATTTGTTGTCCCCCATCGATCGATACTTTAGATCACTTGTTCAAAAAGTATTTCAAGCCATTTCCAATGCCCAGTGCCATGCTCAATGAGCTGCCATTGGCAATATTGACAGGCAAATATTACCTCTGTATTTAAGAATTCCAACACGCGGACGACATTATTTTTCCCACTACTTCAAACGTTGCCTTTTAATATAAGTGTCATTTCAAGTTTATAGTAGATTTCGCGCTGCCCGACTTCTTCATAGATTAAAACAAAGAAAGAAAAAACTTTTTATACTATCCGTTTATCTGTATCAGTAAAAGTCCGAGTGTTTCTTAATTCCTTGTGTTTCCGTTTATTGCTGGCTTTCGATATCCACTTTAACCGAAGGAAAATGGCTTAAGCTTAAGTTGGCCGCATTTTACAAACGAGCGCGTACGTTCTCGTTGGAAAATTTCCGCCGCTCGAAGTAATTATTATATCACGATATTTTTTCGATCGCTGATGTAACGGCAAACGCCCCCATCCCACATCTCCCACATCCCCCTTCCCCTACCACTTGGTATGCACTGGGACGTACGGGATGCACGACGTCAATAATTTCCAGTCTATCGATGGCAATAGCGAAAAGTAAAGACCATAAATTTCACTAGAAAATTCAAGCTGTCCTTCATGAATAATAACTATATGTTAACTTATTAAACTTTATCTCTGCGCTTGAATTTGATAAGCATTCCATGATGGAAACGAAAACTTTCTTCTTCTCGCAACGTCAATTTCATAAATTTTCTATCTTTAATACGACCGTAATTTTAAAATTAATAAACAACTTCACTGCCTCAGCCATGGACTTTAATACTTTCATTACATTTTACACTAAATATTCCATTATTTATTAGACTTTCAAAGAATTTCAAAGAAACATATACTTACGTACGATATACATTTTCTTTTACAGGTGAGTTCGACAAAATTAATCATGTTTACAAGATGACCTTTCGCACGTAAGTCCAATTATTCTATTTCGTGGGTAAACTTAGTACAGCAGGCGGATTAAGTCCACAGGGTTTAAATTGTTTTTATAACTGGTGTCGGGCAGTATTGCAATTAAAAATGCTCAAACTATTTAGTTATTTAAGAATTTAAATTCCCTCGATAAAGGATGATGATGGGAAAGTGGATGAACGAAGCTCAGATCGAGGAAAATTAGGGACATTGAGCAAAATCAGCTCGGTCGCATAATGCAGAGGATATTTTTTCGCGCGGAATAATATTATGGAAATGGAAATGCACGAATCGTTGTTTTCGGTAAGCGTTTCCGGTCGTAAGGGGCCATTCGAGAGTGCATCGGTGGCACACTGGAATCGATGAATTGAATGAAAAAAAAAAAAAAAAAAAAAAAAGAAAGAAAGAAAGAAAGAAAAAAAAAGTAATTAATCAGATTGCGGCTGATGAAAAAAAAAGAGAACATGGCAAAGCTCGGTTCGAGGCCCAATGGCGCGAGAGCCGTAGCAGAGGTGAGCTAGACGTTACACATAATGAATCCGAGGTGCAAAAAGGAAAGCAAATGAAACATGTATATTCGTCGTAATTCGATATTCGCGCGCACGTGTGTCCGCCTCGCACTTCATAAATAAAAGCGGTTGGTAACGCAAGGGCGATGAGGTGGGACGGGGGGGGGGAGGTGCGCGAACGCGAGTGGGCGACTGACTGGGTGAAAAGGGTCTGGTGCTTATGCGCAGGCGCGCGCGCCTCCGATTACCGATCATCCAGTGCTTCGTACGGAGCTTTATAAATCAAATGTTTATCGGACGTATAATTCGATCCAATCGCGGTAATCGATAAATTCCTCGACTGTCTTTTATTATGCACACCGGTGAATGAGTCTTTATAAGCGCGAGAGACAAGTCTCTTCTTTCTTTCGCGAGTGCCACTTTAATTGCACCCATAAACGCGTACTTTTCCTGATTTATTCCATTCCCGTAGGTTATGCATGAAAAAGAAGATAAAAAAAAAAAAAAAAAAATTACGAGTTTATTTCCTCGCTTTCTTCCATTTCATCCGCCTAGATACGGTGACATCCAGATCCTAATTTGCAAGATTCCCTCAATTATGAAATACGCAGAATGATTATTGCACTCTTGCACTATCATAAGCCATTCGTGTCACTTGACTCGCTCGCTCGTTACACGAATTAAAATGAAAGTAAGTGTTTTTAAAGGAGAAGCAAACAAAAAAAAAAAAAAAAAAAAAAAAAAAATGCATTTAAGCTGAATGCAGACACTACTTGTAAGTTATTAAAAGCTTAAAATCCCTTTGGATTGTCAATGCATGGATGGGTCAATGCATGGCATACTCGTATCGAGCGAGCATAATTTAAAGCTTCTTTATTTTCTCCTTTGCTTCCTCAACTTTTATACAATTTTACTTTCGTTCGTAAAAGGCGCCGCGAGGAAAGGTAATTTACGATGATTATTTCGTACGAGGAGAAGAAAAAATTCATTTGTATTTTCTCATTTCCGTTTACGTCGGTAAAAGCGATTGCTATTCCGGGACACCGGCTGGAATTTAGCGATTTTCATTTCATTTCATCGGGGCCCTCAGACGAAGCAATAAATTTTAAACTGACTATCGAATCCTTAAACTGTATTTAACTTGTGCAATCGTAAATCACCGGATTATCTTAATATTCTAGAAGGCAAAATACATTGTTAAAATGTATTTACGTAAGTTATTACTTTTAATGACTCTGCACCTTTGTAATGTCATATGCGTTGCATCTGACGTTCCACGATTTCAAACCTTGCCCATATTACAATAAGTCCTGCCCACTCGCACAGGAACGCGAACTTTCTCATTAAATTGACGCAATTACTGAATAAAATAAGATAGCACCGGGAGGCTATGGGGCCAGTTTCCTAATTTATTAAAGGACTCGCGATCGTTAAACAATCGCTTGCGATTACTCAAGTCTTGTTCACTTGTTTCTGAAATAGTCTCGTGGGCGATAAAGCTATAAAGCTTTTGCCCCTTATATTCTTGAAGCGGCAGTGTCTATGTCTGGGGTAAGAATTTCTCCGACGGAGTGACAAACAATTCACGACAATTCAACTGTCGATTCGGTATTCGAATGGTGAAGAGGAGTGAAATTAAATGTGGGGAGGGGGGGGCGTACCTATGAGCATGTGTGGGGTACCGAGGGTCAAGAGTGTGAAAGTGCACTTTAATATGTATATTACGGTTGGGGGGTTAGAGGAGGAGGAGGAGGGGGGGGGGAGTCATAAGAGGAGAAAAGCCAGGTCGCGAGTGCACGTTGATATATGCGCGTTGCTATTTTAAATGTTAAAGCCGGCGCTGTTGAGATGGGAATGCGAGAGGAGGAGGAGGAGGAGCAGGAGGAGGAGGGGAGAGCAGGCAGGTAAGGGCTGCGCTCATGCTTTAACGCGAACAACAACGAACGCTAGCTTGACAGCGTTGTGGGTGTCTACGTAGCCGGCTAATGCAAGGTCAACCTTCCTCCTCCTACTCCTCCGTCCCTCTGTGCAGTGGCTCCGTCCTTCTAACCGCGCCGCTTCCGCCGCCGCCGTCGCTGTCGCTGTCGCCCTCGCCGCGTTCACCGCGCAGCGGCCGACCCTGGTAAAATATGCGCGATCCCATGGACGGCGTTTTTTTTTTTTTTTTTTTTTTTTTTGACGCTCGTGAAATATAGTTCCACTCGCGGGGAGCGTCGTTCGACGTGGGAGCCGCCGATTCAATAAATGCGCTCTTTTAAAGAGGCGCGAACGAGCTCGGGGATCCGGTGGGCCGTGCCCCCTCCACCCCCCCACCCTCTCTTGTTATTTACGCCGAGCTGAGCCCTTCGGGCGGACGAGCTCCGCGAGAGAGGAGGCTTTCTAGCTTCTTTGACGGCCCAACGCGAGACTTTGAATCCCATTCAGTATGGGCCGAGGAAGTCGAGGGTACCCGGTACCCTGGACGGTACCACTCGCTTCCCCCGCTAGGCTCACAAAGCCTCCACTCGGACAATGCGCTTTATACGCGCGCGCGCGCGCGCGCGCGCTTACGACTTCTGGAGCCTCCACGGCCTCGAAAATCCTTAAAAATACATAGGAAGGCATTAAGTTTCATAGGCCGAGCCCTATATATTTATATCTGTGGTATTGTTAGCCGAGGTGGGACGCGCTCCGAGCCTCATGATTTACTAACTATAAATTAACCGAGAGGAGGATGAATTAAAAAGTACGGGCTATACGGTGTTGAAAGCCTGCGCGAGCCCAACATCACCGTAAATATTATTACGGCTCGTCAGTTGAACGTGTATATTTTGCGGATCGTCGGGCCGTAATATTTTCGGCAACGATATTGCCCCGGCTCTTAGCGGGCTAATGAATTGCGAGTTACGCAAGCGAGAGGACGGTCCCCCTCCTCCTTTTTTTTTTTTTTCCTTCTCATCCACCGAGGCGAGCCTGCTGGCCGCCCAAGGCCAAGGCTATGAAATAACAATAGACGGCTCATTGTAATCACCGACGCGTCTCGTTAATGCTCCCGCCCCTCGTTAATACGCCGCACGACGCTCCACCCACAACCTCTAAAATTGTCAATTAGGCACCGTAACTGCACTCGATGTACCCATGATTAATATTTATTTATACATACGTCGCGTCTGGGAGTGCACGATACGCACGCACGCTCTTCCTCCCATCAATACATTTTCTCAATCGTCTTGCTACAATTAATCAATCAACTAATTAATCAATTACATCAAATGTCCAATGTTTATTTAGTTTTGGAATTTTGGAAATGTCCCGTTCTACCGTATTAATGCGACTGGCGCAGAGAATACGAAGTACTGTCGTTTTATAAGCCAGTTTAATCATCAATTACTCGGTATGCTTGAAAGTTAAACGAGCTCAGCTATTGCCAGTGAAGTGTAACATTATTTTAGGAATTCCTCCAATGATTTACGTATTTTTTATCATTAATAATTATTTTAGCCTGATTCGGAAATTATCTGTATTTTCGAGATTCTGTATTATTTCTAAAGTCTGCGTGCGCCACATGAGGTTTTAGGATATTTAGATTTATTAATCCGCTTTCTCAATTTGTGCGGCTTGGCGCACAAAATACCGAAACAATACGAGTATTAATAAAATTCGATGAATGAAAAGGAATAATATTAACAAACAAATTTCTATTAATTATATCCGCCTACTTATATGCTGCCCATGGAGCTTCTTTTGAATTATGGAAATTTATTATTTCAAACTACGTTCAATGTGATACTTATATTCGCCGCTACGCGCATACACGCCTATCAAATATTTAAATAATTCTTAAAACTCCAAGATTTCTGAGTATTTTCAAAGTGTTGCACGATTATGAAGTTTCTAATATGTTAGTTTCTAGTTATTTTCTTGCTGCATGATTTTAGAAATTTTTATCGACTTTCTTGAATATTCAAGCTCAATTAATTTTTTTTATTCCTTTTTTTTTTTTTTTTTTTTTTCAAATACAAAATTCATGGTATGCATCGAGGGTATTACATTCCACGAAAATAAAATTACGTTTTTTTTTTTAAACTAATAAAAATAATAATATAATTACGCAAAGTATTTAGGAAAGATACACACACACACACACATATATATATATTCCATAGTATAATTTATATAATTGAAGTTTAATACGTGCTCTTTAATGTTATAAGCAATTAAGTGCCAGAAGTAGTTTGTTAATACAGCTAATGGAATTATAAATAAAAGAATCAGTTATTTATTTTTGCCTTGCAAAAGCTCTTTTCGGATCTGGGAAAAATGTTCGAATCTCGACTTTGAGAACGTAAAAAATTAATTCTGTATTTGATTTCATCGATCATAATTAAAATAGATCGGACGCACGCATACGTAATGTATTTATTTATTTCTCTCAATTTAAACTTTGGTTTTCAAAGTGCGCGTAATAAAATAATATTTAATATAATTAAATCAGATTACTCTACAGCTCATGAGATCTCGATGCCTATATACTTAATATATCGTGCCGATAAAATTCAGATTATCTAAATATTTATTTATTCGCTTGAAGCTGGGACAGTATAAAAGTTTCCCAGCCGAATTTCCCGATGTAATGCAATCGAATTGATGATGAGAAATCCGAACGAAAAAGTAACGCAACCCAAGTAAAAATGTCGGAAATACTGCGAACGGAGATATGCAATGATAATGAAAAGGTCTAAAATAATATGATTAGCCGAGAGGGCAGAACACGCGGCCTCGTCCTCGCGAGATAGGATAAAGAAATTAAAGTGGATTATATTGGGCGGAGAGTCGTTGGACATCGGGCGATGTTCGACATCGAGTAGAATAACGAGCCTCGGGCGACTTGGCAGCCGCTAAACGAGTCCCTCGAATTAGATAAGGTGCAGCTCGCGGAACGGCGGACGCACCCCCCCCCCGCCACGCATCCACTAAACCAAAGCCAACTAATCCGCGCTTCCGCGGCTCGTCCAACGTAAAGCAACGTTATCTCGCGTTTCTTATATCGATGCGCGCAGCATCTCGTACTCGAACATTGTCGCGCATTTTTCCTTATGCCGACGTCGTGACTTTTCCTTCATTGCAAGTCGTCGTCGCTTTTTATCCGCACCGTCACTTCCCGAGCTGGTCGGCGCCCCGCAAACCTACACATGTACCTGTTACCTACGTAATCTTAACGTCATTGCAGCTATTATAATTCGTTCGCCAAGGCGACGGATAAAAGTTTTCAAGAATTCATAATTAAACTCGAGCTCTCGTTAATACAAAGCCGATCAAAGCCAACAACTTGTTTTCTTAGCTAATCGCGCGTAATCGATTTATTACGACTTAAAAAGCTACTCTTTTTTTTCAAATTATTATTATTATTACTGTTGTTGCTGTTACTGCTGCTGCTGCTGTTGTTGCTGTTGTTGCTGTTGTTGCTGTTGTTATTGTTGCTGTTGTTATTATTAGCTGCCCGACTACGTAAATAAATTAAGCGACACGTTTACCGCGCTTTTTCCCGCTTAAGCATCCTGCTTTTTAAAGCCGAACACCTTTATATCAATATTAAATGATCATAAAATTAATTAATCATTATCGATTCAATTTCATCGTCTAATCGTTATTGCTTCGCATATTTTATATCTATATCTCTTCTATCTCTATGTACGCGCCCAGTCGAACACTTGCTCGTGCTCACATGCGCGCACCCACATCGTTATTATACACGAGTACTGCCTATATTCAAACCCAATAACAATAATTAGTTATTTAATTTTTTTTCATTTATTCATTGAAGGATTGAAAAAATTAAAAAAGTAAAAAAAAAAAAAAATAGATTGAAAACGAGAATAAGTTGTGAAAATGCAAAAGCTGCTCGAAAAACAAAAAAAATAATTGGAATTTATTAGTATTGAGCATTTCAAGGTATTAATCGTAATTATATTTGTTAAAGGCACCGATTGCTCGCATAATTTATGTGAGAAAATGCCACCGTTATTATTGTTATTATCATCATCCTCCTCTACATAATATCATTAATAATAATAATAATAATAATAATAATAATAATAATAATAATCACAGTAATCATTATTATAATTATTTATTATGATTTAGTGAGGTATTTTTGGAGTAGTGCAATTGGACGAGATGGAAAGTCGTATGAATAATGCATAAGCGTAATTTTAGTACATGTCGGTTTGTCCTTTTTTGTCAAACACTTGAAGCCATAAGGAAAAAATGTAAGCACGAAAACTTTAATCTTGTTAGTATAGATCGTGTATAATTACGTCGTTATACGTTTGTAAAATGAAGCTTAAATGGAGGCAAAAGATACAAGTCCACTAGAAATATATTGAGCGCGCCGTTAAGATAATTATACGGCTTGTGTTTGCTTAATTATAAAAGCAAAGTTATGAAATCAGTGCACATAACGAGTTTGGAACTTCAATATTTTTCGAGCGTTAAAGTAAGAGTGAGAACGAAGAGAGAGTGAGTGAGAAACGGCGGGGGGTTTGGTGACAGGGGGAGGGGGAGGGGGGCAAAGAAAACATTACCAAGAACAAAAATCACCGGGTAACATATATTTCCATTTTGTCCTATTTATAAGGATACGTATAAAGGTAAATCCTGAAGAGAGCGAGAGCGTCCGTTTCACAGTCGCCACTTAATAATTTGCAAATCGTACGAATAGACGCCGAGGAACATTAAGGGCGATATTACGAGCTCCATAAATATTGCATAAATAAGGGCGAAGGGCGGCTGGCCGTACCATTATATCGGGGGGAGGGGGTGCAAGTGCACTCGAATGTCCCTGCAAGACAGAGTTCGCTCCTCTTAAGCAGAGGGACGGCTGCAGGATAGGGAGGGGGAGGGGCGGGGGAGGGGGTGTTAAAGGAATTTTGAAGCGAAATATCCTCGCAATATGTGGGCAAAGTGTCCACAATGCTCGCGCGCTGACTCGATTGCGCCTCCTTTTCTTCCGCCAGCCGTCCTTGCGAGTCCCGGTCTTATTTATCCAGTTCCAGATTCCCAGAAAGATGGAGACGGGCGCTGGACCTCGAGCGCACCTCGAAGACGGGGCGCGAGTCGAAAGCTCCGGCAGGTGCATTCGCCAATGCACGCCATGACCCGAGAGATGATTTTCAGACCGGATCTTTCAAAATTCCTCTGGAAATTCTCCTCGACTTTTCTACGACTACCACCACTACTACTACTACTACTACTACTACTACTACTACTACTACTACTACTACTACTACTACTACTACTACTACTACTACTACTACTACTACTACTACTACTACTACTACTACTACTACTACTACTACTACTACTACTACTACTACTACTACTACTACTACTACTACTACTACTACTACTACTACTACTACTACTACTACTACTACTACTACTACTACTACTACTACTACTACTACTACTACTACTACTACTACTACTACTATTGGGTTCCAACCCAATTTGGCCCTTAAACCTCCACCTGTAATGCGTGCTTTTGTCGGTTTTCAAAGGCTGAAACTTTGAAAGTTCAACCGCGACTGCGAATATTGAATATTTTCAATTCAAATAGGGTCATTGTCATAATCTGCAGCAGCCCAGCTATCCCTACGTTTTCCCATGATAATTTCAATAAACATTCACCGGACTTTATAAAACTCCCTTAAAAATATAAATCAAAGCCATTTTAGTAAATGACTAAAGAAATAGTAGTGCATAAGGTGGTGCACGCGTGACGCTTCCACTCGAGATAGTGATTCCTTATAGATTGTGGGAATTTCTATTTAAGATTGAATGAAATTTTAATACCTAAGTCATGCAGCTGTTACTTAACGACTTGCTTATTTTATGTATTTAGAAATCACTAAAGGATATTTCGCAGCGCTGTGAGACTAAAAAACCGCCTATATTGTAATAACATAATCTTAATAACGGGCATTGATATCGATCAGTGGTACCGTTTTCTTTCTTTCTTACTTTTTCTGCCGACGCTTGCATTATAGAGAGCGAGGGGGCACCTTGGGTAGGGGGGAGGGTGACTAGTAGTGGTAGTAGCAGTAGTGGTGGTAGTATAAGGTGGTAGTCGTAGTAGTGGTAGGGAGCGATGAACGAAAAAAGTTATAAAACCCGTAGTCGGAGTCGGATTTGGGGTTATTGGGGTTATTGGGGTTATTGGGAGAGGTGGGGGGGGGTGACTAGTAGTGGTAGTAGCAGTAGTGGTGGTAGTATAAGGTGGTAGTCGTAGTAGTGGTAGGGAGCGATGAACGAAAAAAGTTATAAAACCCGTAGTCGGAGTCGGATTTGGGGTTATTGGGGGGGGTGGGGGGGGGGGGGGGGGGGGGTGACTAGTAGTGGTAGTAGTAGTGGTGGTAGTAGTGGTGGTAGTCGTAGTAGTGGTAGAGAGCGAGGAGCGCGGCAAGCGAGCGAGCGAGGAACGAAAAAAGTTATAAAACCCGTAGTCGGAGTCGGATTTGGGGTAGCGGAATATAAACAACAGCGAGTCTTGTTGAGTAGTGCCGTGTGTTGAAATTCCGCGTAGGATTGCGAAATTGTCTTTAGCGCCTTAACGAGATACCGTGAGCGATGTTGATTTGTTGATATTACTATTGACACTTTACAGCGAGAGTACATACTTCCACGGAGGCTGGAGATGGAAAGAGGGTAAGATGTCGGTAAAAATTTAGATTGTCGACGAATGCGCTTATCTGGTCTCGTGATCGCGTGCGGGACGCCGGCGAGGCTTTAAGCCAAGCGAGGAAAATAATATAAATGGAGGGAATAGTGCGCCTAATGCGGTTGGTCTTTATTTCTCAGCGACGGAGACAGACAGAGAAGGGGGGGGGGGAGAGAGGGGGAGGGAGAGAGAGAGAGGCGAGAGAGCGCGCTTGCATCGATTCGCTAAATCGCTTAGAAGGAGGGATGAGGCAGGCGTGGATGTAATTTGCATGAGTGGCGCCGTGTCTGCACATTCTCAGCTTGTTATCGTTTGAGGCTTTGAGCAATCGCTTACGTAGCCGCGAAGTTCTCCTGCTGGCCCCTGCTCGTGATTCCGAATGATTATGAAGGATTGACCGATTGACGCGCACGTAGCTCGACAGCTACCGCGGGAATACGTACTTTATCGTAGATCAACGGTGATCCAACTGCACGGAGTTGCCGGGCCCCGAGACTTTTCCAGTCATTCCAGCCGCGGGAAGGAAAACTCGCCGACTACTCGCCACCCCAACCCCTCCCCCCCATCCCCACACCGCGCGGGTTTTCTTTTCCCGTTTATTTGTATTCGCGTACATTTTCGCCTCTAATGTTGTTCTTTCGCTTACTTTGCGTCTCCGTTTGTTTGCTCGGCGTCGGCGGGCTCCGCTGCACCGAGAACGTTAATTCGAGAGTGACATTTTTGACGTCGGCAATGTAATTCGCCAACTCGAACGCTAAATTATTATTGCGGAACATTTCAAGTGACGCGTAGCCGAACGCACTTTACAACGTTGTAGCAAAGCAAACACGCGCTCTTTTAAGGCTCCGATCGGATCGACTCGTTCATTCATTCATTCATTCATTTATTCGCTCATTTGCTCATTCGTTCATTACAAACAAACATGAGCGACAGTGATTGATAAATTAAATCTTTCTTTAGGATTTTTATCCTAAGCTGACCGGAGCCAATTATATCATTCGCTTCATTATTCTATAACCCGTAGATTTATATGTGAGCTTCAAACCTCCGCGACTCGTTCGACCACGTCCACTCGTTCGCTCCTCTCACGACTATTAGTCCTTGTTTTCATTCTCTCTTCTCTCTCTCTCTCTCTCTCTCTCTCTCTCTCTCTCTCTCTCTTTGGCCCCTACTCTCTATTAAGTATTCACCTCGTCGTAAGACTCGAAAGATCTTAGCCTTAATTTTCATCCACTCGAATGCCTCCAATCGAAATTCTCCTTCTTCTTCTTTTTCTTACTATTATTATTATTATTATTATTATTATTATTATTATTATTATTATTATTATTAAACATTCTGGTAATTCGATCAAATTCTATCAAAGCCGATAATTCACTTATAAATAATGATGCATATTAAATATTTTAAAACAATGTACCTTTACGTTTAAGACTGCGGGCCAATATTATTTTTAATTGCAGTCTTTTTCTATCCAAGAGTCAACATACGTCTCAACCTATAACTATTTGTTTGCTCTATTAATCATTCGAGCATTTTCAGCGTTACACAATTGTGTTTACATTTTTTTTCATAAGCGAAAGACGAAGATGACGGAGAGGAGAGACAATTATTTTCACATCCCACAGCATGTTATTAAAATCATTCTTGTCGTCGAAATGACATTAGAATGTAATTATAATGTGGAAACATAATAAATATTATGTTACACTGTAATAAATAGTATTTAATGATACGATAAATACTAAAAAAATCGTTACTTTAATATCGAACGGTATTTTCCTAAATATTTGTCAAGATTTCTTGAAATAATAATGGCTGCTTAAATAAAAGCCACAATGTATCGAGTAATAATTTGTTTTAACGTTAAACATTGTAAAGTACATCTTTTTTTTACAGCTTAATAATAAATAATAGTGTCTAGTATTTTATTTTTCGACTTTTGAATTATCTTTAAAGACGGCGCGAAGCATTAAAATTATCTCCTCGACGGTACGATTGAATTACTGTGGAAAGATATTTTTATCAAATCGCGCAGGCATTTCAATGACCAATACGAATATGCAAATACGTTAAATTATTCGCAGTATCGACGTGGAAAAATTAGCCGCCAGATCTAGTAACCCTAATGCAGAGCCGTACGTACCGAGAGCAATTTGTTCACTTATTGTGAACAGCCGCGCACGCGCGTGACTCATGCATTCTTTTATCGTAGAATGCAATTGAAAGGCTTTGATAGCGAAGGTCGAAGGTTAGTCGAGTGAGATTATCAAAGGGCGTCTCAATAGCGGCTCTCGGTAATGCAACGTAAAATTTATTCGGTGCGATTCTGTAAACTTGAGGCAGACAACGTTATCGTAGACAAGAAGAATAGTGCGGCGCGAGTGTCGGCAAGGGCCGAGGCTCCAAGGCGTCACCTTATCGGTCGATTAAATGAGCCGTAACCGTTGCGGTACTTACTTTCGCTTTTAATTATAAAAGGGTTCGATGGTGGTGGAAGGCTGGAGGGAGGTAAATACATCTCGGCGTTTCTTCATCGGCTCGAGGTAATTGCACACGAGCAACGGCGGCTACGACGGTGGCTACGACGGCGGCTACGAGCACAATTTTCCTCTGTAAACATCCGAAGCTTGTCTAACGTATTTATTCGAATAATATTTGCAGAGATTTTTCCCGGAGTCGGTGTAATTCGCGGAGTCCGACGACTCGGATAAAAATCAATGATTACCGGGGATTTAGCGACTCGTGACTTTTTTTTCTACCTCGCTATATCCGCCGATTTATATTAATTCCGACTCTTATTGGTCAGTTTTAGTAACCCGTGCGTTACTAAAAACTCCATTAACGCGACTTTTTACACACGCATGTCCACCTACACCTACACGTGCTCGGACGGCTAAACAATCTTATACTCCGTTTTTAGAATATATTACATACAATTTTTGTCTTTAAAATGCTTTTGTCCTTTTCTTACGTGTCATCGGCAAACTAAATAAATAAACAAATAAATAAACAAATAAATAAATAAATAAATAAAATCACGCAAAAACATCAATAAAAAGTTAAAAGCCTTATAATTCGTATTCGAGCGCTTTATCATTCATTTATGAATGCTCGCAAATGAGAGAAGAAATTAGTTTTAAAATTGCATTTATTTTCATTTTCATTTTTAAAGATGAACGGCCCACGACTGCCTTTCGAGACTTGTCTCATTATTACAGAGACGCAAACTAACTATTCCGCATCCTTATACTTCACAAGTAATTTTTATTAAACGTCCGCTCTCGTGGAATATATTTCGGAGGCTGCCGGAAAACTTGAGTTCAAGACTATAAACTCGGGCGATGAAAAAATACGTCACTGCATTACGTTGCTGCATTAATCTTTTCGAATGTTTGAAATTAGCGAACACATACTCCTTGTAATAAAAATAATTTGCAATATTTAAGCTTTGCAGCTCAATATATAATTATAGCTTAGAGCTGCAATAACTCAATCGACGAGATCTACTAATATGTAACTAAAAAGTCATTGCAACTTTATGAAAAAATTGTTAGTGAAATAAAATTTTACCTTTTCGGCAAAACATTTCAAAACGTGTTGAAATAAATTTTAGTCATTTATTGTAATAATGACATTTAAGTGTGATTTTAAATGCGATTACAAAACTAATTTAACTTATGTTATTATCTAAGTAATTAGTATATTAATTTAATTTATTGCGTATTAACAATTATTAATTAAATTAAACATTAGGGAGAATATTATTTAAGTCTAGAAATTTATGACTAACGGTGCAATATTACTTATCCTGGTTGAAATAAGTTTTTTGTACAATTTATCATCCAAAATGTATGTACGAAGCATAACTGTGTACATATTAAATATTAAATTATACTAGTATTCATTATAAATTTATATCCCAAGTAGATATTTAGTAGCATTTTTGTTTATGCGTGAACGTCTGTGTATTTGGGAAAAAGGAAAAAAGCAAATATCGTTATAAAATACTTGTGAGCCATGTATCAATGCGATACACGGAATTTCTATTAAATACAATAATAACACATGAAATCGAGACATAGATGTATTATTATTATTACAATTATTACAATTATTACAATTATTGTTGTTACAATTATTACAATTATTACAATTATTGTTGTTACAATTATTACAATTATTGTTCTTACAATTATTACAATTATTGTTATTACAATTATTACAATTATTACAATTATTACAATTATTATTATTATTATTATTATTATATAATTGAAAAGGTCGAAAGTGCGCGAAACAATCGAAGTCGAAGATAAAGCATTTGTGCTCGAGAGATTATGGTTACATTTAATACTGAGTATCGTTTAAAAATAAAAAATTACTGTTTTCTTTTATTTTTCACAATAACTTTTCCCTTTGATATATAATACAGAAACAAGTATTATCTATATGAAAGATTTATGTCGAGAATAACACTTGATTTCGAATTTCACTTGGCAGCCGACGTGTACAAGTATATCGAGATCATTCAAAACGACATCTGGTAAATTAAAAATGAAAAGGTCTGCTGCGAAATGGCGCGCGAGGGTCGAATCGTCGGCGTCGAGGGGCAAGGGGGATGTAAAAGAGGTTTGGGGGGAGGGGGGGGAGGGTCGGTCGAACCAGAATCATACGAAGAAAATCGGTACACGTCGACTTCGAAATGGAATTCAACGGCTGCAGAGATGATGATAAGATATTACGTCTGCTTACGAGATGTATGCCATGTCCCCGGATGATGGATTTTGGTCAAGCCGAGGTACGTTGTCTAATATTCAAAATAGCGTGCTTTAATCTTGCGAAGTCTAAGCTTTAATTATCGAGCCCTAACGAGAATGAATTTATTGTATTTATGTCCATGCAGTATGGGACGAAACCGTGAATTCGTTTATAATTGCGGGACACGACGAGTGAGAATAATTTCGCGAAGCCGGTAATTGCTTAAATGTCTAGCGGGAATAAGGGTAATAAGGGGCCGGGGGGGGGGACATGTTAGCCAAGCACGAAGAAAGCGAAACGTAAAGTAAAGGAGGAAAAGCGAGAAAAGCGAGAGCTGGAGAGAAAGAAAGCCTCTCGGCCGGCGTAATATTTTTACGCGTTTAAGGTCGCCCGCGACGGTGATCTAAGCCGCGTCACGGATCCTTAGTATTATTAAGCTTATCCTACCGAAATACGAGCGAGGTGTCGAGGTCGGCGTTGGGGTGGCTCTTGATGGGGGGGGGGATATCTGCCCTGAACTCAGAGGTCAGGTTAGCGAGACGTCGAAAGCATCGCGGAACCACTTTAAGAGACGTTAAAGCGTGAAATTGTTATTTAATAGCCTGGCTATGATTTTTCTGGGTCGGTTTTTCGGTGCCGCGCGAATTTTTCGTAAGCGGCCCCGGGCCACGTCAAATAAATCACTGCGGATTATAAGCCGATGTTATAAAAGCCCACGGTGGGGCAATGTTATTTTATTTCTCTCCTCCGTTGCTCGTGAGCGGCTCCTTGTCATCTTGCCCTCGGTAAATAGGACGTGAAACTTGAAGATGAATTTCGAAATATTTCGCGGAAGATTTCTCGCTTCGTCTCGCACAGCGAAGCTTCTAAAGTTTTTTAATTAATGCGACCGAGCTTTTTACGAATATCGCCCACTACTCCTCCTCCTCCTCCTCCTCCTCCTCCTCCTCCTCCTCTTCTTTTTAGATTCTTTCCTTTCCATTTAATTAGACTTTATTATCGGACCTCTCGAGTGCGCGCTTCAATACAAATAACTCCCACTTCTCGTTTTCTTATTTGCTCAATAAAACGTCAAAGATCCTCTAATTTATTTCAAAGTGATTCATAGAAATGGAACGATCGGTCAATAATCGCTCAAATTGAAATTCCCTACGTTAAATTAAATATGCTCGCATGTAAAATCTGTTTAGTTTTCTAAAATATCCTGTTTACTTACTTGGCTTCACTTAAAGAGATTACATTAGCCACGGGCTCGCTTTAAACTGTCCCCGGAAAAGAATTATTTAACAAATAAGAAGCGCCTATGTACGCTCGAGGTGTAAAATAAAAGGTTTAGAAGCTATTAATCCTAATTAATGGCATCGTTACTTTAAAGGCCATTGATAATTAATCAAGATTGCGGAGATAAACGTTCGAAAAGATGTGGAGGGTCGGGGATTACTAATAATTAAATTCGCCATTAAAGGGTCATTGCTATAGGGGCATAAGGAGGGAAAAGCGTAGAAATGGCGAATCCGGTGGATAATGCAAGGCGGGGGGAAGGGAAAAGTTATGTTGAAAGATAATCGGGATCGGGATCGAGGATCGGGATCAAGAATGGCGATCGTGCCCAATACGTCAATTCTTACAATCGCCGGCGCGGTCACACAAACGTACCCAACACATGTTAAAGCGCTAATCTACGTGGATTATGCGTATCTTATCCTCGGAACAACTCACCGTTATAACAATAATTTATATCTTTCACGCCTTCGCATTCCGTTGATGTTTACGCTTGAACATAACAGCGAAGGCGCTAAGCAATTTCTCAGGAGTGCTTTTATAATGTCGCGCTTACACACATTGTGAAGAGGCAACAGATCACCGTTGAAGGTACATTGTTCCAACTTTTGGTCTTATGCCAAACAATGCGTAATAAAGTGACCGTAAAATCCCCGGGGTGAATGTCACTTTTATTACCGGAAGCTTTTTTTTCATACTCCCCACTTATATAACGTCTCCAACGACTTTTATTGCACAATTATTAAAATATTTACGCAATTTCGATCGCATTAGTTCCTGGCTTATTCAAAGCAGTCCTACTTAATTTTGTAAAGGTTAAGACACTTTTTTACTTCAAACACAACACAACATCGTGCGTCGGGAGCTCGCCTTCTTACGTAATAACTCGACTGTACCTTTAAAGTGGTAGGTTTAAAAAAAACTTTTAATTATCCATCAAGCGTATGAAGTTGATAAGATGATTACAAGAAGACGAAGAAGAAGAAGAAGACGAAGAAGAAGAAGAAGACAAAGAAGAAGAAGAAGAAGAAGAAGAAGAAGAAGAAGAAGAAGAAGAAAAGAAGCTGGTATACTTATCGTTGTGCAATTTTTATTATTCATTAATCTCTGGGAAGCAATACGAGGCATCGAAATGATCGCGATTCTTATTAAACTTCGAGAGCGAGAAAAACTTGCCATTATGGCTGACACATATTTAACGTAATTTACATTCTTATGAAAATAAAACACGTTAAATTTCGTTCCGTAAAAGATATCGCTGAGCGACAATGTCTTCAAAAGTCGATGGAAGCTCGACGCATTGAGCTCGCTGTTGAAATGCGGTGAGGAAGGACGGTGAGGGTTGGTTGTGGGGTGAGGGGAGGGGGGGTGGGTGGGTGGGAATGATAATTATGTAAGTACGTTTTAAACGCGAACGCATTTACTTATGTAAATGTACTTAGCTTTGAGGAAAAAAGAAAATAGCCATTTAATGTGATTACATTTTATTTAATTCCAGTAATTATCTTAACGTTGTACAGCAAAAATTGCCCGTTAAAAGTTTCTACGTAGGAATGAGCACGAGTTTAATTTATACAACTTTAAATGCCTCCTCGTTTCCTCAATTTGCCTCAAATGTACATTGAGGAATAAAATATCATCCGTTTTATTGATTAATACAGCTAAGTATTTATTGATTTATATATATATATATATATATATATATATATATATTTCACGAAGTTTTTAATCCTTTTGAGCTCGGAGCCTTCGAATTTATTTACGAAAAAACAAGACAAAATAAGACAAAAAAATAATCATAATAATTTAGTAGATTTTTTTATACAATAGCCAGTCCCTGAGGACGAGGAATAAAAGAGCATAAAGGAATCTGCATAAAATATTTCATAAAACACTTGTTTTATTAAAAGCAAGAACGAAGAAATTCGGTGCAGCCGTAATTATCAATACACTTTATAGCTTTTGACATTAAAGGCCAATTTTCGACATTTATTTGGTTATTAAATTCAACGGCGCGTAATTCGTTCTCGATTTGATTTACCTCCTTCCCCGACTCTTATTTAACCAGATGCCCGTGTCCCTGTCTCCGTCTACATGCCTCGGCGAAGCCGCACAAGTACAGTTCGGATGTTAAATTAAACTGCAATCATGACGGCTCATTTTTTTTCACGAAAATATAACAAGTTTTTATTACCACTTAAATTACATATTAAATAATAATAACAATAATAAAGGTAATGAAGAAATACGAGGGCAAAGAATAAGAGTTAAATTTTCAAAATGGAAAATATTAAAATTTGCGCGAATTATATGTTCCTCTCGTAACTTAACCTTCGTAATAATCGGCTTTTCAATCAAAACAATTATCATTATTATTGCTGCTGCTGCTGCTGCTGCTGTTGTTGTTGTTGTTGTTGTTGTTGTTGTTGTTGTTGTTGTTGTTGTTGTTGTTGATGGATGTTGGATCACCGAGGGCTTCAGGTAGGCATAATTGTATCGGGCCGCGCCATATAAGGTAATGATACTGAGAATACCATGAATTTATAGGGAATATCGCCCTTAATTGAAACATTGTTTATTCGCGGCTGAGAGTCTGTGGATGTAATAATAAGAAGCCCTCGTAATGAGAATACGGATAATCGGAGAAATTTTAATAATTAATGTAACGGGCAGAAGCGCAGCGTTGGCGGATGCTGCGGAGGGCGAGAGACGAAAATCGAAGGCATAGGGAGGCGAGGTGGTGGTAAGTGGAATGGGCTTACATGGTCGGCGCGCATCGTTATTTCACCGGGCCGTCCGTAAATGGATAGGTAAAAACGGCCGGTGCCACGAAGCTTTGGCGAAATTTATGACTGACGAGGTTCGTTAATCCCTAGGCACGAGCCGTCGTAAAAACAATGGACGAATTTATGAATGCCGCTAGAAAAGGCCGGGGAGCGTAACCCCGGAGTGAGCCCGGATGACGCTCGCGGTGGCACACGTAGTCTGCCTCTGGCTACCCGCGTATTCGTGTGTAAACTGTCATGTCCGTGTGTACGTATGAGGAAGAGAGAGAGAGAGAGAGAGAGAGAGAGAGAGAGAGCGCCCGTTAGTACCGGGAAGAGGTTCTCCTCGTGGAAGACCTCGACTCGATCTCCGGTGCAACGAGCTACGAGTGACAAAGAGAGAGAGAGAGAGAGAGAGAGAGAGAGCAGAAAAAGACCGGGGCGTGAAGTCGTCGAGAGATCGATCGATTGGTCGAAGCAATCGAGCTATCAGCGAGGGTGGGGACGGACGCGTAACCAGTCGCCCTCGCGAGATGCGGATATCGGCAACAACACGCCTCTCGCAAGAGAAATCGCACATTTTGCCGTCGAACGCCCCCACCACGGCCCCACTTTAACGTCGTAACCCTCCTTCTAGTCTCTCTCTCTCTCTCTCTCTCTCTCTCTCTCTCTCTCTCTCTCTCTCTCGATCCACCTCTATCTTGGTCTCTATGATCCTCTCTGTCTTCCATCTAGTTCTCCGTCTCCCTCGGTTGCATGTTTTTCCACACTCGCCGCCGCGTACTTGTTATTTTAATTTACACGTGCATCGACCCTCTTTATTGCAAAATCGTTACTCGCGTTTCCCTTACACCGACTCTCCCTCCCTCTCCATCCCCCCACCACTCCCCCCTATCTCTCCCTCACCAATAATCCCCTCTTCACGGCCCCACTTACCCTTATTGACCTTTGACTAGCGACAGCACTCGCTCGCGACTTTAATATGGACTTGGTAAATATGATTTTTACCCAGAGTCCGTTTTCTCGCTGCCCTCCACAGGTACGTCATAATATCTTTAGAATTATTTACTGTCTCTAAGCGCGGAATTCCTTATTCCCGGATCAATTCATTCAGGACAATGCGAGCCTGTCCTTTTAATGGAAAGTATTTCTGATAATGTTGCTTTCGTTTTTACATGCTATAGAGTCCTTTAAGTGTAGTTGTTGGCTTCAAGAGCTCCGTTAGCTCTTAAACTGTGGAGCAGCTGCGCGTATTATCTTGTAAAGAAAAATCCTTTTATCCACATTTTGATGTACTACCATTTCTTGTCAAGTCCATTCGCTATTGTAAATATTATGACTAAACAGCCTTTCATTTATTATTTCTCGCTCGCTTGACGTACCCGACAACTTTTCTTTTAAAAATCATTCTCAATACGTAGATAGTAAAGCTGTACGAACGATCATTCCAACGCTTTCAGATAAGTCTTTCGTACAACTATGAAATCATATTATGCGGTTTAAATCTTATTAGTTAACGAAATTGTATCGCATGATTTATTTTAATACGTCGGATTTAACTAGTAAATACGAGATTTAAATTAGCATACTTATTTCATACCTGACTGACAATAATCTCCCTTAATATGTTTTTATCCCCTTTATTCCTTAATTTAATGTATTATATTAAGATTATATTATTTGAGAGAAAAGGCTCATTTACTTCACTCTTTGTGACTCTATTAAGAAACGATCGTTTTGAAACGTATAATTACGGTATACAGTTAATTCGATATACTTAATATACTTAAGTCGCATGAGTATCCTGTGTTTCGCGCGCTTATGCGGATCTGCAATTAAATGCTTTTTATTATTTCTTTCTGGTAATAAAGTGTAAAAAATAATAAAATTTGTGTACTTTATAAGGAAATTTATAGGGAACGTCGATCCTATTAAAAAAAATATATTTGAAGGAAAAATATGTAGATCATTATTTTATCCTATAAAAATATTAGACATTTTATTTTATGATAAATATGCGACATTTTTATTTTAAATTTTTTAATATTTTTAATTATAACATTTCATTGAAGTATAGCGTTTAATATAGGTTTAGTACATAAATAAAACTTTATAAGGCAAATTTTCTGAATCTGTATTATTTTAGTTTATACTCTTCCTTTATAAAATATGAAATTTTATGTTATTATTTAAATGATATTTTTTTTTTGGAATTCTAGGACATGACTTATATAATAATTACATAAATAATATTATTTTTGGATTAAAGTAACCGAAATTCCTTAAGAAACTGTGTATTTAATTTGAGCACCTTTCCATGTCGTATACAAATATGTGCTTATGCAATTAATAAATAATTTTTAATAATTCAGAATATACTTGTGCTTTATGCCAGTAGAAATTATTCATAGAATAAACAAAAAATTACTGCATGTTGTACTTAGTACTTACAAGATTGTAAATGTATACTTAAAGTGCACTTATAACGTATTTAAATTAGTTGATTTATACAGATAGGCTTATTTTCCATCAGATTAGTATAATGTTCATATTACAAAGTGCAATTTAACCGTTATGCTATAACTCTAAAAAAATGTCAATGATGATTATGGAAGAAAAAAGACACATGAGAGTATGGCTTTAGTGGAGTAGGAAGATGAAAGATGTATATATGTATATATAGATAGATAGATAGATAG
The DNA here is from genome assembly GCA_018883505.1 of Ceratosolen fusciceps. NCBI lineage: Eukaryota > Metazoa > Arthropoda > Insecta > Hymenoptera > Agaonidae > Ceratosolen > Ceratosolen fusciceps. Next base: position 147,732 of record RCIC01000037.1, on the reverse strand, counting down.
ATAGATAGATAGATAGATAGATAGATAGATAGATAGATAGAAGGAGAGAGAGAGAGAGAGAGCGTATAAGTTATGCTGGCGTTGTTTAATTCCGAAGTTATGGTATATTAACGTCGACAAATTCATATTAATAAATTCACAGTTTTGTGAAACGGTATGAAGGTTTTATGAGCTATTATTCAAGATTCAAAAGGCATAATTACAGGCAAATGAAAACGTCAATATTTTATTTTATTTGCTTACCTAACGCCTTTATCGTATTGGAGTAAATCTCAATAAGCAATAATAATATCACAAAGGGAAAGCTGATATTTTATTCGCTTGCGCTACGTGTTCCAATAGATAAATAAAGTTATAAAGAGATATGCACTTGTTTCGAGTAATACTGAATTTTATTGACATAAGTTATCCATAAAAGTTCGAAACTTGTTTCACAATAATTAATGTTTATTCGGCTCCGCGTTCATTCAGGATAACTTAATTAAATAATATAAAGATAAAATCTTTATTAAAGAGTTCATCGATCTTAATACTTGAATAGGAATGAAAGAGGTATTTAAGGGAGAGTCCTGAAGTCCTGTTGAGGATGATAATACAATTTTATATAAATAATGGATATGGCCGGTCGAGTCGTTGTAATTGTTTATTTCGCTTAGCTAAAGACGCACTCGACGGCCAGGTCCACGGAAGCTCGCATTATCGAAACTTGAATTTACGGCCATTGCATATTGCATGGGGAATTTAATATTGTCAGCTAAAAGTCTGCGGGATCGTCCCCGGGTGAGGCGAGCCGCGAGTCCTAGAGATGTCACGAGGCGCGTGGCAAATCGCACGTACGGCGTTGATTCTATGCATAAGCTTGTACCGGGTTGTCGCCAACCGGGAGACAGGAGTTAAAATTAATTACGTTGACGCCACGTTGACGCCACGTCGACGCCGCGTTGATGTCGCGTTGATGTCGCGTTGATGTCGCGTTGATGTCGCGTTGATGTCGCGTTGAAACGACGCTGAAAGGACGTGGATGTCGGGCTCGCTCGAACCGGGAACCGATTCTTTCCTCCCGTCTTTCCTCATTTCGCTCCCTCGCTCGATGGATACTCACATTTTATGAGCTTTATCGCGTTCAACCCTTTATGATAATCAGCCGCGCCGGCTTACAATCATCGTAAAATTTTTATTAGCATATCGAACGACTTGTCGCGCCAAAATGTTCGCCAATTTTATTTATTACTCTACGCATTCTAATAAAGGATAGGGGATCCAAATCCAGATTATCTGTTAGAATTGTCAGCATTCCGTAGGAATATTACTTCTATGCCTGTACGTCAATCCAATCGGTTTTTATACTTTCCTTTCATATCACATTCGCATTTAGAGCTTTTTTTCTGAAAATTTTAATAACCTGATTTCCCGCGATAAGCACATCGAGTAAATAAACCCTTTGCACCCTACGAAGGAATTGTCTTTATCGGAGGCTTGACTCGCAAGCTCAGAACAAGTCAGCCTCTGTCTGGAGTTAAGAAGATTGAATTTCGCCTGCATCGTTTACTTGAGTAGGTTTTAATATTTTAAAATTACCTCCCGAGCCACGTATCGCACTCACGTGCTTTTAGTACGATCGTTATAATTTTGCGGATATTTGAAGACAAGTTCAATACGAGCTGCGGCCTCCGACAATAACCAACGCAATCTTCATTTCGCACTAATTATCAATAATTCCAGGGATTCGAAATTGAAAAGTCGGCATTAAAGGGGTTTACGGGCGGCTCTTGAGATTATCGAGAAGTGCCGATCGTCGAGGAGTTGAAATAAAAATTTAAGTTTCCGATATAATTATTAGCAATAGACGTGAGGATTGTAATGTGCGTGTCAATTCTGATAAAAGATAGATAGATAGATAGATAGATAGATAGAGAGAGAGAGAGAGAGAGAGAGAGAGGGAGAGAGAGAGAAGACCGAAGTGACGGAGAATACTGTACAATTAAACAGCTCGGAGGAATGACATACAAAGGAAATAAAATAAAAATTCAAGAACAAAAGTGATAAAGAAAAGAAAATGAAATGAATGGAAGAAAGAATGACGAAACGAGTGTAAAAGGGACCTGGACGTCGGGCAATAAAATGCAAGGAGTGCTAGCTATATTTAATGATATTTTATTAATTACGTTATTAATTGTAGGCGAGCGGAATTTAAAATAATATTTTAAACCGGTTACTTAACTAATCAGTGGCGAATGATAAATAATGTCTCTCGACATTTAATTATAATACCGACTATGGCTTTCCTGCGAGCCTCGCAAGACTATTATGCAAAGCCACCGTCTTTCCTGGAATTTACCGGAGACATTTTCGACAACGAGAGCGACGAGAAAAGATCCCTGCGAATAAATACAAGGATGGCTCGCTCTGTGCAATGCAAAAGGAATGGCAATAAAAAACGAAAGAAAATTAAGGTGGCGTGAGAGAGAGAGAGAGAGAGAGAGAGATGAATGGGCGCTCGGGTGGAAGAAATGCCGGGCGCGCGACAGGGGGGTGGCAAGTGTAGGACAGCCAGGAACATACGATAACGGTGGTCGATGTCCGACCTACGCCAAGACGAAAAACTCGGTTAATCAGAGGGCCATAATGTTACTGCGGCCAGCTGGTGGCGGGCGGGACTCTTGGCGATGTTCCTCGAAGACGTCGTTATAAATCGCAGTCCCGGCACGTGGTCCCGTGCGCTAATGTGCGGCTTTCTGTGTCGCCACCGCCGCCTCTTTCCACCTCGGGCTTTCAACTTTTTGTCCAGCTGAGCGGCTCGGGCCCCTCCCCCCCTATCTCCTTCCCCTGATGCTGCAGCCGCCGCCGCCGTCGCCGCCGCCCCTATCTTATCCGGCGGCGACTTGGGAGGCCCCGAGTCTACCTAAAGCGCAAACCTGACCGACTCGCGGATACCTTCATGAATATTCCGGCTGGCCGCTCCATGTGCATTGTACACAGGAATTCGATTATTTGTCTAGGCACTCTCGGCGTATCTGCCTCGGTAATTTTTTTCCTCCTCCTCCTCCGGCTCCTCCGACCCCCTGCTCCTCGACGAGCTCCCGTCCCGGCTCGGCCCAGGGGCACCGCTCGGCCGACCGCTGCTCTTTAGCTCGAGGGGCCTCGAGAGCGTAACTCGATAAATTATTTAAATCCGGCGCTCGGATGGTCTAAAAAAGTCTTTAAAGCAGTGCGAGAGCCTCCGGCTGAGTTTCACTTTTATGCAATGATGGAGGGGGTGGTAGGAGGGAGGAGAGCTGGGAGCCGGGAGCAAGAGGACCGACTCGACACAATCACATCCAATAAATTATCTTGCTTTTATCGCAGCTAATGTTGTTATTACTATCATTATCATTATCATTGTTATCGTTGTTGTTGTTGTTGTTGTTGTTGTTGCTGTTGTTATTGTTATTTTTATTTTTATTACGAATACATGGCGGCAGAAACGCATCGAATTAACAATTTGAAATTCAGCCTCGCACAGCGCACGCTCCGCCACTTATAAGACCCGCCTCTTGTAAATCCGCTCCTTTCATTATTTTCCATCTTTTTCGGGCCTCGATACGATAAAGATAAGAAGTAATGATCCCCTCCACACCGCCTCAACCGCTAATGACCAAGAGTCATTAATCGCTACGCGTCGATTGACAGTCTCCACTCGTCTTAATAGGACGGAGAGGAGAAAGATTCGTGCCACATCGAGATTCCGAGGCTGAACCGGATGGAGATGAGACCACCGCGACGGAATTACTAATTATCTCGGGATTACTCTGACGCGCTACGCTATTATTCAATTATTGCGAGTGATTCTCGTTCGAAAAGCCTTTATCGGGGAGGGTGCGACCGATAGATCCGATCGGAGGGCAAAAACTCCGCGGCTGCTTCCTTACGAAGGAGATACAGAGGAGGATAATTGCGCCCCCCCCCTCTCTCTCTCTCTCTCTCTCTCTCGGATGACTGGCCGAGCTTCTCGGCTTGGGCCGTTAAATCGGCCAACGAGGCGTAACGAGGAGGTGCGGTGGGCTCGGCGTAAAAGTCAAATAGAGCCGCGGTAATAGCCTGTTAACTCCTCGAGGCTCGATGCTCCGCGCGAGCCTGTCTTCTATTAACTCGGTCTCAGCCCTTCTCCCGACCCCCTCCCCCTCCCCATTACCCCCTTTCCAGACTCCCAACTCCACCAAACTTATTTTTCATCGATCCCCCCCAGCCCCCGAGCCCCCGTGTCACCGTGCCACCGTGCCACCGTGCCCCCCCCCCCAGACGACGACGACGACTCTCGACCCACTCTGGAGAACTCGCGGCCCTCCCTGAACCTTGTTTCTTTTTCTTCTTATTTTATTCACTCCCTTGTGCCTGCCAGCCTGCCTTGGCCTACCATTGACCCGACTGCATCGACGACCCTGCGAACGATTAATCGAAATCCCCTGTACGTCGAGCGACCTTAATCCTTAAAGCTTGACTTCCGCAGAAAGTCACAGACCGATGATAAGCATAAATTAGCTCCCCTTCTTCATTCCCATGGTAATTTAGATCGAAAATTCTATAGAATATCCCGATAGAGACCAAAGCTTTACGAAATACCGATAACTTTTGTCTCTCGCCTCGCTACCGGACTTTTATTCCTCTCCAGTGATTTTTCAATTTCTCATTACGACCATAAGCTCCTCGTATATTCGTCTACAAGACCTTAGTGTCTAAGCTTCAACGTTCCCTCCTACATTCCCTTAAAACTAAATAAGGACCTTTTTCTTTTTAATTATTTACCGGAGCTGATAATAAAAACTTTGGAGCCAATGCTCAAATGTAAATTGCCGATTTATTTTTCTTATCAATTAAGCTTTCCTTTTTGCTTTGATTTTCCCCATCACGTACCTCCAGTCGCAATTAAACGAACTCTTTAAAATAAAAACAATTATCCACATTAATGTATTTTCATTTTTTACCTACTTATTTATTTATCGATCATTATTCTCAATATATGCGGCTGTGTGCATATGAATGCACGAAGTCTTTCAATATCATAAAGTGAATTACCTGGTAATACGTAATTCTCAAAGATCAAAACACATTCTTCGTAATTTTACTATCCCTGAAATTATATATATATATATATATATATATATATGTGTGTGTGTGTGGACCGTTATTTCAAATAATTCCGATACATTAACTTTCATTCTCTTTTAGTTGCCTGTACTTGTCGATATCAGCGCTGGACAAAATATGCGTTACATTACCTCGTTGGCTTGATTGGGTAATAATAGGAATCACCCCACCCCTCCCTTACTATCCATTTTCTTATAATTACAACATAATTTTCTGCCTCGTGGTGGCAAGTATAATTTCCTAAGCAGGGGACAAACTGGCGAACCTGCTCATTAATAATTAATTTCATGCGTAAGAACGGGTTACAGTCGCATCACTTGTAATTAGAGCTCCTGTTCATTATCCGACTCTTCATTACTTTTACAAGGACTCGAGCAAGATTTTGTAAGAGTTCAGTTAAATCTTTCCCGGGTTCTTTCTCACCGGGCATTAAGAACTTAATTTACGATTATAAACTTGATCCGTATTGTATGGGAATGAGCTGATAATGTATAATAACGGTTTGTTTTTTTCAAAATAACTTCCGTTCCTTTATCGAATCACGCTGATTGACTCGTTAATTCGTTTTATGACCCTTGGATTAAAAAAACTACGATCCATTACTGAAAATTATTATTATTATTATTATTATTATTATTATTATTATTATAATTATCGTTATTATTAATTATTAATTATTATTAATTATTATTATATTGTTATTAATACAAATTATACAGATATTCGTAAGAATTGAAATTGCTTATTTTTAATTTTTCCCCTCTACTCAATAATTATGATATTACTTCCCATGATTTTAATGTATTAATAAAGTTAATGAGGTTTTCCTTAAAAACAAATAAAATCTACATTTTTTAAAAATGTGCATTGTATTAACTTTTACATATATAACGAGAAAGATTTTTCAAGAAGTTTTTAAATACAATATTATGTTAAGATTATCTTGAATCACATACGTGGCGTGCTTTTAAAAAAAAAAAAAAAAAACAGGGACATTAAAGACGTGCAAGTATTAAGTGCAGAATTTCTAACGATGTTGACAAGTATGCGTACCGTTATTCGAAAATTCATTCGAAATTTTGATTATAATACCACGTTAAGAAAGTTTAGTGACTCTAAATTTTAATGAGTTTCTGAAAATTCTATTAAATTTAAATTTCAGTTATCTATTTAAAAATACCCATGTATAATACTGTAATCGTCGCGGATGTAACACAAGTACAATCGAGTGCAGTTAATAAAAATTGCGAATAAATGAAAATATTTTCCTTTAATTTGAATTAAAAATATTTAATATACGTAAAGCTCGAGGATTTATAATTTAAATTATAAAAATTGCAAGTCTAATTAATCAGGAATATTTTTTCCTACCTTTTTACCCCCTCCTCTGCCTCATTATCTGTTATACTTTCTCATAATATGAGAGAAACAAGTAAACTGCAATATTTTGAAATAAGTATATTTAATGGCCAGTAAATATTATTAATTTAAATATTTTCTTCGTATCGATCTATTCAACACCTTATTATCATCGATATTATCCTGAATTATAGGGAAATTAAAGCGATAATTAATGTAGAGGCTCGATAGCTAATTGTAACTTAGTGAGATATGAATCTATTATATTGGTCGGAATCTAATTGCAAATAAAATCAATTGTGCAATTAATACGATTATTTTCTAATTTAATCGCGATGATTAAGCTACGAGATTTCCACTAATACTGATTAAAGAGTTGGGATGCAAATCCTCTAGGTAAGAACTTGAAGAATGTATCAGTGTCCTTATAAGAAATAAATTCATTTAACGTAAGTAAAATAAATCAATTATTTATAGCGCTTAAATAGAATACGAGGGACTTAACGCTTTGAATAAATAGCTCGATCTTAAATTCAGATTATAATTGGTATTTTTTATTTGGATGTTGGTACTGAATATTTCAGACCTTGATTATTTACATTTATTATTTACTATAAATGCGGGAACGGGATTTCATTATTTTTAAAATAAACCTCCGGATGCGAGTCGCCTATGTTGATTCTAGTATTAATATGTAATACATACATTAAGGATCACAATGAGGCAAGAAGTGAATTACGTTAAGAGGCAAGAGTGAAGTTGAATCTTTAGCAGCGGCGGGAATAGCGGCGGGAGCGGCACCACCAGCGACAGCAGCAGCAGCGACAGCAGCAGCAGCACCACCACCACCACCATCACCATCACCACCACCACCACCACCACTACCACCAGCAGCAGCAGCAGCAGCAGCAGCAGCAGCAGCAGAGCAAATAAACTTCAGCCTCTCGTCCGCGTCTGCCACTGCATTGCATATGCAAGTTATGCATGTTACATGTCCAGGATAACGATGTATGGGAGAATACATAAGGATTCTGGCTCGGATCTTATCTCTTCTCATCCGCCAAAGGCTTTCAACCACGTAAGCGCATAATCGTGCCCGCGCCCTCGACTCGTATTTTCTTCTATTTATAAATAATGACTTGACTCTCGGAGAATTTTCACTCTTATTTTCACCGCCGCCTCGTCACTCGCGCCCATCCAAGATAGAGAAAACTCCCACGCGTCTCGTCCCTACGCACGCTTAAACGCGCCTGTGCTCGTGGGATGCGCCAAGATCTTTTGAAAAATTTCATCTGCAAACACCGAGAAATTACACGCCTCCGGAAGACTACTTAACCTTGCATTCTTTGACACTTTTTTTCCTTCGCTGTATTTCTCCTCGACATTTGCTTGTCTCGGTATGTGGGTTTGTAGTGCCAACGAACTTCATTTTCTGTGCCACCAAGCTAACGTGTAACGGATTCAAAGCTGTTTCATAAACTTTTAATTATCTTTAATCGCTTGGATTCCGCATCGACTTATCAATAAATACTTCCAAGCGACAATTCACTCCTATTCGATCCTCAACTATAACAATACTTCTTCTCTCGCTGATTTTTAATGACTCTTAATTATTATTGCTATTGTCGTCGACGTTGTTGCTGCCATTAGTATTATTATTACTAATTATTACTAACTAACTATTGTCATTATTATTACTGTTATTACATCGCCGGTAAGGCTAGGGAATAAGGAATATAATTCAGCGATATGGAATATAGTTCATTTGTTAAAAAAAAAAAAAAAAAAAACTGATAACAAACGTTATCGTATCGAATGAACTTTTTTATAGAACTATCTATATTTGTAAACATTGGCAGGACTGTCGGGACCAGCGGCCAAAGATATTCGAATTAATCTTATCAAGGATAGCGGTCGGGGGCAGATGAAAGTCGGCGTCGAAACGATCGCGGATCGATTCCGTCGAGCGAAGGCCAACATTAGCCGTCGACTCGCCAAATGCTGCATAATCATTTGCATGTACCCGCTCACCCCCGCATCGGACCACCCCCTCCCCGCGCAATGTGCTCCTTGTACTTCTTCTCCTTCGTCGAGGCAAGCCGGGGGATAAATATTTCATTCCAGGATAAATATTACCGCTGCTCCCCGTCTACTTGTCGCGCCGGCTTCCGGCACTTTATGCAAATAATCCCTGGAGCATCATCATCTCCTTACTCCGAGCGGGTTTTCGCTACATTTGCTAAAGGAGCAGTGTCGCTGCCAAGGGGATTTGCATAAATTATTCTAGCCGATTGGACTTACCAGAATCGTGAGAATACCCTGCTCCCAAATAACCTAGACAATTCCCCGACAGCTACCCTTTATCAACCAGCGCAATTGTTTATAATTAAACAGCTCTAACCATTTTCCAACATTTCCCATCAATTTCTCGGCTCCATCACCCTTCCGGTTCAATAAATTATTCCTGTAACTATTGCTTTTATTGTTAAAGCCCGTTATAGAAACTAGATTCAGAAGAATCTAAATTCCATAAACATTGTCGACCGCTTTAAAAAGCTTCTCCAACAAGTATACAATATCTTGACCTACAATTTTTTATTTTTCAAAATATATTCCTCGCTGCAAAGGAATTTTAATGTATCATATTATATATATGAGATACATATAAAACAAATTGATTTGTTGCGACATTAACGTAATAATACATTAACGGAGAATAACTGCATTTATTTTTTATTTTTAACATTCTTTTAAATTATAAATTAGATCATTTACTAGATCTTTGTACTATTGAAATACAAGCTTGTAATTCTGTTTATTAAAATGTTTTTTTTTTTTTTTTTTTTTACACAGATGTATCATTATAATGAATTTTTTTTATATGCTCAGTTCCTTTAAAATCATATTTAATAGATATTTCATTTGATTTTTACTTGGTAACGTAATTAAAAACTTCGTATTGAAAAATAAAGAAGTAAAAAAATAAGAATAATAATAAAATCATCGCTTTCTCGGTAGAGAAAATGATCAAATCAATATTTTGTCGTCAATTAAATCTTCGAATATATATCCACTTAATTTATGAAAACGTATTTTCATCAGTAATGGGAAAATTATTATAATTTACAATTCAATAATTAAATTTTTAATTATATTCCAACTAAATTTTATTAATCGAATAAACGGCGACGACTCAAGTAACGGATAAAAAAATTAGGTATTACTTAAATTCTAAGCAGTAATATTATAGAATTTAGTACTACCATCAGCTTATATTAGGAAAATGAATGAATATTCATTAATATTCATATCCATTGATTAACAGAAACAAAAACAATTATTTATTAATATATTAACGTAGAGTAATTTAAAAGAGTCATTATAATCTTGTTTAGGATTATTTTTATTATCCTTATATTGGGCTATATAATTAAATTAACACTATCCCGTGAGTTATACACATACGCATTGAGAAAAAAAACTCACTTCAATAATCTATATTCCCGTACATACACATTTCTGTGCATAAATAACATTAATATCTATATTTATTAAAAATCACATGTAATGAAAAATAAACCTTACACAGCGATATGAAGGTAATTATAATAAATTTTCTGGGTATTGTAGGTTAGCATGAAATGATTCTTTTTTTTTTTTTTTTTTTTAGAACAAGCACTAGTATTTTTAAAATTTAAGAAAGATTATTACGAAATCTTTTCAAACAATTATGCTTTACATAAATATTCTGACATCATAAGTATTAAGCGCTTAACGTTACCGCTATAAATTGAATTATTCCAACGGAAAGTTAATTATATATTATTTGCTTTAATTTTTCGAGAAAATTAATCAGCTAAAGAAGTAATATGCGGCTTTAACGCAAAACCTTAAAACAATATGTCATTTGGAATGCTATTTAGAATCCTGTATTGTAGGTGGTAAATAAGGGGGCGAAAGTGGGAGGGGAAATAATGTAATAAAGTTGTTACAGATTTTAACGAAGTTGTAAATGGTGGAAAGAGGAGGATATTTGGATGAGCGTATAGTCAGTCCTCGCTAAATTTACTTTTTTAACTTTATTTATAAAATCAGGATATATTTTGAAGAGTACTTGAGGCTCGTAAGGAGAGATAAGTTGGCGATAAAGTTCGATGCGCGGACTTGAAGGAACGTAGTACCAGGAGTCAGGCCGCAGCTTCCCATCATCGGGATCCGGTTAATCAATCAACGCGGGCCGCATTCTCATGCAGGGATTAGAAGAGCCGGGACCAATGGTCACCATCCGTTCCATTGGTCATGTACACGTACGCGCGCCCTTCCCTTCTGCGCGTATGCGTATCCAGATCCGCGTGATCGGACGCTTATGGGCTTCGCCAACGCGCACTCGGCTAGGCTATGATTAATGAATCCCTTACTTTAACTCTTTCGCTTTACTCTTAATTTTAAGGGAAATTCTTTTTACTCGCGTAAATTATGTATAAAGATTGTTATTACAGAGGGTGGACATTTTGCAGGAAAAGCTACTATCGACGGACTTTTGCGTCTTAATTATGCGCTTCTCTTCATTTATCGTACAACGAAAGCATGAACCAAAACTTTGAATTATAATAATTCACACGGACGCACACGTGTATGTTTACGTGCACAACAAAGTAAGAAACTGTTGCTCGAACATTCAAAAAATCGCAGATCAAGATATTTATATTCTTCGGAAGCACATTAAGCAAATTAAATGAGTTAAAAATGACGATTCCCAAACTAAAATTCGAAAATTGAATTTTTTTCATAGTTAATATTAATTAATAATTAATTATTATTACGATTATTATTTTATTGTTAATTCGTTATATGAATAAAAGTTTTCGCTCTAACGATAACTTGTATCTGCAGTTCTTTCTTTCGGATTTGAATCTTCTTTTTATTTAATGGTCAATTGATTTACATATACATGTATGTATCTGCTGTACTCTCTCCGAGCGAGAGCAGCAGTTGATTATGGAAAATGAATGAAATTGCAATATAAAACCGTGATAACTCGATTGCAGCTATAAATTAAAAATTTTTTTCGCCAATGTAATTGACATTTGCTGCAAACTGCATTGCTCATTCCAATTCATCTCCGTACCTAAAACATTCAAACGGATTATTCCCTTTACAAACACGGACTCTCTTTAAAAGTGAGCCAATGAAATAAAATGGAATGCCAGAAATTTTTTCTTTTTCTATTCAGAGGACGAATGACGACGTTATACTCAATGACATTATAATAATAATGACAATAAATGGCCAGCCAAATAGCGTATTCTCGAAAACGTAGGAGAAAATTTATTAGAAAAAAACGGTCGGCAATGATTGTGTTCATTCGAATGACTAAGTTGGTCAAGCTGCGTAGTTCAAATAAGAAATTGTCGAAAGAATAAGCTTTCGGAAATGTAGGCTGTACGGAGGTTCCTGGAATGGTCAGTAACTGATTAAAGATAAAACTTATTTCACTAAGCGGCTGCTTTCTTACCGCTCTCTCTCTCTCTCTCTCTCTCTCTCTCTCACCTCTCTCTCTCTCTCACTTACTGTTCGAGACTTTGAGTTTGAGAGGCCGTTCGAATTATCTCTCACTTGGTCTGCAACGAAGCTGCAAAGGATCAGGTTTCGGTGCGTGCGGTCGTGCTACCGCCATCGGCTCGCGTACGAGATAAATTCATGAATGGCCCTCCCTCGCGCCCCCGTCCGGGGAACCGGGGTCCCCTCACCGCGAGACCGCCACCGCCACGGCTACCCCCTTCGCCGCGGTGGTTATTCGGTTGTTCGAGAATGGAGATTTCATTCTTCACGAGTTAATTTCGCCGCTGGGAAAAGAACTCGGTCTCCTTAATCGGGATATCTCAATCAGCGAGGATTTCCTTTTTTGCCGGGCCTGGTCGTTCTGCATATATATGACGCGCAAAATCGGCGTCGTGGATTCCGGTTTCTCGGGGGCCCGATCGCTCGCCGGTGCGTTATGCACGGGAATCGAAGGACCCGAGGGCGAAGGCGAGCACCTGTCAACCTTCCTTCCCCGCTGCCCCTTCAAGTCAATTTGCCTCTCTTTAAATCACCGAATTCTGCACAATTTCTCGTCCCTTTCATCCGCCTCCCTCCTCCCGCCTCTACATCTTTCTCAATTTCGCCCGAGTCTTTTATTTGCCTTTTATCTTATTCACTCATTTCGTAAGAGGACTATCGTGTTCTGAGCGTGTTGTCGAGAAATTAAGGAAAACAGTGTAAGCCGAACTTCATGTTTGTTCTACTTTATATAATATCCACGAATATCTTGTTATAAAAGCGAATACTTGTTTTATTAGTCTAGGCCCTGGAACTCCTTTTTTTCTCCTTCCTCCTCTCACATCCTCACCCATCCGATCTCTCTCTCTCTCTCTCTCTCTCTCTCTCTCTCTCTCTCTCTCGGTCTCTCTATGGCGAACGGCAATAGCTTCGGCGCTCCCAGCCTAGGCGAAATCTTAATGTTATATTTAAATTTTAAATGTCCGATCAATTAATTACGTTCAATTAGTAGGTAAACAGTGTCGAATTTATGTCCTTGATAGAGGAAGTTTTGCTTCGGCGATACTTCAAATATTCGGTGAAGTCAAGTTTCGTAAGCTTTTAGGTGTTATCTGAGAAAAACAGTTCCTTACATCGAGACTCGCAGAGCTTCGGTCTCTCTCTCTCTCTCTCTCTCTCTCTCTCTCTCTCTCTCTTTTCGAAAAATAGACATTTGTAAAACACAATTTCAACTTCATCCAGTAGGATTTTTTGTATAGATCCGTGTTATTACAGCCGCGAACAAATTTATGTAAATATTCCTTTTAAATATTTCCCCACTCCATCTACGAGTCTCCTTCTCTCGGGCTTTCGAGTCTTCGTTTATTTTTATTTTTCTTCTTCTCTATTCCTCGCCTTCCGAATACTTCAGCGACTTTATTCCGCGCGCCAGAGAATTTACTACCTGACTTCAGCTGCTCCGAGCGAAAAGATTTTAATCATTCTAATAAAATGCTCGTGAAAAAGCTCGTGAAACTCGCCAAGTAGAGATGTAGCTTAACGTAACGGACTCGGAAAGGCGAGTATCGGTGATTTTGAAGAGAAATAAGCGCTGCCTTGTGTTTTATTTGCTTAAAGTCGAAGCTGCAGCCTCGAGGGCGGCTACGGGCTTCAGAGCGCCTTTAAGGTTACGCGCATTCGAGAGGAAGAGCCGCCGCGTGGGCGAGGAGGGCGAGGAGGGCGAGGTAAATGAGTCTTCGAGTCGTGTTTACGTTTCTTCATACGGGAGGAAAATGATAGCAGCGAGCCTTCATTGGAGGGAAGACTGTCACGTCTCATTTACGTACAATATAATTCGCCTCGGTTTCTTTATGTCTCGGGTGTTTAACCTGGCGATTAACGTTAATGAAATAATAACAGAGTGGCGAGACGATTCGAGGCGGATTCGCCTTTATCTCGAGGAAGGATCGTAACGCGCAAAGTCGTCCGCGTCGTCGTCGTGCCCGCCCCACCCGGCTCCCCTCGCCCACTGTATGCCAGTGCCCTCTCCCACGGGTCTCTCCCGGTCCCATCGGCCTCCTTCTTCTTATCCGGATAACGTATAGTCGGTAGTCCCCCAGCCCCTCCCACACTTCCGCCGCATAAAATCCAGGAAACGGGAATTGATATTTTAATGGGGATGAGATGTCGGGCGGATGGCTTGATTATTCGGAGAAAGGGACTTTCTTGCGATAACCGCCTCTCCTCGATCCCTATCGAAGCATAGCTCGTCCTTCTCTTCCTTCGTATTCCTCCCCGCGCGAAAGCCCGCTGCCCCTCCCGGACCAGCACATTCTTTTACCAACGATTTTAATTCGTGCTGCTTTATTGCTTTACCGCAACTCTTCTCCCCGACATTAATCTGCACTATTCCCTTGTATTATTATTGTTGCTGTTGTCGTTGTCGTTGTCGTTGTCGTTGTCGTTGTCGTTGTCGTTGTCGTTGTTGCTGTTGCTGTTGTTGTTGTTGTTGTTTTTGCGAAGCCATCGGCGTTGGAGCAATCGGCTAAATCGCGACAGAGGACAATGCCTTACATGGAAATTGAAAAAGCCATCGTAAAATGCTTCCCTTTGATTTATCATCTTAATTTAAGAAATTAATTTGAAAATACTTCGAGGAATCCCGGACGGTAGTTGAGGTCCGCGTCCTTTGCTCGAATGAGCGGCCCAGTCATGCGCTGCACCCGAGCCATTACCTTCTTAAGCTTTCAGTATTTTATTGGACTTGATGTAATTGACAGTTAGGGACACTGGCGGATCAGTTTTGAAACGCGTCCAAGTAGTCTAATCCTCGTTGAAATCATTGAAAATCATTAACGACTAGAAATATTTTGCCGCTTTAACGGACGCGGAATTTATATTATAAGCCTTGCAGGTAATTGCAGGTACCAATCGACATTCTCCTTCCTTCATCCCGGCTTATGCCTTTAGCATAATGATACGTTGGACAGATGCTAAAGAAATACTTACCTCATGGTATTCGTCAAATTTTCAATGAAGCTAAGAAGAAACGAACGCCTCCTTTGTAATTCTTAATTCTACGTATTTTACGCTCCTAAACAAATATAATAACTTATTGAAGATTTATCTAAGGTACTGTATTTTATTTATGTTTTTGTCACGGTTAAGAATGCCAATTAAGCCGAAAGAGTTTAACTTCCTCTAACCTTCCTGATTCCCAGAGATTATGAAAGTATTGAAGCTAAGGTCGTTTTACCAAGCAAAGGATTAACGCATAATGTATTGGTGAATTTTATTAGTAAGGAATATTGATGCTGAAAAATTTACGGCCTGTGTAAGCTGGTATGATTCCTGTATTCCTGGCATGATCTACAATAGAGATATATACGGGCGGATTCATTAGTGATTGAGTTATTTAAAAACTAGACATATAAAGCCCCGAGACTTTATTACCAACGATTGAGCCTCGCTCATTTTATAATAAAACCTATAATCTATTATGAGATTTTAAATATTTCCGATACAATTATCTACAATTATTTATAATTATTAATGCTTATTTATTGGAAAAGCTTGAGTTTTAGTGTCTCTGTATTGGTCTGTCAGCGCGCATGCTCGTAAAAATAATACTCATTCTATTATCTAATGCTCCGTAATAAAATTGTGGTTTGAAGGGTTTTTACTCGATGAGAAAATTAGCATATTCCAATGTACGCGTCGCCATTCATAGGAATTGAAAATTATCAAACAGACGTTAAATCAAGCTCTAATGCGTCAATTTGTTTGTTCACCTGAAATTGATATGTGAGGCCGGTTGGCCGTTCTCCAAGCTCGGTAAATTAATATTTTTATAGTCCTGGAAAGATAATATATAAAAAGGAGACATTTGGCAGATGGTAGAATGCATATAGATGGCAGATGCGTTTAAATGGTATGAAGGCACTCGAAAGTAATCATCGGCTAACGTCGATGACGATACGGGACTGGGTCGAGGGAGAGGGGTATAATAAATAGATGGTCCACCTTTTCTTCATATCGTTATCGTTCAACGGTATTAGCGCTCAAGCTAATAAGCTGTCGGCCATTCGACTTATCGAAGCTGCTGGTTAATGCGCCGCGGCCTTGTCGCCAAGGCCGCTACCAGGTGATAAGAAAAACCGCCTTTTTTACATGAACCATTGTCCGGGTGCCGGTATAACGAAGGACTCCTGATTAAACGGCGTCACTCTACTCTACTGGCAATCCAATAGGAATTTTAAATCCGTCTTCTGGCTCTCTCGCTCGGGAACACGCCTACCGGCACTCCCAGAGAGATACGACGGCTCTCCCACCCACCCACCTCCCCCCTCCCCTAGCTTGGTTAAAGAGGCAGGTTTGGGCGCGTGCGCGAATCGCCAATCCTTACAATGCCAGCGCTAAACGTGAATGGAGCACTGGGCCGAGAAAGAGAGAGTGTGCACAAGGGACAGGCTTCCACGGACTTACGATGATTCTATCGGTCTCTTTACCCTAGTACCAGCCTATATCCCCCCCTCCTCCCCGCTCTATTCGCGCGTGTAATGCGCGCGCGCAACTCCACGCCGCGATACTCGCGTTCCCCACGTTCCCGTCTCTAATCGCGCTCCTCTCCAGCGAATCAGCCCCGTTTTTTTACTCACTTGTCCCCCTCCCCACACCCCACACCACCCCCCCCCTTTTTTTATTTTTTCATCGTCCTATTATTGTCGATCGTATTAGCCCGAAACGTCTTTCCAAGAACTTTGCCGCGATTCTAACGTCTTTTTTCCTCCTCACATTCTTATCGTGCTTGACATCTCTGAGCGACTCGACCCATTCACCCCCATAAACTATAAATTATATCTCTATTTCATCTTATCGCACTTCGATCTCGTCAATTTTTATCAGAACTCACGGGTTTCAAAATTCCAACGTCTTCGTTTACGAGCTTATCGCTCATCTTTCAAAATTCAAAGAGAACTTAATAATACGGCTGTGTCATAAAGCCTCACATTTTTAAAGACAGCAATCTATTATTAAGTTTATGGAAAATTTAGGCAAGTGTTATTCATAAAATAATTCCAAGACGAATTAAAAAAAAACACGTACAGCTCTTTGAATAAAATTCCATGATTTATTAGCCAGAGGTTGCTTTAGTGTGCAATTTAGCAGCTGCTTTGATGTGTTGAACAAGAATATTTGAAAGAATCGCAGAGGGGAAGAGGACCAAGGTACAAATAAGGATAAAGAAAGTGAAAGTTAAAGAGAAAATGTAATTAATTAGACGAAACGTGTTCAAGTAGACAAACTAGGGGCAAGTCAGACATGCGACGTATCGATGATGCATGATGATCAGCATGAGCTCGAAGACGGTATCGATAAAGATAACTCGGAGCTTCGAGATCGGGGATCAGAGAGTACGAAGGGCCGATTTATTAACTTTATCGGTCCTCGAAAGGATTATGAGCAAGTCGGCCAGCGAATAGAAGACCAAAAAGCGATACGACTAGTTGCAGATGAAATCGGTAGGTAGCCATGTTAGAGGTGTGCATAGTGGAGGATTATCGAGCTCAACGTCAGATTCGCTGAATCAGCAGAACCCTCGCTACTTAGTGTTGATTTCCAGCATCCGATCCGAGGCCTGGCTAAGATAGTTGATGCAAACTTGCGACACCACCTCCCACCCCACCTGGAATTCACTAACATGGAAAGAAGCTTAATGAACCTAACAATTCATCTGTGATCTGGAAATTTCATTTCCCTTTTAAGTACACGTCAGATCTTTCGGATCGTTACATAAAATTCGAATACTGGCGTACCCAAAGCCTTTGTGCAGTTTGGAGCTAATTATTTGTTCGTTGGGAACTCGATCGTTCAACCGATTCTACCAGATGGACTCTTTGAATAATTAGACGAAAACAAAAAAGAAAAAAGAAAAGAAAAGAAAAAGAAAGAGATTGATTCTCAATTAAACGATCAATAATCTTGTATCATTAAATTCGTTAAATGTACGTATCGCTCGATGAAAGGATAGTATGACACTTTCTTAGGAATATTTTTGTCATACGGCTCGCTTGATAGTTTTCAAGATTCTTATATAAGTTAAAAATTAAATTGTGAAAGTTTATCTATTGGTAATTAAAATGATTTGTTTATAAAGAAAATGAAAGTGAACGGAATCGTGGCCAACTGAAGATATAAACCGAATCTTAAAATTGAAAGTCTGGACTTTCAATTCATTATTCGAATCCTGTATCTTGGCGCAATAATTGTAAAATCATATATATAGCAGCAGCACAATATAAATTATTGCCATGAAAAAATACATTGTAAGTTTTGCGTGTTTATTTTTTCCCTGTATTTTTCGTATTCTTTGCTCTCTCTCTCTCTCTCTCTCTCTCTCTCTCTCTCTCTCTCTCTCTCTCTCTCTCTCGTTCGCACAAGTGAATATTTGTTTGCCAAATGCTTCGTGTCGCAGCCATATACTCACATGAGTTACGGAAAGATTACGTGCATAATATTATTATTGTTATTATTGCGTGTAAGCACTTTAGCTCTCGATAAATGTTTCAATAATGTTTCCGAGCGCTTCTTATTCCTAATTCAACGTAATAATGACAAAGAAAAGGAGGAATCCGTGATTATATTTACTCACACACGCACAGCTTATAATATGCATTACTTTATCTTTATTGAAATATAAATTTCAGCAATTTACATTTCGCTATTTCGATAATATAATAAATAACATCAGCCTTTCTTGGATATCAAAAAAAATTCGTATTTTAAAATATTTGTTTATTTATTTTAAAAGCGCTGGAGCCGCTATTTTTTATACGAATCCGATAATATATTAATTAAATATTATCTTAAAAGATTTAATAATACTTGTAATATTAAATCGAGTTTTTCTAGTTTTCAATATTTCCTAATGCTTTATGTTACTACTTATCTTGATTTCGATTTTTTTTTTTTTTTTTTTTTCCATTACTTTTCTAATTAGTAAACTTACGGGAGACATAAATCTACAACTAATAAGTTTTTAAGATTTCGATCGTGTTGGAGAATCTGAAATAGTCAGAATTTTCATCGATTTTTGCTCTGCCGATTCTTTACTCTTGACTACATGTCACACTTTTATAAAATATATAATCCATTTCAATATAGTATTCTCTGGTAATGTTGTAGCCTTGGAGCGTCGATTTATTTGAAGAGGGGAAAAGCGCATCTACGAGTCGTTCGTCACGTCGTTTATTCTTTTCTTTATATAAATACGCCGTTTTAATTGAATTTGATAAAATGAAGAGAAGAAGATATTGAGGAAGAGAGAGAGAAAAATTGGAACGTCAAGGAAAATAAGACAGGGGATTAACGATTACGAGGTGAGAAAATCTAGAACGAGCGTAGAAAATGTCGGTTCGTTAAGGAATTATGCCGAGGATAAGAGTTGAATGAAAAGTGAATATGGGAATGGACTTGGCTGGCAATATCGCTGATCGGTATCCGCTTACGTAACATAAAGCTCAATCGGGCGAGCGAGGGGAAGCTTATCAGCTTGTGGAAAATTAATCAGCTTATGAATGAGAGGTGAAAAGCACAGGCGGTGAAGGCCGCTCGGTCGCAATCTCGAACTCGATCAGGACCTCCGTTGGTAATAACGGCCTCGGGAGCCGCCGTCGCCGTCGCAATGACGACGGCGGTGCCAAGAGCCCCTGGCGCCGACGACCGCTACGACGACCGCGACGACGACGAAGACCGGGATACCGTGCTCCGAAGAACGATATACCTGGCAGCGCTTGCTCGCGCGTCTCTCCCCCACGTCCGAGCGAGCAACCGACCGCGTAGCTTATTTAGCCATTAGATCGACCACCGCAAGCTTTTCACGCCTATTTAACCTGCCCCGAAGCTCCCCTGCTATTCCTAGAATGGCTTCCTCTCGCCCAATGGAAAAGCCATTGCTTTTCTTCTTACTAACTGTGCTACTCTCGATTAAAACTTATTATATAACGCAAATACGTTGTCTCCAGCGGATCGAGCGCCAATAAATCGCTTGTTATTTTGCATTTTCTAAATACTTCTCGACAATCGATATTCTTATTTATAAAACACTTTAATCGCTCGACTGTAAAGTTCTCGCTGTTATGAATATTTCTCTCCCCCCCCCTCCTTAGACATTGTATGCTGAAACACATGTTTAAAGGCAGGATTTATGTGAAAAACCGCAGCTGGTGTAAGTTTATCTCTTGGCCAATTCCAGGAAGCGCTTCTCCGCGCTTATATTCAAAATTCTCCATCGAGAACTTTGATTTTATCCTCAATCTTCTTACGTGTATCTTCAAGTGTAATCTAGGCGAGATATGCCGTTCCTCAATAGGATATTTATGTATTGAAAATAAATCCAACTCCATAATCGTTGTGACGAAAAAATGCACGTGATCCTTTACTTCAAGTTAACTGTACACTATTTTCCCATGAAATTTACCAATTATATTATAACGCGTCCTATGCACGAGGCTCGGCTCAATACACGGTCATTAGTCATTATAATATTACGTGCTATCAAAAATTTAAATAACGTTCGATCACGATTATAGTTATTATTACATTGAATGAAAATCTTCCTTAATCGAATTGCCAATTAATATTTAGTTTAATGAAACATTACGTCATTACAATGGATATTTGGTAATATTAAAACTAAATTATAATCTTGCTGATCTTACTATAAATTTAATAAGATGTCGTGTCATAGGATACTTTGAATATTCGAAGGGAAACTTGATTTAATAGCGGCGCTTTCGAGGCAAAATGATTGTTTAAATTGCATAGAAAATACGTTACGAGTACTAAAATCAAGCGCATGCGAATAAAAGTTAGGAATTAGATTACCCGATTTATGAAGATTAGAGAAATTCCTTGCAAGTTAAATCATCTGCATTCAATTCATTCCTCGAGAAATTAAAAGTAAGTTTTTTAATCGCTTATTAACGATTGACGATTAAACGGATTAGCTAAATGCATTTTTTTTTTTTTTTTTTTTTTTTTTATTAAATTAAAAGTATTTATCGGCAACAATAGCAAAAATTAAATTATATTTTACGATTGTGGTTTTGCATCGCAGCATCGTATCGGTATGTCCTAATGAATAATGTAGAGCTACATATAAATGCAATTATTATTTATCATCGGTAACAATTGCATTGAACGTGAATAATCCAAGCAACGGCAGCGATATAAAACATTTTATGCAATGACGGAAGATTTCAAAATAATAATGTGAATTGATTTGCTGGTTTTATTTTCATCGAAGCCAACAAAGATTTTACAATGCGAGAGGCAATCGATCTACTAATACAGAATTAAATTAATGCGTACGTTTCTCTACTAGTAGTAATAAATGCCTAGACACGTCGATTCGGTATAGCATAGAATGGCGGGTTTCAGCGCACACATACATCTATAATCTTGGTTTTCTTTCAACTCCGACTTGGCACCCCCCCCCCTCGCTGGACTAAACATGGTTAATTTATATGATTTGCCTGATGTGCTGGTAGCTGTAACGAGATGATTTATCGCGGCAGCAAGAATCCCGAATTTCAATAGCGTTTCGTGTATGTAGAGGTAGAGGTATAGAGGTAGAGGTATAGAGGTAGAGGTATATAGGTAGAGGTATAGAGGTAGAGGTATGGAGGTAGAGGTATAGAGGTAGAGGTATAGAGGTAGAGGTATAGAGGTAGAGGTATAGAGGTAGAGGTATAGAGGTAGAGGTATAGAGGTAGAGGTATAGAGGTAGAGGTATAGAGGTAGAGGTATAGAGGTAGAGGTATAGAGGTAGAGGTATAGAGGTAGAGGTATAGAGGTAGAGGTATAGAGGTAGAGGTATAGAGGTAGAGGTATAGAGGTAGAGGTATAGAGGTAGAGGTATAGAGGTAGAGGTATAGAGGTAGAGGTAGTGGTTGCGGCAGAGGGGTAGGGTAGATAGGCGGTCGGTGGGGCAGCCCCGAGCCACAATACCGTTAATCATATCGTAATTTTAAGTATGCGGATATAAATTGAGATACAAGGTAGATTTTAAATAGCTGGATAGCAGTAATAGAGAGCAGTGGGAGTAGAGTCGAGTGAATTTAATTGATTATTTTACCGGCCAGTCCTTTTGGTCTTGAGAAGCATTCGTCGAAAAGTCACTTATGCAAACCTCTAGTCCAAACGAAGCTGCTAATTGCTTTCGCATACCTGCTGCAGAGCAAAATAAAGCAGAGAACACAAAAGTCCGTTCGACGTGAGCCCTGCCTTTCGCGACTGACTCCAATATTAATGAATACGGTGATAACTAGCGAACGATCACAATATGTGAGATAAAGAGGAGTCGATCGGGCAGAGCGTCGATCCTTATCTCCATGCATCCTATCACCTGTAACTGGTAATTGCGAACCTTACCTTCAAATCCTGCGGGCAACCACCCTGTAAACCACTCGCAAACACTTATTATCGATAATAATAAATAATAATAGTACGAACGAGCTCGATGGCGTTTAACAACAGTCGCTCGATCCATGCGAGCGTGCGATTCCCGTTTCTGTGAAAAGGTGACGAACTCCATGTTTCCAAGGCGTATTTAATGCTGTTGAGGCTTCTCTATCTGCGATCGATCGACCACGTCCAAGTCAAATGCTGTGGAATACAAACAGCAAAGCAAAGGCCGTTTATGATCATCTTCCCCAGACTCAAATACTAACCAACGACCTTTGAATATTTTACATTAGAGCTTACCAAGAAGTGATACCGAATACTGAAATTAAATACTGAATATTAAATTCTCACACCTCCAAGCTCTCGATACCGCACTTCCCGCTCGTCCCACAGCATTTTTACTAAAGTACAACTAAAGCACTGGTACAATAACCCCAATAACCTTCGCCCGCCTTTACTGCCGAGTAATCGCACCTTCACTACGCACTATACTTAATGAACATTTGCAGATGACATGAATATATGAAGCGCTGATTTATTATGATTGGCCGAATGAGTTTATGCAAATACCGAATCATTATCCTTGATATTTCTTACGCTTTTATTCAACAAATATAACGTTAAAGTATAAGCTATAATTTTTTTTATTTATTTATTTATTTTTTTATCAGTGAGCCTATTACCGTAATAGCAAACTTCGTCGGGCGCAGGGAATTTTTATCGGAAACTAATTCCACAGCGAATCAGGCACAATAAGGGACTTGTAATTTTGCAAGCCAATCGATCTCTGCGTCGGAAAAATTTTTCTCAGGAATTTCAACGCTTCAAAGACTTTGAAGATGAAAATATAATGAAGAATAAAATTAATAATACTACATTGATGCTTCTTTAATTTAAAGTAAGACCATTATCTCTCGTTCGTTAATTACGAAATGTTACGCGTATTTACGTCACGTAATAGAAATACTCCTGTAACGGATCAATAAACACAAATGTACATGTGTACATGGATTGGTATTGACTCAATTTATATTTATATTGTAACACCGGCTTATAAATCCAAATCCATCTAATATTGATGAGAATATAAAGAGCAGAATAGCTTACGACACTGGCAAAAGTCTTTTATGTTGGGGTTATTGGGGTTATTGTGTTCAACGAGGCTTCTTTTTATTTTAGGAGCGGCAACACTTCAGTTCTAATGAGCGTGCCAATGCTCCTGACACTTTTTAAACCTAGATTCTTAAAGTTTTTTTTCAAGCGTACCTCTACGGCGCAGTGGTGGGTGGGGGTCTTCGTAGATAGAATTATCGAGTGATATGAGCACGGAGTCGCGTACCGGTACTCGTAATAGATTTCTTATTCTATGCTTGTGCGTGATTGAAAGCGTTTTTCCGGCTCAAAATCTACGCGGACTACGGTTTATGAAAACCTTTTAGAATATAGTTTTGATAATAAATCTAACTGCAATTAGAGAGTGAAATCAATTGATTAAAATTATAGATAGTAGCTTTAAGGGGAGGGGAAGGAGAACATTGGCTAAGAAAATGGTGATAGCCTATTGGCGATTACCCGAGTTCAACTGTACTTGATTATTTTCCCGACGAACAAGAATTATTAATCTATAAGACCGGAAGCAGTATCTCATTTACCTATTAAAGTCAATCATTGACTGGTTTTCTTCTAGCTTCGTCCATCGGAGATTAAACTATGAATATTTATGAAGGCATTTAGCTTTTCTGGCATTTTATTTTATGGAAATGCAGACGATAACTTTACTTAGATCGCCTGAACTCGTGAAAAATGAAGTTATTTCAGCAAGTATTTAAAGTATATAATCGTTAGAAAAATATCTGATGTCTTACGCACGCGTGCGCACGTGTCTGTGTATATATTCATATATGCGCGCGTATCCGTATAACACTAATCTAAATATATTCTAGCTAACGGACGGAGCCTTTATATGCAAGCGATATTGTACGGTTTTGATACATCGCCGTGCCGTTGATATAATCTGGTGCACAATAACGCTGTTGACTAGAGCCGAGTCATGGCGACTTTCTTCATTAGCGCGCGATCTATCTTTAGCCAAGTGTCGAGCGCATAAACAGTGGGAGACAGAGAGAGAGAGAGAAAGAGAGAGACAGAGAGAGAGAGAGAGAGAGAGAGAGAGACGGAGTAATGCCCTTAGGTCAAAAACTCGGGAGATCGGGATTATAAGAGTTGATTGGAAGCTCGTTCGACGAACGACAAAGTTCGCTTGTAAAATTCAGTCCTCCCCGCCTGGAGCAGATTGACCCCCTTACTCTATCGAAATCCGCACGAAGTCCGAGGATCAGCGATAAATTCGCCAAGATTTTATGATCCTTGTCAGGTCCAGAGCAGCCTGGAAGAATAAAAGAATAAAGGTAAACGGCAAATCCGGGGCTGGCTTTTGAAACAATAACAATTAAAAAGGTATCGGAGTGGCCAGGGCGCAGCACGTTTATGCCCTCTGACGTTCTCTAAGGTAATCAAGGGATATCTTGTGGTCCCGGTGGACCTCGAGGGACCTATACGACGGAGTAATTTAAAACACTTTGAAAATGTCATGCGGTACGCGTTGATAACGCCACGATGATGATACACGAGGAATCCCTCCAGAGTCTCAGGGTCCGTCGTCGATCCTCAGATTATTCTCAGATTGGCCTCATTGCCGACTGCTATTCAATGTGCTCATTAAACCAAATGAACCAAAACAAAGATGACTACAACAACATAGTACAGAGAAAAATGAGATTATTATTATCAAATTGTCCTCCTTACAGTAACACAATTTTCATCAAGATATACGATTCTATTATCAAAATTAAGCTTTTCATTGCGTTTTCCCGCTTACCCTGCTGCACAGCGATGTTATTAATATTTTATATATTAAAATCACCTTGAAAACCTACACTGTTATATAATCTGCTGCTATTAATTCGAGAATTATTCTATCTTATTATTTAATGAATGTACCGTGACATTCAGATATGCATTTCTATCCCCTCCCTCTATACATCATGCGACTCATCGAATTCCATTACTTGTTATACTGCAATTTATTTAAGATTCATAACGATGTGTACTACAAGCCAGCCAAAATTATACACAGGCTTACGTGGAGAGAAATAACTTTTAATTTCATCGGTTAATCAGTATTTTTATAAAATTAATAACTAGTGTAGAATGAAAATGCATTTAAGCTAAAGCAAAAGTGAAGTTGTACAAATGCACTCTACGTACCAATTTATAAGATTAATTAATTATTATTGAATGCGTTCGGCTCATTTTTAAGAAGCCTTTCATCATTTATTAAAATACTACGTTTATTTTATTAACTAACAAAATAGATTTTACAATAATAGCTTGTCGGGTGTCCTGAGCCAAGTATATAAATAATAGTCTATTTATTGATAGTCTATTGCAATTTTTTGAGGCAATTTCTTCAACATATTATGCGTGTGAAACTTTCTCTTGCTTTCAAGTACCTATAAAAATACAAATATGTAAAGTATTCGCTAAAGAAGTTGTTCTTTCCTATCTTTGATGAAATGGAAGTCCTTGACACAAACGTCTTTGGGTAACGTAAACTTGATTGAAAAAATAACGTCAATATATTTAGTTATGCAACAACTTATGCATATCCATTCAAAAAAATGTGTGTGTGTGTGTGTGTGTGTGATTTAAAAAATTTTTCTACGTAAAACTTAAATTGTTTATGTAATGATATCGAATAAATTTAAAAGTTTTAATTTGCGTTTCATAAAACTTCTCTGCTCTTGTCTAATAAACTTCTTTTTTATGTAACATCCAGTAAATTTTATTAAATTTATTAGCTTAAAATTAAAATCCCTAACTTGTGAAATTTTAAAAAAAAAAAACAACGTAATATTCTTAATATTATTTATTTATTGCGTTTACAGCTGTCTCATCTAACGGCCTATAGTTTTATGCGTATCCCAATAGGGACACTGTAACAAACGATACATCACAATCATTCATAAAAAAATATTCTAACAAAGAATATTATTTCAGCACATCTCTTTTCTCTCGCAAACTTCATCCGGATTGATAAATTAACTCTTACTCGATGACAAAATCTGTGTAATTATTCATTGTTTCTTTTATTGTAACTGTCGTTCCCGTGGGAAAGGTAATAATATAAGTATTACGTTTAAAGTCTTCAATTATAATTAATATTCAGCGGATATATTACATTTTAAGCAAGCACAATAACATACTTGGTGTAAGAAATGGCAAATGTCATGTTCCCTTTGGCGATTTCGTATTACTGTACCTTTTCGTATAAAGATAATCATCTTCCGTAGGTACAGAGATCGTTTACGAACGTTCTATGTAATGAGAAGCGCGATAATTATTATGAATTTTATTATCTGATAAATTGATTACGTAAATAATGCAATTTACCCTGAACGTAATAATAAATCTGGAATTCACAGTAAAATGTTAAAACACTCTTATATCATGTTTATTTCTATTTACATTACAAATATTTACATTCGAAGAAAGTAAAGACCAATAATACAGGGAATACAGGATAACGTTGATTTTGTAATACCTTAGACTAAGTATTGGGAAATATTGTAGTAAGCATACAGAGAATGAAGAAACTTTTTGTAAATACAACTTACAATCGCATAAAGTTTTAAATTATAATTTTCATAAATATTTTCTATGATGCACTTCATATGACGTGCTTATCTTTACATTATTGAGTATTAATAATATAATAATCTGCTGTAATTTGTCAATAGATAAATAAGTTATTTGCATTACGTAAAAAGTTCTTTTCATTAATAAGGAAGAAATTAAAAGCGTTGGCATCACAGAGTTAGATTAAATTGCACTAAAAATAGACTATACATATATATATATATATATAATTTGCCATTTGTAATTGCTAAACGGAAATCGTCACTCGACCGTAAGAAAATTTGCTTCCTTTATTTATAAAGGATGAAGAAAGAAAGAAGAAAGGATAAGGAATCATTTATGAACCTAAACAATAACAGTAATAGTAATAAATAATAAAAAGGCAATGAAAAGTAAAAATCCGAAAGAACATCAAGGAATGATATAATAATTATAAATATCGTCAAAAAAAAATTACGTAGCTATTAAGATAGCCTATTAAGATATTTATATATATTATATATAAATATATATATATATTATTATTATTATTATGAATGATTGAATATTATGATTGAATATCATTCAGCGATAATTTTGCGCATATCGAGCTCACTTAAATATGATAAGATCTTGTCCATTATGACGTCCTCGGGGCTTATGAATCCCAATGAAGAACTGAGAAATTTGGCGGTATTGTGCATTAGCTTTTGTCTCTCGACAGCCGCGTTGACTCTGTAGGATAGATCGGCCCAGTAAACGGGAAACTTTTTGTAACAACAATTGTTTACAAAGGATTCCATGAGGTCGTGATTTCGCGAATAATCGATCATCCTCTTCCGATTGGCGGTGAGGAGGTTGTAAAAGCTGATGTTCCCGTAGAATTTCTCGCGCTTCAATGCTAAAATCTCGATGGCGCAAATTGAGTAATAGTCCCTGTAATAGGGATCGTCCTCGATCGTCTGGAGGTCGGAAGGCTCTACGGGTAATCCTTGAGACTGGAGCTTGGCGATGTGCTCGAGGAGAGTCTCCGCCCAGACCCTGTGTCCATCGCTCGCGACTCGAAGGATCGTCTCGCCTTTCGAATTCCTCGCGTTAACGTCCGCGCCGAAGTCGAGGCAAAGCCGGAGTATTTCCTTGGTTACAAAAACGTTATCCACCCCCGTGAACTTCAAGGTCTCGTAGATACGGTGCAGCGGGGTCGAGCCGTCGTTGTCCCGGTCATTGGCGTCGGCGCCGTAGCAGAGTAGCGCCCTGATCGAGTCGATCTGCCTATTGATCTTATCGTAATTGATCCTCTCCATTATACAGTGCAGGGGCGTCCGACCCTTGTACAACTCCTTGACGTTGGGGTCGGTGCCGCTGGCCAGTATGTACTCGATGATCTCCGGAAAATCAAAAGCCAGGTGAAAGGGCGTGACCCCGAAGGCATCCCTCGCCATGAGATTGGCGCCGCTCATAATCAGTAGCCAAATAATGTGATCGCGCTGCACGTGGGAGTGAAAGGCGCAGTGCAAGGGCGTGAGATCCGAGTTGTCACGGGCGTTTACATTGGCGGCTCGGGCGAGGAGCCGCTTGGCCATGTAAAAGTTCCCGGCGTTCACGGCTTTGTGGAGCGGCGTCTCGCTCCTATGGCACCTGATGTCGACCTCGGCCCCGTGACGCAGAAGCAGCTCCGCGAGCTGCAAGTCACCCGCGTGCGCGGCCATGTGCAATGCCGCGAGACCCATCTGATTCTCCCGGTAATCCAGGTCCGCCCCCATCTCGATCATCCTCTCGACGACCTCGAGGTCGCATATCGAGACGACGTGGACCATCGGGCATCGGGCCTCCGACAGGATCCTCGCCAGTTTTTCGTTCGTTACGCCGCTGACCTGTATGATCGACCTGATGACCGTGTGTATTATCGGGGCATAATCGACCAGCAGTGCCAGCAGCAGTGGATTCTTGTATTCCGCCATATCCGAGGCGCTCTTCAGCAGGCATTCCATCGTTTCCTTGTCGTTTATCTCCACCGCGTATTGCATCTCGCTGCACCACTTATTTATCACTGTCGTCGATGCCTGAAAAATTCATAGCTACAGACTCATGGCTGAGGAGTCCGAACGACACAAGCCGTCCATTCGCCAGCTCGGCTCGGCGATCACAATTGAAGCCTACTGCTTCATTCATTATTAATAATATGCGTATACATACATACATATATATATATATATATATATATATATGGAGAGAGAGAGAGAGAGAGAGAGTGAGAAGGAGGGGGGTGGGGCAAAAGAAATGAAGAAAAACGATGAAGAAGACTCCCGTTAAAGCGTCACGTGGTCCTTTGCACTGTGCACTTGGTATTGGAATCGAACGAAATCGCGCATAAATAATAGAATGGCTTTTAGCATTAAGACGCATTAATGGGCTAGTGATTCCCGTATTCGTAAAAATCTCAGTACATTAACACTGTACAAATTATTATATAATTTTGTAATGCATAATTAATATTCAACTTTTATAGATTACCGCGCATTATTAATTACAGAGACGTATATTTAAATATTTAAATATTATATCATACCATATCGATGGCGAAGGCGCTCGAGCTGCTTGCTAAAAATACAGTTGGGTGTACTTAAAATTTTAAATTTCTGATAGTCGCGAGAAGTATCCACCACGTAACTATTTACTTCTTCGTAAATCCTTGCTACATTACAAATCTGGCATTCCGAGAAATTACTTTAAAATTTATAATTTCTAAGGAAGTCGACATTATTTCTCCTTATTGTATTCGATTATCTACAATTGTAATTGAAAGGTATGGATTTTAATGCCGCACTCTTTTAATCTGGCTAAATTTATTTTTAAATTAATTTTTAGAGAAGTTTTAAATGCCAAGAGATTTCCCTTCGCCGGCTCCAATCTGACTTACGAGACGCGAGTGTCACTCGCAATTGGTCTAAATTTCAAAGGCCTTGACTTTTTCGACCGGCAGATCAGTGGAACTGAAAAACACAATAATGAAAACTAAATTATCAAACATATTTAACGTGTTATATATATATATATATACGAGCACACACACGCACACACAAAGAAGGAAAAATAAAATAAAAAGCTTGAGGTGACTAAGAGCATAAATAACGAAAGCCTCCATAACTATGAATTATAATATCGAAAGTTCTCTATTCGTTTATTTTAAATGTAATTCTATAGCAAACGTAATTTATAGGATAGGGAGATCGTTATATGCATATTTATGATATCAAATACAGAAAATTTAAGAAATCACGTTCTTCATATTCATTTAGTTATTCAGAAATCTGAAAATATGCATATTATGTTCTTCGTAACCTATAAATTAACTTAGCCATTGAATTATATTTGAAATAAATGAATAGGAGACTTTTGATATTTTGACTTAGAGCAATAGTTAATTTTCTTATTTATGTCATAGCTTATATTAAAAGTCCGTAGTAATATTAGTTGATTTATCTCCAAATCACTTTCGTTATACTTTTCGATCTTATCATTGGGATCGGGAATAAACTTCTCGAAATCAGATGGAAATTAATCAATTACGGACTTTACTCTACAAGTACTAATTGACTTTTATCTTCAACAGTTAATAAATTACCAAATAATGTTTGCTCGGCTGAATAAACAAATTTCATCAGACAAACATAACTGTATTTTTATTTATATTTACGCGCGTAATGATGTATTTATATAGGAGTAAGGAGAAAGGGAGACGGAGAGAAAGATAGAAATTATAGTTCAAAGGTTATTTGATTTAAGTGGTATTTATAAACAGATACCTTAATCAATATGGCGAATCTAGTTATGAGATTTGATTTTTGATACAATCACCGATCATATCTCTTAAACTATGTTGCGAAACATTTTTCTTCCTAACCTGTCGTCTTTTCATTTCGTATTTTTACTACCTTCTCATACTAAAAAAATCGACAATTCTTAATGTTGTATTACATCTTATCATTATAATCTTAAGAAATAAAAATTCCTATATGCCTCATTGAATATTGTTTTTTATTATTCAAAGAAGATAAATTGATGTTAATGGTTTGCGCTCAAAGGGATACAATGTTAATTAAGAGAAGAAAAAATATTAATTGCCGATTTTTGCAAAAAGGTATAATAAAATTCCCCGTGGTAATAACGTTTGTATTTTCGCAGCATAAAAAAAAGTATAATTCTAGTCATATTAAAAACAAAAATATATATATATATATATATATTAATAAATTCCGCTTATAAGTAAGATAATAAGTAAAAAATATTTATGGTGTCATGATATATTTTATAAAATTGTTTATATTTTCATGATCGTAAATTTATCTTTGCAAGACGAAATAAATAACAATATCTTTTATTCTGATCAATGGGGCCCAAATGTTTTTATAGAAAAATATTTTACGAAATCATAAGAGTATTATATAAATTATAAAGTTCTTAAGTCAACAGCATATTACATTACTTTAGTCGTACAAAAAGAAAAGAAAAAAAACTCGTTTGTATTAAATTGCAAGTAAATTTATTGTTATTACTATATTCTATATTTAATTTAGAAGAATTAGTATACGGCATGTACTGTACGAATATATATCAATATAAACTACCATTCGTGTAATACAAGTAAGATTCAAAATAGCTAAAATAGCTGCAAGGCTTTTATAAATATGATTACATTAAAATATATTTATAGAATATGCAAGAACAATAATGCACAATAGTATGGTTATCTAAATACATTGATAAAAGTCACGCGCGTAATTAAAATTGTGACGAAAAGAGTATTGCATAATTCAGTTTCAATAAACAATAATACACGTTAATTAACTCGTTATGGCAATGCTACTACAATTTAAATCTTAAGTAATATACAGATAAATTGTTTTATGTAAGTATGAAATAATTTTATGATTTATTAATACAATAAAAATGTATGAATTAGTTATTAGTAGAAGGGCGGGGAGGGGGGGGGAGTGAAGAGCACAAAACTGCTAATGATGGCATTAAACGTGCAGTTTTTATTGAAGTGTGCGCGCATGCGTGCCTAAGGCTGTGTGTTGAGCGAACGCTTGCATATGACAATTATATAGAGTATGTTGCACGTAGTGTGGTGAGTTTAAGGAAGAGTAAAGAAGGAAAGGCCGGGAGATAGGATATGATTTTCTGTACCTCTTATCGAGATTATTAATAAATAAATATATAGAGAGAAGCTGAGGGAAGAAAAGTTTTCTAACATTCGAGTAGTAAAATATTTATAATGAAAGAAGAGCGTTATAATGATAAACAAGCGTTACGAAATCGGTTATTTGGAAGTTTCATTATCGATAATAATTTATTCCAGAATCTCCGCATAATCTTGCTCTACGAGCATTTGATTATTTTATATTTAAAAACTGTTTTACAGAGCAAAAGTATCCTGGAAGTATCGCCAACCCGTACTTTTCCGCCTCGTGGTTCTGGTTAACGTAAGAGTAGCAGCCTTACGTCCAGTAACAGGTTACCGCTTCATAATAATAAGCACATACGCGCGCGGCTCTCTGCTGTATACGGCGAAAATGAGCAGCAGCGGCATGCCACTCGAGGATACAGTTTTTATATTTGACTAAACTTGGAAAATTTTAATGCAAATGGAAAATGGCGACAGTTAGTCGAACAGAGTATCGATATTAATGAGGAAATTTCAAGCGGTTCAAGTTCTTGTGGACTTGTCACCGTGTCGCCGCGGCGCATTGCCGAGCTGAAAATTCATCGTTTTCAGCGAGCAAAAAGCATTTCAATATAATTAGATCGAATGACAAGTATAACGATCATTATGAACAGTCTCGGGAATGTTATTTATCATTCGGTGGATCAAGCGCTGCTCTGCAAACACCGCGTCCACGCTATATTTCCGACAAAATTTAATTAAAAGGACACGATTATCTTAAAGATATATACATTGATTATCAATATGTACGTATGAGGTGAGCGAGTGAGAGAGAGAGAGAGAGAGAGAGAGAGAGAGAGAGAGAGAGAGAGAGTATTGGTAAAAATCATACGTTTATTAGCTTAGAGAAATAAATCAAGGCGCAACAACTAAATTGGTTGGAAAGTATGGGGAATTTATGACCTGAAATTTCATCCTTATTATTCTCTTTATTATTTTTTTCTTTTATTATTATTGCTGTTGTTGTTGTTGTTGTTGTTGTTATTATTATTATTATTATTATTATTATTATTCAGAAATGAGGGAAGGAAGGGTATGAAGAGAACAAAGAGAAAGTAAATAAAATCGACGGATGGGACGAATGATTTTTGCTATGCAATGGCAAGCGTAACAAAATACTTGGAATAAATTTGTGCAATTAAGGTCTATAATGGCGTCGGGTGTACGAAACCTACCGACGTCAAAGGGCGTAAGAGAAAAAATTCCATCCCGGATAATTAAGGTGTAATAAACCTGTATGGGTATGTCAGATTCTTATCAAAGCTTGGAGATTTATGCGGCATCGTGAGCAATTAGAACCTGAATACACGCGACTTACACGGCTCGGTTGGCTCGGTTGGCTCGGCCGGCTCGCGCGTTATATTACTACGGAGAAGGAAGAAATTTTAATTGCGAACGAGCGTCGAATCATTTCACTCGGTTGACACGGGGACTTATTGAATTAAATCATTCGGGCTGTACACGTGAACCGGGTCGTTGGACCGGGTCGTTGGATCGGGTCGTTGGATCGGGTCGTTGGATCGGGTCGTTGGATCGGGTCGTTGGATCGGGTCGTTGGATCGGGTCGTTGGATCGGGAATACTCGTCTCGTACGGCATTAACTTCGTCCGTTGGATCTTGTATTATTCCGTGCCCCTTCGCTTCATTTTTCAGCGAAAATGACAAAGCTTCGTGGGTAAAAGCCCTCGATAATAATCGATTGAAAAACCATTATCCTCGAAAAATATTTATTAGCATTGAATGGACTGTTTCCTTAATTAATGAAATTTTATTAGAATAATTAAGGCCCGTAATAAGGATTGTATATCAAGCTCTTATCTCCGAGCTAAACGACTCTTGCTAAAAGCCTTTAAATCTACTTGGTACTGCTACGAATATCAATATCTAGCTTCGGCTCTCATCTCTTATCACTTTCTAAGCATACTCAATCTACGAGCAGCTTTATACTTATCGTAATCTACGATAAGCTCCATATATTATTTATATGAGAGGATAGGATTTATTGTTTATATCAGATGTATGTTCGGTAGCTTAATAAATGAAAACTTAATTGAAATACGGAATTTACGTTTTTTTCTTCTTACTAGCCTAGCATAAATCAAACGGTGATCGGTGAAATACCCTATAAATTGTTATTTATAGGGTTTTCATTCCCTCTCTAAGAATTCAGGATTTTTGATGGATTTCGTTTCTATACGTTTGGATCCGTTAACGTACATTATATTATTAATTTACATAATATAAATTGCAAGCTATTTTTCATATTGTGCATCTCACCGTAAAATTTAATGCGAAACAAAAAAAATCTTACATAATATTATTTTATTTAATTGATTGTAAATGCAAAATAACTTACAAAATATTTATATTGTTTTATATGAAATTTTCTAACAGAAAGTATTTTGAATTAAGAATTTACGCATAATGAAGAAAAGGAAATTACTCCTTAACGAGGAATCTGGATATATAATTCAGCCAGATTAGCTTATTTTTAAGAATATTTTAATAACAAATATAAGAAACACTCATTTTACAGTGATAAGTTTTACTTCCACCCCCCCTCTCTCTCTCTCTGAAAATGATAGATGTAAATAAAATTATCCTTATAAGTAGGTAAAAAGAAAAGAAAAAAATTATAGAAAAAATAAACTTTTGAACGATCTTATTATTCTTAATAAATTTTCTCTAAAACGCTTGAATTATAAAATAGAATTAGAAATGTTCGTTAGGTAATATAATATCGACTTGGATATTTTGCATTAGAAAAAATCACGCTTACTGATTCTATAAGTCTTTTATTAACGTAAGCGTACACGTGTGTGCGTACATACAGAGCATGCATAGGGAAATTACGGTCTTAAGTCGTTATGAAATTTTTTTTTATTAATTTATTGAAGAAATGACAGCATTTATTAAAATTATTTCTGCAGTAGTTAATCTCTGAAAGTAAACGTGTGCTGAATGATATAGCTTAAACTACGATTAAGATAACTGACGTAAATTGAAACCTGAGCTCATATATTAAACAATATATTATTGAAAAGTAAATTAAGCGTTACAAAATATTATTAATATCGTGTTTACTCAACACGTAAAAAAAAAATAAATAAATAAATAAATTCATTAATAAAAAGAGATTGAATTGTTGTGCATAATTACGAAATAAAGATTATTTATAATACCGATTAACGAAGAAGAGGCAATATGATATAAATTTCCAAAATTTACATTTCACAGTCTGAATTGCAAATTTATTCAATATAAATCATATATCTCTATAGTCTATTTGTTTACTACTAATAGATATTCTTGAATATTATCACGTCATTATAATTCTAGTTTATCGCCATCATTATTCAGTTTGTGAACGTACTCCTAATATTTTAAAACGAATGCATGCATGTATGATAAATCTCTGTATTATTTAGAATTTGTTTGAATATGTGCACTTAATACTAACCAAATAATCTCATAACACTGTCACGATCCGAAAATTCGCTTACAATTCCTGTGTATACTCGTGAATATACAAGCTCTCGATTCTTAAAAACATCAAGAGAGTAATAAAATTCAATAACGTACGTTTATTAAGTTTAAAAAAAAAATAAAAAAATTATAAATTTCGTTTATTATTATAACGAAAAATAACGTTTAAGGCTGCAAAAATAAGCTTATTTACCATGTGAAACTTATCGCACTGACATTCAACAGTTCGCAAAGGCTAAATCGAAAGTACGTTTTTTTAAATCATTACCATTATTATTATTGATTATTATTATTGTTGTTGTTGTTGTTTATTAGTATTGTTTATTATTATTGTTGTTGTTGTTGTTATTGTTATTGTTATTGTTATTGTTATTGTTATTGTTATTGTTATTGTTATTGTTATTGTTATTGTTATTGTTATTGTTATTGTTATTGTTATTGTTATTGTTATTGTTATTGTTATTGTTATTGTTATTGTTATTGTTATTGTTATTGTTATTGTTATTATTATTATTATTATTATTATTATTATTATTATTATTATTATTATTATTATTATTATTATTATTATTATTATTATTATTATTATTATTATTAGTTTGTAGTCCAATTTAAGATTATTGACCTTATTTTCTATCTACTAATTCGCACATTTTAAGATACCGGATTTTTAACGTAATAATGCAAATTTATGCAAGAACTGCAAATAAATTTAACTAATCGAGATAGAGTTGATAGTTGTTATAGGTATGATAAGTTTTTATTCGCCATCATTAGATATACTTTCATAGCAGAATAACTCTCAACTATTGAGAAAGAATAGTTTATCCTTATTTATTATATTATATTTGGTGCTCATTACACGCCAAATAAAGTGTCTAATTAATTTTTAAGATAAGGAACAATTTCTTTCATACGTGCAGTTAGTTATTTTAAAATTATAATGCTTTTAAAATGTTTATCTCAATGAAAGGAACATCGACATTAAATAAAATGTGTTTTCGAAAAACTCAAAGTGTTTCTTAAAATTCTATATTTTATGAAAATGGTTGGCGGGTTGGCGGGAGGGGATGACCGGGGGACCCCCTTTCATTCTGAAAATCGATTGAAAATTTTGAATTGTCTTAAATGAAATGAAGTTTAAAAAATCTGTGGGAAATAAAATTAAGCGAATTGAAATCTCAGATTTCATAAGACGAATAAATTAAGGATTTTTAATTCAAATTCAAAAGACGAATAAATTAATTAAAATATTAATTATCAATATGTTGGTTATATAATTGAAAGGCATTTTGCAAATTCCTCAATCTATGAAATTTGTATAAACTGTAAATAAATCATTGTAGCGTACGAGGCTTTTTTTTTCTTTATTGACAGTTTTTCTGGAACCGAGAAATTGTGCGTATAAATCATAGGAGAATGGATAAGCCATTAATCGTTATAAATGCTCGCGTGTTTCTCTGATTGTGCATCGCGTAACATACAAATCATGAGAAATCATGAAATGACAACAATTGTACACGCTGGGACTGCAAAAACAAGGGCCCAACGAGCGTCGGCGCCGCTAATCTCTTCTTTGCGCTTATGTAATGCTCCGTCAGATCCAAGCATTAAGAAATATTCATGATAATGCTCGTGACGATGACGATAGTTTTAATATTTATATAGAATAGGATATATAGAATTCTGCAGCAGGCAGGATTGTTGGGAGTAGTTTCTCACGAGAGTCAAAAGGGACTGCTCGTTAATAAATAAGAAGTATTTTAAATATTGACTGTAGCTTCGGAGCCGAGAGATCGGCGAACGAGGCAGAAATAGTCCAGATGACGTTATCGGGGTTTTTATCGGGATTTTTATCGGGGTGTCCCGGACGATTATTCCCTCGCTTCGGGGTCGCGGATTAATTGCAATTGAAGCGATCTAAGCGAATTGTGCGGTGGCTATGGCGACGGGGATTCCCTCTCTCTTCGACAGGTTTCCGGATGGACCGGGATACTTGGCTCACATGCTACTGACATCCGGACACGCGTGCAAACCGGGGATCAGTATAGGTACGTGTCCTTATCGGCCGTCTCGTTCGTTCGTTCCCAACGGAATGCGTCATACCGGCCCTCGCTCGAGTTACGCTCGATTTATATCCACGAGCGTATTTATTCAAGAGCAAGAGTGAGGGAGGAGCTCCGCTTCTAGAGAGGAGATAGCGAGCGAGCCAGGGCTTACCCCCTTATACGGAACGTGTTTGTGCGCGGGATACTCGTACGGAGGGGAGCCCCGAGTTCTCGCTAAATAAGGAGCTTCGGTTGAGGAAGAACATTAGTCCTGGCACATTTAGGATATTCTTTAATCCTGCTTAGCGACACCATTGCCACTTGTATCTCTCTATCTCTCTCTGTCTCTCTGTCTCTCTGTCTCTCTGTCTCTCTCTCTGTCTCTCTGTCTCTCTGTCTCTCTGTCTCTCTGTCTCTCTCTCTGTCTCTCTCTCTGTCTCTCTGTCTCTCTGTCTCTCTGTCTCTCTCTCCTGAATCTTATAAATCAACGAGATCACTATCGCTGCACTGTTTTAACCACTCGATAAGGAAGTCAATTGATCCTTCTTCATGGCTACCGAATCGTTGTATGGCCGACTCTAATCGTTACTTTTCATTACACTTGTTAGTAGTTAAAGCTGGCAAATATTCGCTCTATCGCGAAGCAATTAAATACCTTTAAAACTATATTGATAATGAAAGATCTTAAGAACCGATGGCAATAATCGCAAGTAGCATATTTACGTTGGCTTTTAGTAAAAGCTAATATTTCATTGTATTATCTACGTATTTACCTGGGCATTAAGTAGCTTATTACTCCTCGAAAATGGCGTGCTCGGATTTGATTGAAAATGAATTGGACATAAACTGTGGATTACAGTAACTCAGCTGCTATCCTTAGGTAAAAAGAGCACGTGGCAGATAAGGAAGAGAGGACGAATCAATGACAGCGAGGCCACTTCGCTCTCCCTCCTTTGTATTCTGCCCTTCATATTTTTTTAAAGGAATCGACTATTACTTTATGTTCTTTATTTTCAAACAAAAACAAAAAAACAAAAAAACAAAAAAAAAATCAAAATTTATGGAATTAATTAAATTGTTATCAATCTCATGTTAAAGTTTTGATAATGGAATTTTTATTGACAATGAAATACAAATGTAGAATACTGCTATTTTCCTTTAGTTGGAATACGAATGCTTGAATAGTCAATATTACTTGTATTAGATTCTCGCGTATGATAATCACAAGTGGAAACAAATGTGTATAATGAGCTTATAGTTGTTGCCTCAAATGCAACAATGAAAACACGGCAATCGCCTCCCTAGCATCTTTTCGTATAAATATTTCCTATGATTAAAGCATTGTAAAATACGAGTACGTTCAAGATTATTTTTATTACTTGCTCGAGTACATCTAATACTTCGTTACTTAGTATGCTAGAGCTCAAACAAGCCATCGTGTAAATATTTATTGCGTTTGAACTTACAAGTGCAGATAATAAACTGTGCACAAGGAGATTATTAAAGGCTCATGAACTGTATGTCATGGAATAATGAAAAAGACAGAGGACAGGAATGTTTTTAATGCAAATTTATAAATATTATTTTTTTACTATATAAATTCTCCATGTTGTTTCTGCTATTAAATAGTATTAATTGTCGAAAGTAGCTCCAGAAAATAAAAAAACACCCCCCCCCCCAACTGCTCCTCCTCCTCACGACATGGGAGTCTGTCGACGCGCGGGTGATCGTATGCTCTATTTGACTCTACTTGATAATGCTCCATTTGGGTGACAGATTAAAATAATAAATAATAAAGACACTGTTTTTTCAATGACTCTCCGTTTATGTTCATTAGTATGCGGATTAGGAAGTATTTAGAGAAGTTACTGAGATATCGGCGCTTGCAGGCAGAGGTGAAAGCTGTAAGAAGCTTGTTGCAAGTTATTATCTATTTAGGACGGAAAGGTCCGCTACTGAAGTTATCCAGTGAATTATCTAGGATTGCCAGAGGCATTAGCAAAGGAAACTGTTTATCCGGAGTCTTATTTGCGGCCCGGCTTGCACGTGAGGTATTCATTCATTCGCGTCACCGGGAATTTAGCGCACCCAAGTATATTCTGAGCGTCATAAAAGATTCATTACGCTTGTGAGGAGTAAATAAATAAGACTTTTTTTTTTTTTTTTTTTTTTTTGTAAGCAGTCGATGGTTTTCCTTCTTTCGTTTCGCTTGACTTATAGAAAAGCCATTTTCTGCAATAATGAGTCGCACGCGGAAATGTTTGACGTTACGTAGCTCAATCAACTCTGCTAACCGCGTTAGCAGATTAGTAAACATTAGTAAATCATCGTAATGCATAAATATTGGTGAGATGCCGTATATCCAGTATATTCAGTTGACTTTGACTAGTAGTTGAGACTGAGCTCGTTGTACCTTTAATGAGAAAATCGATGCGTTTTCTACAGCTGTTGCGAGCTAAGCTTAATAAATTGCTAATAAGGGCGATTTATTCGAATTTACAAGTAATTTACAAGAATGAAAGTAAACGTTATTATAATACTGAGGCTGATGTTGCTGCTGCTTCTGTTGCTACTACTGCAGTCGATATTATCGATGCAATAATAGCAATAATTATGTACTATTGTCATAACATTAGAATATAATAAAACTATCGTTAGACAGATATAATTCAAAGGGAATAAAAGCTTTTGGTAACAATTGTGATGAATAATCTGAAAAGGAAAAGCGGCCATGAAAGGAAATAAATAACGGAACGAGTGCATTTAATAATAAATTTCTTTAAATTAATAATTTAGTAGTTTTGTAAGTGTTAAAAATAATGGCTAAGATATAGTGTATACTTAACTTTCAGAATAAATATGTAATTACATCACTTTAAGTCCTAGAGAAATTGGCAAAATAAATACTTAAAACCTTATCAGATATGTTTGGAAAATAAACAACTTGTTTCGTATTAAATATATTAGTTCCTTTCTCTAAATGTAGTGCTGCATTTCTGATGCTGTAGATTTTTATTACATCCGAATGATTTATAGACTAGTATTACGATGTCATTATTCCGAACACTCTCTCATCGAGTCATATCTTGGCGATAGCTACATCATAATTTACAACTATAATAAAAATGTATTATACTTCCTTGGCACCACCACTACCACCGCCACGACTTTTCCATTACTTTGAGTTTATTATAAAAATTTCGTTAATAATGTTTGTTTGTTTGTTTGTTTGTTTGTTTTTTTTTTTTTTTTTTTTTTTTTTTATTGTCCTTTTTGTTGAACCGAGTCAACAATTTAATAATGCAGAAATTATTTATGAACGGACTGGACTTTTGACTGAGCTCTCGCTGCTCGCATGGCCGTGTAAGCGTAAATGACTCTCGGATATTGTGTGCAGCGAGAGTTGGTCGATTTAGTCGAACGTAGGTGATGGAGGACGATCGTAATAGCCATCGTAACTACGGGCTTGTGCGACTTGTGTCTGTAAATAATGTGTAATAAAGAAAGGGCCGAGTAACGGTACGTAGACCGCGGAAAGGGTAGAATCCTCGTAGAGGACTCGAGCGCGGCCGATTGGTGCGTAAGTGGAAGTAATAATCGGCATAGAGTATACGTGGACCGAGCTCAATTCCGCCCCCTCGAGCTTTCGTCATGCACCGGAGTATGTGTTCCGGTCAGGAGACCGCGTGTCGCAGGATGCAGGGAATGGGAAGTCCCGATGCCGGTTCGTCGGCTGAAATTTATCCCCCAGAGGATGGAGGCGCCCATTAAAAGCTCCCACCGCAATCTTGAGATTTGTGTTGGGTCGCGGGGTAGTGGGACGACGGGGCGGCGGGGTGACGGGGTGCGCCTCCATTTCGACAGCGCAAGAATTTAATGGTCGTCGGGGCGAGTAGCGCTTAGAGGAGAAAAGAACCATTCAGCGTTACTTTTATTTATTTACTCCCGAGGCATTGATTGCCCGGCGGGGCGTAAAAATTCCGTGGGCGGACGAATTCAGAGAGAGAGAGAGAGAGAGAGAGAGAGAGAGAGAGAGCGGCTCCGATTACTCATACAGACATGTTGCTTATTTTGTTCGCAGGTGGTTTGGCTGACCGCAGTCCTTTGTACGCGGCTCGTTGTCGCCAGTAACCAGACATTGAATTTTTCCTCGCGGAAGCTTAAGGATCACGACTCGGGAGGAGAGCCGTTTACTGACTGGTAAGAACAACCAACCAACCTACCAACAAACTATGCTTTTCTTTACGTCAAAAGCGTTTGACTTTACGTTGGCTTGCAAGGATCGCGACAACTTGCGTGTGAGTCTCGGGGGTCGTGTGAGTGAGGGTGGGAGCGTGGGCAGTTAAAGTAAAATTTTGCAAATAAAACTCCGTGTTCTCTGCCCATCGAAAATTTATTGTACTATTGTCTCGAGCCATAAATTTCCCATAAAATATATTTCACCTTAATACAAAGATTGTTTGTTAAACATGCACACATCGTAATGTATTTTGATTTATTGCTATTGACTGCCGGTCTCTTCGCGACTCCAAGCCGCTTTGATTTTTATCATCATAATCGACCGAATAATTTATGCATATGTATTAGAACGGCTTCTACATTGCAAACGATTTT
This sequence comes from Ceratosolen fusciceps, assembly GCA_018883505.1. Lineage (NCBI taxonomy): Eukaryota > Metazoa > Arthropoda > Insecta > Hymenoptera > Agaonidae > Ceratosolen > Ceratosolen fusciceps. Next base: position 105,210 of record RCIC01000037.1, on the reverse strand, counting down.
ATAAACGGACTGATCGTATCTATAACTTTTTATCTCTCTCACCCTCTCTCCATTCTCCATCCCTCCCTCCCACCATCTTCTGTCCCGCCCTCTCTTCCACTCTCTCTCTCTCTCTCTGTTATATCTGTCGTTGTACCGGATTCATTAACGACAATATACTTATTTATACAAAGTTTAAGCTACCCTCATTTACATACGCACATATACATACATACATATATATATATATATATATATATATATATATATACATAAAAATACGGATTGTTGAGTTTTGTCTACTTTTCTGACTATTTTGTAAATTAAAATACACGTATTGTAGTATTTAACGGGGATAGAAACAGTCGTTGGATACGGTGAATTTTCTAATTCGCCATTAGCATTTAAAAGTGCCGACTTTTTATTGCATGAAAAGGACGTTGCCTGTTATTTATTTTAATGCCACTTTGAATGCATATGCGCAGAATTACGAAAGCACTTGCGAATGAATAATTAAAATTTAATGTATCAAGCGCGCAATAATTTCATAATATAAAAATAATTCCCTTTCGACTCTTAGAAATATGATATCCGAATGTGATGAAGGAATAATAATTGCAAGAGGATTGATTGAAGAAATTCGCAATAAATAATTGTAAATATTTAAAATTGAAATTTCTTCATAAGTACACGGGTATTAGTTGTACGTGTACATTTGTTTGTTGAAAAGTTTTTAATAAAATATGCTCGGTGAAGTGTTTGATGTCATTGTTCGAGCTGTGCTGGGATTCTTGCAGTAGGTCAGAGGGGAGAAGGTTATTGGGGATTGGCGATTGGGTGGCTGGGAGTGGTTGGGGGGGGGGGAGAAAGAGATTTTACGAAGCACAGATGAAATCGCTGGCTCTTTTAGGACGATGCCGCTCGAGGAGTCGACGACGAGGCGCATGACTTACCCGGAGATGCAGAAGCTCATAAGGCAGGAGGGCGGGGAGGAGGGCTTACCGGTCGACTGTTGCCCGACGATAGAGGAAATGGTTGAGCCGCGGGGCGGCCGTAACCGAGACAACATGTACGTCGAGCTCTACCGAGACGGAGAGAACGCGCAGCGCTTCTTCGAGTACTCGTGTAGGCCGGAGGTCCTCGACAAGCCCTGCAGGTTCATCGACCGCAAGCTCCAGGCTCAATCGAGATGCGTCCAGAAGTTCTCCTACACTTACGCCATCGTGCAGAACCCTGGCTCCAAGGTGCGTCCCTCCTTTTTTTATTCATTTTTTTTTATTTTTTTATTTTTTTTTTTTTGCTTTCTCTTGTTCTTCCCTATGGCACCTCTACTTTAAAATCTTCTCCTTTTCTGTCTACGGGCATTGGAATCGGGAGGACATCGGGTAAGGAAGCCAAAGACTTGAGTTAGCGCGCTACTTACGTTGATCTATATTTAATTAAGTGTATACATATCTTCTAGTGTAAGTGCTGCATTCAGTCAAGCTCGTTTGATCATTAGCTTAAATTTATTCAAGCTTAAGTAAATCCACGTTTTAAAAATTTTAAAACAAATTTAAAAAATTTTAAAGTTATAAAAATTAGTATGTAAAAAAAATTGCCTGACATGATTTCGTTTAGCCTAATGATCTAACTGGTCCGTCCTTCGCTAATTCATCTGGCTGAGTAATTTTATCTTTTGAATTAATAGTCGCAAGCTCGAGATCCGCGTATCGCTCGGTTTATCGATTACAAAGGCGTTAGCTTTGAAAATAACGGTCGCGGCTCATCATTCGAGCATTAAAATCTGAAAAATCGTCGGATTTCATTTTACCTCATTAACATGTTTTATTATATCAATACATTATCCTCCATACGATCTCCAAATGATCTCTGATTATATTTTTAGCCGAGTACGTGGATAATGCATAGAAGTAAGTGATCCTCTACGCGATGGAGGTATCGATCGGCCAGGTAAATCACGAGGCAGGGCGTAGCATCGGGTACGGGTACGGGATTAGGCTGTTGACGCTCCCGTGACCCCGTGACCAAAGTTAAATGTAACTTTGGGAATATAAATTGTGGAAGGGGTTAAGGGGATAAGGCGCTCGATCGGGAGAGTGACTCGTCATTTGTCGGCAGGAGAGTGAGCAGCACCGAAGGCATCGCCACAGGGAAGAGCAGCACCAGTTCCCGGCGTTCCCGGGCAGCAGCAGCGGCGCCTCGTCCTGGACCCTCGACTACATAAAGGTACGGAGCGGCTGCAGCTGCGAGGTCACGCCAAAGCCGAGGAAGAGGAAGTTGGCCGCGATGAAGGTCAAGAGGACCAGGAGCAGCAGGGCGCGCTCGCGTTTCGTCCTCGGCGGTGGCTACGGATACAGCGATCAAGCCAACTCCAGCGCCGAAATCTGACACGAGACGAGCGAAATAATGCCAAGCAGCTATTACCACAGTCTTATTAAACGTTTAAATTATATTACAATTAATGCGCGGCTCACGAACCCTCTTCTTTTTCTCCCTTAACCTTTTTCTGACCGTAATTTTTACCATTTCTTGTTTCTTTTTTTTTGTTTTTTTTTTTTTTTTTTTTCTCTGTTTTTTTATTCCCTTTTTTTATTTTTTTTTTTTTTTTTTTTTTTTTTTTTTTTTTTTTTTTTTTTTTTTTTTAAATATTTTTTAAGCTCTTTTGCGAGGACAGGCGGATTCGTTCGTAGACGTTTCTTTCTGCGTGAATGCAATTTTTTAGTGAAGTTGTTATTATTATTATTATTATTATTATTATTATTATTATTATTATTATTATTATCGTCATTATTATAATTATACAGTGTATCTGTATATGTTGTCTCTTACGACGTATATGTATTTATAAATATATATATATGTGGGTACGTATACGTGGACGCGTGTACGCGCGCATGGCTATGTATGCATACGTGCCCATGTGTCAATGCATATGTATATCTCTCTCTCTCTCTCTCTCTCTCTCTCTCTCTCTCTCTCTCTCTCTCTAGGTTTTGTATGCGGCCAGTTTTTTCTACCATTTGTACGTAAATGAAAAAGTCCGTTTTTCTATAATAATTTTTAGACAAGTTTTTTGTATTTTATGATTATTCTTAAGGAAACGAAAGGGCTTATATTATTGAGTTTTTCCACGCGTTGGCGTAGATTCGCTTATCTTTGTGTGCTTTTTGGTGCTTGGAGAAAATTCGCCATTGCATTTACCGAAGCTTTATGTGTATGTAAAGATAATGATACGCTGGTACGCCGGGATAGAGATCCATTTTATTTTACCGGATCTATAACCTGCTCAAGTGCCACGAGTTTTATTACCTCTTTAATTGTAATAACATAATAATTTCTCATTTGTCAACAAAATCATTAGATAAACAATTCTTCAATACAGTTCTTTATACTTTTAGTTTTAATCACTTGTTATTAAACATGTATTGACAATTTATTGTATCCGTCAATTAATTAAATGATCCACGTATAATGATGAGCTGCTTTTTAATAAATCTTAAGAAATTTCAATTGAAATAATTAAATATTAATTAAAGGCCACACATATACCTACACGCTACTCATTTTATTTTCCACATAGTGAATTCTTTCTCTTATGCATACTTTATTAACAGTTACAATATTGAAATTATAAAAAATAATTTAACGTATTTTTCATATTCATAGTTCTTTTTTTTTTTTTTTTTTTTTTTTTTTTGTCTTGTATAAAGACGGTTTAAGATATAGTTTTTTACATACTAATTTTTAAATCACAAATACTAGTCTTATGTTTTAAATACAGAAAATATATGCTAAGAAGATGTTAGTTTTTGCAATAGAGGGACAGAAATTTTCTCCACGCACCAAAATGAATTAACTTTAGTTTCAAATGAAACGAATAAGTATTCATAAGACGCGAAACTTTTTTATTTTTGCTAATCTACGGATTGAGTGAAGGAAAGTATAGAATCCATGTACCGCAATACGTATTTAATGTAGTGAATATAAATATAGAATATTAACGAATCATAAAAAAGTGAAAAAAAAAAAAATAATAATAATAATAATAATAACATGAATCAATTTGACATGTAATCATTTTGACTATAATGCAACTTACTTTTTTCCTGCATTTCATTTATTTATATCACTTGAAAATTATGTCAAATGCATGAGGTCTATAATTTTTTCATTTTCCTGCTAGCTGTATCGACAACTAAAGGTTTATATATTCTACTTACACGTCCTTCTCTAATGACATTTACACATTGTTTCATACGTATACATAATATTTTTATAAATAAAAAATAAATATAGAAATGATTACGAATAAATTTAAATTATTTTTAAAAAATCTAATACGAAATGCATATAATAAATATGTAATTTGTTATTACATAAAATTAGGCTTATATACATTCGTATAAGAATATAACTGATTTAATTATAAATAATTTTTTTAAATATACACATCTTTATAATTTATAAATAATTTATTCCTGATAAACATATGTTCTTCGATTAATCTTCGTAATTAAATAGAATACTACACTCTTAGTCGTTGAGCAAAGCAAACCATTTTTTACTTAAAAAAAAAAATTGTTAAAGTAATAATTAATAAATTTTATGTTCGTATATTTCTTATATTTTTATCTAATATAGTTACTGACACGCATTTATTCTTTTTTTCAAAAAACAGTTCTATTTATCATTATTCTTAAAGTGATGCAAGTAGATAAACAAAATAATTTTAACAAATTTAATCACCGTTTAATACAGTTCTTGTATAATATTCTGTTCATTATATTATTACACCTTTTCATTTTCTCTACTATTATGTAAACTTTGTATATAAATAAATCAACGAAATAGTTTATTGTTTGACGTAACCCCGATGCACTATAAAGATTTCTAAAATAAACCAAATTTAAAAGAAATATGTAGAAAATTAAAGAACACAACCAAGCATCATAGTTTTAATATCATTGTTAGTTTAATTTATTTTATTTTTTTTAAACTAGGTTTATAATTTATAATAGTATTTGGAATATCAAATTATGATATATATTTTGATAATAAAAGTTTATGTACATTTCATGGTACATCACGAATATTCGTTTATTCGTAGAAAATAAGTTCTTGAATATGTGTATATGGCGCGTCTTCATTATATAATAGTTCATACGTATCAAGCCTGTTATCAGAAAACGCAAATTGTATTTTGCGATTTTCACAATCAACAACAGCTGTATCGCATAGTTTAAATGTGTAATAACTACTGTCCTTTGATGCCTACGAAAAATAATTATTTTAATAGACATTAGAATAAGAAATTCAATACAAATAAGAATATAGTAAGAGTAAACGGACAAGATATATAAGACGTGCCGTATACATAACGTTTACTGAAATTTCTACAGGTTCTGCGAATGTAAAGTAATACGTATTCCCTGATTTTTCGGAATAACTGCAAATGCAATCTTTTGCGATTATTGCCCTAGTAGTGGTATTTCTTAATTCAATAATATTATTGTTATCTGCTTCAAAATAAATAATACAAAGTCCATACCCCACTAGGAATATTTTTGCATTCACAGTAAAATTGAAAAATTATAATTATTAGCCATATTAGTCAATTAAGTAAATAAAAATTATGTAATTGTTTAAATATTTACGACAACGATATAATGATAAAATAAATATAGTACTAACGTATAGTACTTCTTAATAGAATTTATATGATAAAATAATAAAGAAAATAGAATTCTTGTACATCTGAATTATTCAATATTTATAATAAATTATTAAATAATTTACATAGATTATTCAATATTCCTTACCGATTTACTTATTAGTACCTATAGTGACGCTTGCAATATAACGAACCGACTGGTTCTTTTAATTTTTTGCATTCATCTTTAATTTTGCATTCATCTTTAATCAAAGAAGCCCGAGGTATATCTTTAAATTCAATTTGTGGTTTAGGAACTAACGTCAAATATAAAAATATAGAAATAATCTATTAAACAGACAAAAAAGAATTATTGAGAAATAATTGAGTCGGAACTTCTGCTAATGAATAATAAATAAATAATTTTTTTAATACCTCACTGTCGGTTAATAATCCAGATTGTGCTGGGCCACTGGAAAATTCCTGCAACGACATCAATGGAAAACGAACCAGCGAAATAGCTCTGCCTAAGACAGTTTTCTGATTGTCAGAAGTTACTGGTAACTCTTTTCTAATACATTCTGCTTTCGACCATCTACAAAGATATTTAAACATTTTCTGGATTTATTGATTAAACATGTAACAAAAAAAAATTTATTATACTCTTTTTTTTATTCTTTATAATCCAAATATGTAAATGTAATTAATGTAATAACAATCACAACAATAATAATACTAATAAAATAACTTAAAGCTATATATATATATATATATATATATACATATTATAAAAGTTAAATGAACTAATTATAACTAGTATATGTACCTGACAACTGCATTAAAGAGTTCTATTTCTCTAATAGTTAATGTGTCACGCTCCAAAATTGTAATTAATGTATCTATATCAATATCAATGAATTCATCAGTATCTAATGCCTCACTTGTGGATTTATCAATAATTTTAAAACAACATTCAACAACTTCTGGTATACTGAACAATTGAACTTGTGGAAGAATTAAAAATACATTGTTCTCCGATAAATGTATTTTTAAATAGTCACAGCAGCGTTTTTCTAGTAAAGCTAGATCATATTTCTTTGCTGCATACAAAATAGGAAATACATTTGCATCATTAATTGATATCTCATCAGTATAAAGAAACGAAAGCATAGCTAAAAATGATTTTGGTTCTATATCAAGTATTTCAATTTCATTGAACGAGGTTGCTAATGCTCCATTGAACATAGCATCAAATACAACACTACCAGAAGAGAGTACTAGCTTATGAGCTGGAATAAAAGTCACCTCTGTATCTGTTTTAACAATGAAGGTCACGTCAGAGAGAATTTTGTTGTTAAACAGGAATTCGAATCTCTCAAGTACAGTTTTTTTAGTTCGTTGCCAATTACTTACAGATGATGCACAGAAATTTGATTGCCCATTTTCTAATGGAATGCTAGTACAAGCTGTTGCTGCCATTGCCGGTGTTAAATTATTTACTGAATTACTTCTAGGCCTGGTAGAAATTTAAATAATATCTTATCTTTCAAGTTCCATTTTTTCAATGTATAATTAAAAACAGTATTTTCAATATTTCATTATTCAAGATTCAGAATCTGAACTTTAACGTAAAAGGATATGATAGAGAAATAATGATTAATGAGACATTTTAAAATAAATTTTTATTGATTTTATGATTTTCGCGACTACATATCTAAAAATAGTTTTTATTAATTCACTGAATTATTACAGTTTTCTAAAATTAGAATTTATATACATTAAAATAAATTTTAAAATAAATAAATTTTTGTTTCTTAAATTTTTTGCTAGTATTTAAATGATTTTTATCTGAATAGCAGACATGATTTACAGGATTTTGAATAAAGTAAGATTTATGTGTAATATAAAATTCTTATACTATTATTTATCAAATATTGAATAAATATTAATCGATATTGTTTTATATCATATTTTTTTACTTTATCTCAATATTATCCAATAACATTGTTGAATTCCCTCTTATGTAAATTATTTTATCAGGCCTATTGAATGGTATTATTAATTTTATTAAAGTATTAATCTTATTAAAATTAAATTTAAATATATTAATTATATTTTCTAATTCAATCATTTGATTTGACTTGTAAATTACTTCATTTATTCGGAAAATAAAAGAAAATTGTTTTTAATTTCTAATTTATCCACATACTAATTTATTTGAACTGGTTATATTAACACTTTTCAATCAATTAAAATTTATTATTAACGTAACAGTTCTAGCTTTAATAATAATTTTATGTTTTATAAATATTGTAAAATATTATCACAATTAACAATAAATTATGTTCAGATATTAAAAGTGAAGTTTTAAGAAACTGTTTTACAAATTTTTTAAAATAATTTAAATTACTCATTACTAAGAATAAGTTACTTCATATAGTTGAAATTTATATTTACTCATTAGTTTTGTTTTCTTAAACTTTCATAATTACCTAATGAAACACAAGGTAATTAATAATAAATATAAAATGAAATAACTATAGTTCTACTAAAACATAGATAAAATTATAATTAATATTAAAACAAACTGTAACTATAAATAAAAGTTGATTACTTAGCACGATTACGGGTCAATTTCGATGATATTTTTAAGCAAACTAATTTATGTATAAAGTCAAGCGGACTCGTTACCTTAAAACCGAAGGGAAAGTTGCAAATCAAAAGTACTCTTTGCTTTACGATTTGAATAATAATCTCAACTAGGCGTTTTATAACAACACGTTTTATTTATTACTAGTGCCGAACTTGAGTATCACTTGTAAAAATTTGACCGGCTCGCACGTTTTAGAAGAGCAATGCTGAACTTTAGTAGAGAATTATACATTGTGTTCGAGAACATTCCTTAAAAGCCCCTTAAAAACAAAGGAAAGAGGAAAAACAAAAAAAGGGACAACGAGAATTCTCAGGTGGGGGAATACTACCTTCGACGGTGAGGAAAGAACATTATACTTTCTCTCGTTGCAGTGTATACACCTAATAAGTAATTTAATTAGTTAGGATATCAATTATTATAAGTTAAATATACGCAATAAGTTAAATATACGCATATAAGCTGAGTGCGAATCTCAGTGTAAGTTCAAGTGAGTCGCTGATTCCCGTGTGAGGGCAGCGGATCCTTGACGTGTATACCGATTAATTAAAGTAAGACACTAATTGTTCATATCTTTGTAATAATACTTGAGTAGCATAATATTGGCCAATATTAATCATAAAGGTTAGACATTAAGTTGCGTAATTATTGTAAACGGCTTTTTCCTTCTATCCATCGGGAGAAGGTTTTTTACGCCTAGGACGGCTTTTTCTTCCTTCTACAAAAGGAGGTTTTTTAGGCCTATAGGGAACATTCCAATAAACCAATTTCTTTTATTCAACAAAATTTAAATGTGCCATTTATTTACCCGCCACCTCATCCCTTTCTAAAAATTCATAATTGTAATAAACACTGCAACACATTGAAAGGGAACAGATGTACATATTAGTATATGAAAGTTTCTAGTCGGCTCGGCCGATAAGGTAGCCGCGTTGCTATTACCATTGTATATCAATTACATTCGTTATTTTAAATAAACTCCATTGACTACTGCATACCCGATGCAGTATTATGAATCTTGACAGTTTCATTCGAAGAAATCAATGGTGTAGCTGCTGTTTCAATAGCCTACAATTTTTTCTTACTCTGGTAAGTATATTAATTTTTATCCAAAATTAATTGAAAAAATAATATTCACTGCACTTAAGTTATATAATTAATTTTCTTCCTTAATAATTGGATAAAGGAAATTTCGTCAATTTTATAAGAAAATAACACACAAAGTAATTAAATTGATAAATAAGCTAAACGTATGGTAACTTTTATTGTCTTATTTATCTCATTGAATTGATATTGAAAAATATTGGTTCTATAATTTTATTAATGACAAATCAAGTTTAAATATATATAAAATCTTGAATTGGTATGAAATATTAACACTATCATAGAGATTTATATAGACTGGCTTCAACGATGCATTTTTGGATAGTCTTGGATGAAGAATTACTCATAAATGAAAAAGTGCTTACAAGATATGTAGCTCAATACAATGGTGCTTATAAGGTGAGATAGGTCGCTCAAAGAAATTGCAGAAGCAAGATTTTCTGAAATGCAAACAGTTGGAGCTATTTTAGCTAGAATATTTAATTGAAACAGTTATTGATTGAGTGCTAAATGATCCTAGTAAAACTCTGCATAAATCTCCTGTACATCATCCTATTCTAATTGCTTTTTAAAATTATAACTTTGGAAAGTGAATTATTGTATAACAAATGATGCTGTGCTATATTGTTATTTGAAAAGCAAGCAAATAAAATGACTGCTATGGAAACAATCGAGAATTATTAATTGGATGCAACACTGTTTTTGACTGTGGTTTAAAAATTTAGTTTTATGGAAAAGAAATTAGTTTGAGAATTAATAGTATGTTGTATTAAAAAAATTAAATATGTAGCTTGAATATTTCTATCTTAATTAATTGTAGCTTCATCCTAATAAGACTTAGTTTTTATATTTTAAATAATAGTATTCTTAAAATGAACAAGCTTTTTTTAAATAATCATACACATGTTTTAAAAGAATGTTGACAAGTAATATTTTATTATAAAATAACGAAATAAATAATTCCTTTTAATGAATGAGAATTTTCATCAATTCAAGTATGTAAAATTTGAAATAAAGCAATGTGAATTTAGGAAAAACGCAGACTTGAAAATTTATAAATATAAGATGTAATGGTTAATCCATGTATTTTAGAGATAATTAAATATAAAGATTTCAGTATCTGTATAACTTTTTATTTTATTACAGGTAGAGAAATATAAAAACGACCGATTAGAGAAAGTTCTTTTGGAAAATTTTGAGATATTAATCAAGAGATTTCGATGATCACTAATATAAAACGAATAAAAATTTATTCATCCTAATTGTGAGAGGGTCGTTTTAAAAAAATTTCCAGACAAATAAATGCTTTTCATAAGAAATCCAAAAGATGTACACGGCGAGGCAGAAGGTTTATTGGTTTGCAATACACTCTCGGATACTGGTTTTCTTATTGCAAATGATTTTCAATGCAATATGTCCGGACCACGAGGCAGACGCTTTCAGAATGCCGGCTGATCCGAACGAAGGCCGTTCATACATAGACGGGATAATTGCATTTGCCCTAGGAGGTCTGACCAAATGGGACGGGCAACACTACCAACACATCGCGGTTCATGGATACACATACGAGAGCACACTTGCCTTTTTCCCGTTGTTTCCATTGGCAATGAGATACGGCGCGGCCTTCCTTCGTATCGACTTGTCCCTAATTAATTATAGTAACCTTATTGTGATAACAGGCTTTGCAATAAATTTAATCTGCTTCGTTAAAGCGGCGCTGACTCTTTACGATCTCACAGAAATCATTTTCAAAGACAGCCAAGTAGTAGCTTACAGAGCGGCTCTGCTCTTCTGCATTAATCCGGCCAGTATATTTTTTAGCGCTCTTTATACCGAATCGATGTTCGCCTACTTGACCTTTTACAGTATGCTGGAAAGCGTAAAGAATAATCCTTGCGTTTTTTTGCCACTGAGTCTCTCCGCTATCGTCAGATCTAACGGACTCGTCAATATTGGATTTCCGATCTATACCTGGCTGAGAGATGTGATCGTTAATACGATACCCAATTACATGTCCGAAAATAAGTTCTATCATTCCAACAATAAATCATTGATTTTCAATTTCAGGCACATATTTATTAGCCTTTCGCAAATTGTTTTCCTAATAATATTGTCCTTGATGCCATTTTGCTTTTTGCAAATGCACAATTACAGCGAATTTTGTAAATTAGATTGGAATGAAACCTCTTTCCCCTATCACGTGCAGCAATACGCTCAAAATAACGATCTGCTTCTGAGAGGGAAACACGAATTACCATGGTGCTTTTTCAAAATACCCATGCCATACTCTTATATACAAAGTAAATATTGGAACGTCGGTCCATTCGCCTACTATCAACTAAAGCAAATTCCAAACTTCGTTCTCGCATTTCCCATTTTATTTTTAATGCTAAAGTGTAGCATTAGCTTTTTTACGGAGCACAAGTTAAAATTTTATACGCTAAAGTTTTTTACTGGCGATATGGGAAAGAAAAAATCGAACGCCAAGTATCCATTGGAGATGTTTGTTTTTGTTGCGCATGGATTATTTTTAACAATTTTTTGCATTGTTATTGTAAATATACAAGTAAGTACAAGACTCCTGTGCTCCGCTAGTCCTATATTATATTGGCATTGCGCTTTAGCAATAACTCCTAAAGATATTAAAGGAAATCGATACGAAAGTCAAGAAAATATGCTGTCTAAGTGGAAAGTATTTTTTTTCACCAAACAGCAACATTTGTACACAGAAAAGCTGGTTCTCGCATATTTTTTAGGATATACAATTATAGGTTGCTTTATGTTTCCAAATTTTTTACCTTGGACTTGAGCATCGATAGTATTAAAATGTAAAATACATTGCTTTATTTATTTATGTACAAATATAGTGCAAATACTGAATGTACAAATAAAAATTAATCTACTGTATGCCCAAATATTATTAAAAAATAAACGTATTTATTTTTTAAAATTAAAGATGCCTATCGATTCAATCTATATTACATTACTTCTCTTCTGTTTATGAAATGTAAAATATTTCATTTAATTTATATTTACAGTTTAGTACATCAATTACATGTATCCGAAACTGAACAATTTATGATTTAAGTATCGTGCTGTTTTTTATGTTTTAAAACTTCAGTTGGGGTAAGATACAATGTTTTTTGACAATCCGGGCAGTCATACGCGATGGCATTTTTCTTCCTTGACATGGTTGGCATCGATACTAAATTATCTTGTGAGACATTTTCTACTTTACAAGTACTCGTATGCTGTAATTTCTCTATAGCTGAATAGGTGCCCTTTAGATCACAGATCTTACATGTCCATTCAACTTCCGTCATTTCATATGCTATTCTATCACTCCATTCACTTTCTATGAGGCTGTAATTAAAACATTTTAATATTTAATTGAACTTACAAACAAAAAGTTTAAATAGTAGCAATATAGGTAAAATTTATAATTATGCCTTACCAATTATATGTAATTTGTTTTGTGACACGTATGCCTCCTTTTTTCTTATTTGCCTCACATTCAAAGTCAACTGAAAATGGATTTGGTTGTATAATCGTTGAGTTTTCTTCTCTTCCTACATATATACTTTTTAAATCAGCAATCAATAATCGTTTGATCGTATATGGTACAGACGTGTGCATAAACTCTACGAGCTCTCTACTCAATTCATATTCGATATTCTCAATATTTTCTTTCTTATTTTCCTCAGACATCGAAGCTAAAAAGTAAATCTAATTACATTTCATTTTTATGCATATGCACATTGTCGTATATTGTTACATACATTGTAATTGTAAATTCAATAATTGATCCCATTTTTGTCGTAGTTTTGCCACTTGAAATAAAAGAATTGCACCACTGTCAGGAGTCGGAAAATCCAAAGACAGCCATGAATCACAAACAATCCTAATTAATAATTCAGATTAATAAAGAGAAAAAGTACTGGTATATCGTACACAATTTAATCGAAGATTTTATAAAATTAATATTCACGTTGTGAACGTTGAGTTGGTATCAATTTCTTGAGAAAATAACAGCAACGTTTGTGCAGCTGGTACTCTTAGAGTATTTACTAAATACGGCTTCGTAGTTTCCAACAGTGATCTATTATAGAATTCAATGGATATTTTTTATTAGAAAAACTAATTTTTTGAAGCAATGAATAAATAAAAATTGCGTATAAATAAATATATTTACAAATATGCTAATATATGATGTTTAGGACTAATAGGAGTTTTCGATTTATATCCTGGAATCGAAACAATATCGGATTCTTCAAGTTGTAACACTTGTGGATGATTTCCAAAAAAGCTCATTGGATGTAGTGCAACAAATGGTTTAACTTTAGTATGAAACAGCTGTTCACTAACGGTCTAAAAATATCCATCTTAATTTTACATCGAAGTCAAATAAAATTTATAACATAATATACTATCGTTACATGTAATTTATATTACCTTGCAATAGTTAAATTCATCTGCAATTGCGAATTGAGGATATAGACCGCTACATAAAATTAGTTTCAGCATCATCAAATCCTTGTAACTACAAGCAGTCGAAGCCGTTACTAAATTACTAACTTGAGAAAAGTCATTTTTCATTCTAAATTCTACATCTTTGATATCTATTTCTTCATCTTCTTTATCGTCATCAATTTTTACACCATCATCTTCCAATTTCAACTGTTTTTTCTTTCTTGAGTCATTTTGTTTGTAAGATCGTTTTAACGATCTAAGTAATTTCATCTCCCCATATCTCAAAATTCGCTCAGAGCTTGTCATTTCTGAATTAATTTCAGTTGAGTGTAGTAATTTACAATCCTTAAAACAATAAATAACGAAATAATATGTATGATAAAATGTTCAAACGTACATGAAAACTTACTTCTAATAAATCCTTAAATTGAGTACGTAATTTTGTCATTTCATAAAACCTTTGCTCTTCTAGACCTCTCCTTTTACACCATTTCTTACTGCTACTACTTCCGCTTCGTGCTTCCGTATTAGCGTGCTTTATTTCTAGCCATTCTTTATATGCATTTAATAATGTTATTGGCTCTCCGTGATCAGATTCTAAATTCTTTCTTGATGCCTGAAACACGGCATGTTTTATACAGATTATAATATACATTGAAACTATAATCAATAAAATCATTAAATTAAGAATTACTTCACAATCAAGATCTCTATAAGCTCTATTGGTGAAAGGGCTTTGAACACTAAGAGCAGCAGCTAATGATAAAACAGGTTCTACTTGATGGAAAAGTGAACCCATAATCAACATTTTCCCAATAGTTATATCGACTGGAAGTCTTGCAAGAGTTTTTCCAATACTTGTTAATTTTTCATTTTGAGCCAAAGCACCCTGAAGTATTATTTAAAAATATAAATATAATTATAATTCAAATTTTCGCTTAAAAATTCAATGCTTACGTGCTCTTTCAAAGACAATATGGAATTTTCAATACTCTCTGCTGGTGGAGGTTCTATAAATGGAAATTTACGTGGATCTGGCAAGCCCATTGCAATCATTTGCAATAAAGATGAATCGAGTGGTACTCTTTGTAACTCAGGTGTCGAATACTTTTCAAAAGCTGAAAAGTCTTCGCTTGAATAAAGCCTGAAAAAGAAATCTATTTAGTTTCAAAGACTTTAAATGTCGAGTACATTATGTACGTAGAAAACAAAATTCATATGAATTGTATAAATATACATTGCATAATCTCAAATGATTATTAAAATTATAGATATACCTGTAGCACACCCCTGGTCCTGTTCTACCAGCTCTTCCTTTCCTCTGCTCAGCACTTGCTTTGCTTATCCAAAATTCTTTTAGTTTTTGCATTTTACAAATAGGATCATAGCTCATTTCTTTTACTTTTCCACTGTCTGCTACAAATCGTATTCCATCTATCGTGATCGATGTTTCTGCAATGTTCGTTGACACTATACATTTTCTAACACCATCAGGAGTATAGCCAAATACCTAACAAATTATAGTTTTGAATAAACAAGAATATATGTACAATTTATATATGAATATCATACTTTATCCTGATCAGCTATGGAAAGAGTACTGTGCAAAGGTAAAACAATCCAATTGTTGTTTTTTTTACTATACTCCTTAGCAGCTTCGACTACTGCTGTAATTTCACTCATTCCACTTAAAAAAATAAGTAAATCACCTCTTTCGCTAGCTGAAAATGTAAGAAAAATTAATTTTAATAAATCTTTGTTAACAAATTATAAATCATTTTTTTACCTGGATAGTCCTTATCAATTATTTGCATAATTTGAATGTATGGACTTGGATTGAACCTCTCAGTCTTGGAATATTTATCTTCTATAAGAACGGGTCTATAGTGTAATTGAATCGGATACAATCTCCCTGGAACCTTAAAAATAAGAAATTTTTTAAAAGCTAATTACAATAATCTGTACTGCTGAAGTAAATTACATTTTACTTACTTGAATAACTTCGACATCTTCGTTGGCAAAGTATTGACTGAACAATTCAATGTTGATTGTAGCTGACATTAAAACTAATTTTAAGTCTGTTCTTTGATTTATAAGACACTTCATGATGCCAAGTAAAAAATCACCATGTAAGTGTCTTTCATGAACTTCATCCAAAACGACAACATCGTATTGAGAAAGCTCTTCTTCTCCAGAAATCTAATAATTAATTAATTTCAGTGAATATAAGATATCTAATAGTTTTTATATATATTTTTAACTTTAATCATAATTAACTTATTGGGATATACGTTATTGTACTAGCAAATTCTTACTTGTCTTAAAAGAAGTCCTTCTGTAATGAAAGTTATTCTTGTATCTTGACCTTTCTGTTTTTCAAATCGAATTTGATAACCAACTTCATTCTTATTTTCTGTTAAAGTTTCATAAGCTACTCGCTTAGCTAATGAAATGCAAGCTATTCTTCGTGGTTGAGTGCATGCTAAATAATTAAAAATTAAAATGTACAATAAGCACTTTCAGAATTTTTATTTTAATAAGATTTTTAAATTCACCTATTTTCTTAAAACCAGCTCTGTAAAGATATTGAGGTACTTGTGTTGATTTTCCACATCCAGTGTCACCAGCAATTATAATAACTCTTTCGTTATGAACAGCTTCTATTATTTCAGTTTTATATTTAGCAACAGGTAAGTTTGATTGCTCAAATCTTAATTTCCTCAACTTTCCAAAACATTCTTTTTGTTTAAAATCAATATAAAAAGTGATAATATTTTTAAATTTATCAAGCTTTTCCGTTGTCAATTCTTTGGTTCTTTCAATATTTGTAAATAATTCTCGACTACTATAATTAATGGAAAAATTTAAACAATGTATTATATCATAAGTTTCTGGAATCCCAAATGAATTTACATTTTGTGAAATATTTTTATTGTGTTTTTTAAAAGTTTTTTCCATCAATTCAAATTTTTTAACAAAAAGCCAAAATTCATCAGTATCTTGAACTAATTTAAAATTTAATAAAACCTTATTCAAATTGTATTTATATTTCAAATAAGTAAAATTTGAGTCTATTTCATTGTCAGAATCATTTTTATCTTTTCTTCTTTCATGTTTTCTAGAATAATGATTTCTATTTTGTTTTGATGTGCTAGGTTTCATGGTATCAATATGTTTGTTTCTCTCATATTCCATTGAATGAGATTCATTTTTCTTATTTGTAATTATATCATTCACAGGCAAATTATTTAATATTTGTTTCTCTGATGTACTTAAATTTAAATGCCTACTTCTATCAGCAATCGTAGTTCCTTCTACAAGTTCTTTATTTTTATTACTACTTTGTCTTGAATCAGAATCCTTTCTGTTTATATGTTCAAAAATATTTTTTTTATATTCCTCTTTATTAATAACAGATTGCTCTTCATCACTACTTGAATGTTTAGAATGATGCTTATATTTATGTTTCTTATGTTTTTGTTTCTTGGAATGTCGTCCCTTACTACTATCACGATCTGATTTTTTATCTTTACTTTTATGTTTTTTCATATTTTATAATAAAAACTTCTACTGTACTTTGGCACTGTGTATGAATATTCTTTAAAGCATCAATACCTAACCAAAAAACAAATTCTTTTCCTTTAATTTTTATAATCGATTCTCGATAAAAATATGAATATTCGTTAAAGTCAAAATAATAAGCATTAAAATTGATAAAAAATATTTTATTGTAATTTTCTAACCTTAAAATAATTGCTAATAGTTTTAATGCTTTGTATCAAGCCAGTTGATCAAGAATAAATTGTCGTTATCATCTGAGGTAGAGAAATATAATAAAGAGTAGTATAAGAATTATTTCTTTACCGGCAAATACAATTTTATAATTTTTCTGTAAATCAAAATAAACATGCGTACCCCATTAGCTCTTGAACTAATTTGCTTTACCTAATTTTCAAATATTCCCAACTGTTCCCTCCGGCAAAACCTGTGCTTGTCACGTTACCCATATCGATACTGTGACGAATAATTTACTAATATTTATTTAAACCGTACTTGTTTATAAACATAATCCAGCATTGATTACGACTTGAGTCGTGGAATTGCTCGAAATTTTCAAATAATCAAATCGCCTATGAGAAATATAGTACAATTTTATTTGGTCATTAAAATAATTCAAATTTTTAAAGTTAAAATAATTTTATAAAAACAAAAAATTGTGAACTTTATTCACAAGGTTCGTCTCCTATGATAATGCATTTTAATACCAGAATTGATGGCAGTTATTATCAAACACTTGAGGCGTTCGATTCGGTCCATACTCAAGAAGGATTTAATTGCAATTTTCATTCGCAACCACAAGTTCATTTCGATTTATTAGCTACGCCAAGTATTGCACTATCTAATGATACTATTTTTTGGAAAATCAGATAATATATCTGCAGAAACAAATAGAAAAAAAAATGAAAAGTATCAGATAAGCGATCATTAAAAAGAATTTTAAAAATATCAGTTACAGATTACGACTCAAATGAAGTTGATATCGAATTTTCATAATCACTTGCCAAAAATACGAACGAAGAAGAATGAAACTTCTTATGCTGTTGCATTAATTACCGAAGGTTTTATACAAGATATTGATAAAAATGAAGGGTACGATTTAAGAGACAATACTACCGAAGATTTATTTCAATGTAAAGTTGGCCGCAGATTCTTAAGGAATGGTTTGGGATGAGGCAAAGTTTATTTGCTTTTATAATAAATATGAAAAAACGTAATTTTTTTACAGTAGATATATTTTTAAAAATTTTTTTAAATCAACAAGATATTAGAGAAATATTAGATACACTTAATAAGTGGGAGAGAAGAAAAATTGAATATGCTTTAGTTCCAGAAGAATACCACTAAATAACATTTAAATTTATTAAAAAATAATTAAAATATTTGTTTTTATAGAAATCTCCTACAATCCTTATACAAATTAGAATATTAGTTAAAATGGCCTAAAATAGACGTTCTACAGTCAAATAATGTGCTGTATAAGAACGATATATATATATAATATTAACAAGAAGGTTTAACTTTACGAACTTTGCAGTCTCAGCTATGACAAATTTTTCTGAACTTCAGTTACGAGTTTCAAATTTTTTTTTTTCCCTCTAATGTGGCTCAAATCATCCGTATTTATCGCCGACTCTCGCTTTAACGCCTCACATAATAAACAAATATCGCCCTCTAGATTCCTTCAATTTTATCATTGAATAATTAAACAAACGACTACACAACTGTTTACGAAATTACTATTACTATTGCTTCAGTGTACTGAACCTGTATTCAAACTTAAATAGAATACTTTCTTAATTAATATATTTCATATTTAAGCTTAACTGTACTAATGTTTATATAATCGATATATGGGAAATACGCACGTTCCTATCCTTTTTGTATTTTTATGAAAAGCATTGATTTTATACGCACTTCAAAGAGTCCAAACGACCATGAAACCAACCGTGAATAATTAAGTTTGTATCTTCTAGTCGCAATAGAAAAAGAAAATTTTTTTAGTAGCAATTTTTAATGGCATAGCTATGGAATGAATTGAAAAAGTAAATTTGATTCTTAATTTTCATTTTGCCAAGCAACATAGATGAAGAGTCTTGAAAATGTTGCGGTCAATGATAATCATCGACATCATTGAAGATTATTGAGAAAATCAAATGAATTTTACTAAATATTATCTCGTTTTCTTTATAAGTGATGCGTGACAAATATATGCTGCAGTAGATAGCAAAAGCGAACATAAGGTCGATGATACACATGTAACATTAAACAGTGTAGAAAGCGTACGGTATTGCCTCCACTTTTAAGTCACTGCGAGTACAAAGGGATATCTCTATCTTTTGTCGCATGACATACAACACAATCACGCGATAGAGTTTATTTGAATACGTAACTCCTTGTGCATCTAATCGTGTAAAAGATTTTCGTTTCATTTTTCCAAAGCATACGACATTAGTTATTCATTCACGTACGCAACATATGTAAGCAACGAAAATCGCATTCGTAAACACAACCATTATTTATGGAGGTTCAAAGTTAAGCTAAAGTCAACGTTGCAATACAAATTAAATTACAGAATAAGTATTATAAATATTAGGAATTCCATAGTCACAACTATCGACCAAATTATTATTTAAAATAAATGTTTTTACATTGAAATTATATATGTGTTATTCGATAATGTTTTATTTATATATTTAATGGATTTTTGTTAGTTATTATTTGAAGCTGCCAATCATTAGAAATATTTATTACAGCGGTTTATATAATTTTTAACAAAACATAGCTTCATAATATTGTAGACTTATTGTCGCTAATCAGTCAGGGAAGTAATAGCTCAGTTATGTACGTACACGTATCATTTTACTTATTCATTAATAATTTTATTAGTTCACTTATAAATAAATAATAAAGATCGAAAATGAGTATGATCTAATTAAGAAATTCTTAATATTATTATATCAGATACGTGTGTGTCATAAATGTTGAGTCATTGATAGCCAGTAAATATTTAAATACCTATGTATAAGTGATTTCAAACAAGTACTTACATTTGAATACGAAGCAGAAAGATTTATTATTATTCCTTATTTACTCAAAGTTCATAGTTAATCGGAAATATAACGGCGTTACATATTTCCCAACATGTTTTAATTGAAAAATCATTTTGATATATATTCTTAAATAAAAAAAGTGAAAATGTGTTTTCTTTCATTGAAAGTAATATTGAAAATAATTTAAAGAAAATTTAGTGAAATCTATTGAAGATTATGATTTTATAGATATTAATAAAATTTTCAGATGAACATACACAATACGATCATTATTCATTTCATAAAAGCTAATGTATCACGGAGTCAAATAACGAAACTTGATGGACGTCTTGTAAGATAAAATCTATTTTAGAAAACTAGTTGGCATTCTATCCATATGAGATAGAAAACAATTTACATTGAATTTATTTAAATTGAAATTATATTGAACACAAAGTAATTTAATCAAATTTCTGCACATTAAATTAGGAAACTCAGATGCTTTATATAATTTAATTAAAAACCGAGTTTTAAGAAGATAATAAACTTACAGAAACAAACGTAATAATTTTTTATAATTAGTCCTTATAATAAAATGTATTTATTCGCTTATTACATATACATTTGAATATTCCGTTAATAACTTTTTTTGTAATATACAAAAGTGATTTCAGACTCCAGGAATAATATATATTGAATGCTCGTCTAAGTTATTATATAATAATTTTTAATGTTTCGATAAGATGCGTATTAAAATAGCCAATCAACGTAATTAATCTCAATCTTCCGTGTATTTTACATTTGAAAGCTTGTTCGGCTAAGTGCTAGACGTCAGATTTTATTTACATATACATAAAGCCTAATCCGTTTTTACGACATGAAAGCTCAAACATGAAATGTTCTTCGATCTGTCAGATTTAAGTATTTAGCATCTTCGTTGAAATTTTAAGCTTTAGATTTGCTTAGGTTACACATTAAGAACTTATACGCAATCGGATTTTTTATAGAAATAACGAAACTGATAAAAATCAGGTTAATTAGTTTAGTCACTACTATCGTGCATTAGCTTATGCATTGTATAAGTAAAATAGAAAATCATAGCTGAAAAGTACTTTTTACATTTTCTCCTCTTCAACGTTATTTCTCATTTGCTAAGGGCAGCAATTATTGCAAAGTTACGAATTATTTATCTGTCATCCTAATTTAGACTATTAAAATTAATTGTCACATTTTTCTTATTTGTCTAATTATTTTCACGATTAACAGTAATTAAGAAACTTTAAAAATGAATAAATAAGACTAACAAATTATACATTTTTCCTACCATGCATAGGCTCAGGTAATTATATACATTTATATATTTCCGTCTGTTTTTATTTAGAAATTAATATATAATTAATTAGTAGGCCAAGGAGATTCTGATCTAATTCAATGATAGAGGGATATTTTGAATATTTAAACCAATAATTTATAAATAATTAATAATTTATTTATAATTTACATTAATATATAAATCAAAGCCAAAAAATTTTACACTATTTTATTATAAATATCATTGTAGACTGGAACCTACATAGATCGTTGAAAATCCTAAATTTCATTTTGAAAAATGCATTCTTCTTCAACTCTTATTTATTATTTCTTACTACAACATTTATTTCTACATCCTCACCATAGCTTATTAATTTGAATTTCATAGTACCAAGACCACGTGCATGACAAATTAAGTATCATTTTCATTTCCCTTCTCCTTCTCTGTTTGCGCATTGTGATATAGTTTCGTTTTGCCACGATTCGTATGCTACAGTACGCAGTGGAACAATAGGCCGATTAATTCTGCCATGGTATAGCATGAAAATTAATTCCAAGTATAAAGCAAAATGCCTAAAGCGAATTGCAATGACGTTTTTCACTCGTATAAATACAAATAAAAATCTGAGGCGTAAACTTAATCTTTATAAAAGCAAACGAGATTTTTCCGTTTCATTCTTTTCATTTTTCATGCTTTCTTTCAATAATACAGTTCTTCTCAATACTTGCAGTAACATAGATGTTAATTTTCAAAGAAATTGAATGCAGATTGCTAAGGTATTGTTGCTGTGTAAACTCTTATACAGATTTGAAACCGTGTTCATTTTGTCATATTTGCTGTTCTTTTATAGTAATGACAAGGTATTTTTAAAAAGTCATAATACTTTAATAGAGATGAATCAGCACTTGTTCGTAAAATTTTAATAATAAAGATAGACTTGTTTCGATTCCCTTAGTTTATTAAATATTTCTTTTTTTAACGTCTATTTATATACATTATCTTTATTTTACATGGTCATTTAAAATTTTAAAAACTTATTAATTGGACCATTCGAAATCGATTAATATTTAAGCTAATATCGTATTAAATTTTATGCATACTTAGACATTATTTTAGTAATACAGAAAATTTTGAAAAATATAATTTTATGCGAAAATTCTTTTAAAAAACATAACAATTGTTGTATTCGTGTCAAATTATAACGGTTGAATATAAATTAAAATTGATCAAACGTCGAGAAAAAAATTCAATCAAAACTTGTTTTGTTTATAATCGTTTACATAATAATTTTGCTACTTAGAGAAAATAAGCTTTTAGTGAAATATACTAATAAATAAGCAGTTTCAATATATCGTACATACGTAATATTAATAAGTGCGTTCGTTTATTCCCTGCACTTATTTTATAAAAAATCTTTAATCTCCTGAAATATTACCGTTTTTATTCATAAATAATATATAAATATAGTAGAAATTACCTAATAACAATTTAATACTTAGCATACTTGAAATTTACAATTTTTGAGACTGTATTATCTAATACAGAGAGTTTCCTTAATTTACATAAATTAATTTTATATATTTATTTGGTAATTGCGATAAATAATATATAACTCCAATGAGTTGTATAAATAAATTATTACTTGTGAGCGCTTTTGCACGAGTGATATTTAAGCACAATTTATGTAGCTTGCAATATTTTGAATGTCAATTAGATATTATTAAAATTGTGTTTTCTTTCGAATCTCTTCAAGTACAAGAACTATAAGTAATTTACATAGTTTGACCCACAAGCACATCGATATATTAATCTATAGAATTATTTAGTATAATAAATTGAATTATATTATAATAATTTTTGGCATTTGCTTTATAAGTTAAAAATAATATTTGAAAAGCAGTTTTGTACTGCAAGGCATAATATGAAATATGACGTTTCGAATTAAATTTGTTAATAAAATTATCTTTATTGTGACTTATTGTAAGATACTGTAGATGTATTAATTGATGCGCATTCAAGTAAAAATTATTATCATAATTATGTGAATAAAGAAACAATAATAATGCAAATTGACGATACTTCCTTCGTAATGAAAGAGTCAATAGTTTTTTAATTGGAGTACAATTATTGATTATTTTTGGAACGTTATAGAATTAGAAGATATATAATAAAGTAATTAGAAGAATTTAAAAAAAAAAAAAAAAAAAAAAAAAATAAAAAGAAAGAAGGAAAGCAAAATTATAAACGATTGTAATGAATTGTAGGAGTTGGATTTTATTGCGAAATTGAAATGTAAAACATTTTATAAGAAAAGGAAAAAGAGAATGGATATGTCAGATTATGAAAATGTGACGAAACTATAGGGAAACGTTAAACTGTTTATAGGATGATCGGATGGATTTGAAAGTATTTCTAAGGTGAGTCGTTGAAGAGTACGATTATCCTACGATAATCGTAGGATTGCTGAATGACAGTAGGAAGTGCGAGAGATCTTTAGGTGGCCATTGAAATTTCGGATTCGGATGGGAGGAGCGCCTTTCACCAAAGAAATAAACCCCGGGCCGTATTGAGTTGGCGTGATGTTGCCGGGGTCGTGGTCGGGGGAGTAGGGGGGGGGGCTACCGATTTCTACGGGAGCGAATTCTCTCGGTTTTCGATAAGTTCATCGGATAAGTCGAGAAGATGCGCCCTTGTCGGTATAAATGAGCGGTAGTAGCTTACCCGGTCGACTCGGCTCGCTTTTCGGTCCTACGTTTTTTGCATGGCTAGTAGTGGTGACACGATCCACGCGCGCGTAAGTGAGAGAGATGAACGGAAGGAAGGAAGGATAGCCAGTTCGCGTGCCTGATGAGGTCATCGGTCCTTTTTTTTTCCCCGACGTAAAATCCTCAGTGACACGAATCCACGTCCTGGGCCGGTGGCGCGTGATCGCTGCTTATAGGGATGGATGTGGATGGTGGGTAGGGGTAGGGGTACTTAATCGGGCGGTACCCTGTAATCGTTACGTCCCAAGGCTTCCGTGCAGTTATGGCGAGCGAAAGTACAAGATCCTATCCTATTCCTTCTTATCTTCCTGAAAAACGTCTTCTAATCACATCTCTCTCTAACATTTAATCAATACATTTTCATCCACTATCCCCCCACCCCACCCCTCCATCCCGCCAAACTGCCCATTTATCTACGCATAAATTCCTTCCGCTCTTCCGAATGCATAATTGTTCACGCGTGTCGTGTGAACCGTGTCGAGTACTCGAATCAGGTCAACGTCTCAAGGGCCAAATACCTCATTACCCGATTTCGTAGTCCTATGGTTATCGTACGGGGCATCATCCCGTTTCATCATAAATAATGTTCCTGTAAAATTTAACTCAGTTATGCTATCCATATTTATATACTTCAACGCTGCTGAGTACAGAAAATAAATATTACTATTATATATTGATATAAACTATAGAAATAGCTTCATCCTATCATTAGAGCCAAAATATATCAGTGCACAATGAGACCGAGATAATTTAATCTACGATATCTTGATAAACAGTGCACTTTCAGGCATGATAAGTGACGATATGGTTTTCATACAAGGCTATTAAAGCAGTGAGTTAGCAGGCATTTCGATGCTTCATCAAGCTCCACGTACGATGAAAGTAGATAAAAGTGAATTTGATATTGTAATGAAGAGGTGCCGATGGATTTACAAATAAAATGAAGATCGGCGTGGAATTCGATTTGATGTAAATGCTGAATCGGACTGAATAGGTAGGAGTAGTAAAATTCTTTGGCCCGCATGGTTGTGGCTGGTTGTCCCGCTCGTTTGGTAATGCAGTCAATTAACGCATTTACTGTTATAAAGAAAAGAGCAGGGACGTTAGTGGCGTTGGTGATAGGGGGGAGGGGGGGGGTCAATATTTCTTGGGCACGTAACGTCGATGCAGCGCTCGAGGCTTCCACGCCTACGAGGAGCGAAAAACGAGTATCCGAATGGGAGTCGGGCAAGGATTCGGCTAACCGTCAACATTCAACGTACACCAGCTCGGCTACGAGTCTTCCTCCCCCGCCTCTGCAATGCCGCGCTGCGCTCTCGCTCGCTCGCCTTCACGAAAAGCCTACGCTCCTCCTCAGCCTACCGCTCGCCTCTCATCCTTTTTTCCCCGGCACTCCCCCCCCCCGCCCCCCAGCAGCATCCAGTGACCGCTGCTCGAGGTACGGCTGCTGTAGCTGCTCGCCGCCGCTGGAAATGTCAGTGTGGCCACGCAGATGTGAGAGCTGGACGATCGCGCGCGGACGCACATGCGCGAGAACTTTATAAATATTTAGAAAGATAGAAAGATAGATAGATAGATAGATAGATAGATAGATAGATAGATAGATAGATAGATAGATAGATAGATAGATAGATAGATAGATAGACAGAGAGAGAGAGAGACAGAGAGAGAGACACAGAGAGAGAGAGACAGAGAGAGAGAGAGACACAGAGAGAGACAGAGAGAGAGAGACAGCCGACTGTTCTCCTCCGGCCCCGCGCCTTTTTTGGGATACACGCATGCAATAGCGCGTGTGTACAGGGCGTTTTTGTCACCACGATGTCTCCGCGCGACAACGTTCGTATGCTCTCGTGATCGCAGCCGCGGATACGCTCGTCTTGTGCCACTAGCTTTATCGATCATATAACTTTGTTCACTTAGTGCTGTGATCTTGTGCTCCTGCTGGTAGTGCTTAGTTATTTTTTTTTTTTTTTTTTACTTGTTATTTTATACATTGATCACCTCCTTATCCGACTATTCCCCTTTCGCTTGTAGCATTTGCCTCTTGGCTCGGATCGATCGTTGCCGATCCATCCATCCGATCGACAGCTCACGCTCCTTATGAATACCGTTTACGCGCCGATCGTTTACATCGCGAGCAGGAAAAGGCCGGGCCAGCATCGTCGAGGCCCAGCTGACATCCGAACCGTCTTTCGGCATGTCAGCTGTTGTCTCTGTGTGTGTCTACCTGTCTGTGCGTGCGTGCGTGCGTGCGTAGCAATGTAGAAAAGGAAAGGAAAGCAGCGGGTTCGAAGCCAATGGCATGGGCGAGAGAATCCGGTTTACGGTGGGACCCAGCAGAAGACGCAAATATAAATATCACGTGTTTCGGTTAGGCAACCGCTGCTGAGTCAATACTTTGTTGTATTTCCGTAGTGCGTACAAGTCTCGAGAAGCGCCCACATTCCTTATCGCCAGAGGGAGGGAGGGGAGGGTACGCGAGACTGTTTAGCAGCGGGAGGATTTATCGTGCGAATCTTCGGGTGGCCGATCGTAAACATCAAAAATCCCCTCTAACATTTACACATAGTACTCTCGGACGCCAAGAGATCGATGCAACTTTAGTCTCACATCTTCCGATGGACCGAAAAGCTTTCTCCTCAGCCATTGGCGGTAGCGGCGAGTCAAAAGCGAGTCCTTCCTCCGTAAAGAAAATTTAGTCCCTCTCGTTCGCGATATATTTTTCTTTCTCATTTCTTTTACGTAATAGACTCTTTATTCCCGATTATACAGGAATTCGGCACTCTTTATCACCGATCGATAATCCAAAGGTACGAGAAACTCTCGCCTACGATGGTAAGTCTCTAATCTCCTGTTTGATCAAGCAATTAAAAAAGGTAAAAGTACGCTTAAACTTTCGGAAAGTAATTAAGGAGTGTGGCTACGTATATGCGGGCGCAGATCCATAGCAAGTCTAGTCAGACACAATGTCTGACCAAACACGGTCCTCAAATACGCGTAAGCCACGCGGGATTTCACGGATTTACAAAGCATTTACAGTATATTAGAACTTTTTTAAATTTTTCTTGGGGAAGCTCAAGAGGAGCTAACCGTCGAACAATATTCTTTCAGGACGTCAGCAGGTTATTGCTTTTTCTTCGGCGAGCACCGATCGTCATGCATTCAGGGATCCATCGAGGCTTCATATCTTGAATATAAAGACAATTCGTGCACAAATAAGAGTTAGTATTCGCCTGTATTTGTTCTAGGGCTGCAAATATAAATTTATAAATAAATATAAATAAAATTATTAGTGTTCGTAGAGCGAATCGTCATGTCAATAAAAAAAAATATATATATAGACTGATAGTATATAGGTATTACCAATTAAAAATAACTTTATAATAATAAGTTTCTTAAATAAATAAATAATATTTATTTCGTTTAATATAGAATTAAGCGAAACTTTTAAGTTTCACGGGAGAATTCTTATTAGAAATCAAAGGAAACATGTTGAAATATAATTTAATATTGCTAAATTTAAATTCTTATCTTATTACTTAACCTGAATATTATTATAGAGGACGTTAAAAATATTAAAAAGTAATGAAAAATACGATATCATGTTTCTTGCGGGAGAGCGACTGCGCTTGTCATTAAAATAAGATTTTCATTAAATTCGCCAGAATTTATAAACCGGCAGAGTGTGAAGAAGCATTATTTCCATTCCCTCGTCGTTCCAATTGAAGTATTTTTCTTTTCAAGAGACCGGCGCTGGTGAGTGCTGGGTGATGGAGACGGTGATGGGGGCTGGGGAAGGGGGGGGGCGGGGTCGTGTTTGATCGATCGTCTCGGTGGAAGTATTCGTAACAATTCGAAATAGGGGTTCGGTGAAATTGCACATACTCATCGAGTCGATTCTCCCTCGGCACGCAACCGTTCCGTTGACAATTCGCGAGTGTTAAACAATTATAAAAAATAAGAAGAGCAAGCGGGGAATGCGCAATTAGGAGAGTAACGAGACAATGAGTCGCGCGAGCGTGAGCTCGAACCGAGCGCGAGGCAAACAATCGCCGCTAAGAGGAAGTGCCAAAAATCTACGTGGGCCACGATCGTCCTTGAAATCGTCCTCGAAAAATTGCGAGCCCGTGGCCAGAGTCGAGCTCGCTCCCCCTCCCCCTCCCCGCCCTGATTCTCCCCGATTCCCCCGATTCCCCCCGATTCCCCCTGATTCCCCCGATTCCCCCTTATCCTCACCTACCGACTTCCTGGCCTTGGAAATACGGCCCGTGTTCCCCCAATAACCTTCTTTAACACGAAACAAAAGCAGACAAGAGATGTAATAAAAATGATGGTCGCGACCCCTCGCTCTCGCCCCCGCGGTGCAAAAAGAGTCGCTCGGCGCGAAAGGGACTCGCGGCGCACGTGCGTCTCGGCCCGGTGCGCAGGCGCGGACGCGTACGCGTACCGCGGGGACTAGGCTCTAGGTCGGCTTCGGCGATGCTGGCGGTAATCGAGGAGCGCGAGCCTCGGTTACGTTTCTCCTCGCGGATCGAACGGAACGTCGTCGGCGATGTCCGAGCGCGGCCCGGACGGACATTTCCTCGAATAATCTTTCGAATCTGAAAGTGACGGCGTCAGTCTATCGTCCTCAAGTGACAATCGAGAGGATGGATCGTTAATAATTGAATTAGGGCTCCGCGAACGGGAGGATCAGCTTTTACTCGTTAATGATCAATGTTGTCGCTGGATATACGTATTTTTCAACTCTCCAACGTTCTGTGCGGATTCACCGTTAAAGATTTTAACGCTCCACATATATCTTATTGAGATCATTATGAATAACGGTATATAAACAAATGAATAAGGGGATAATTACACATTACGCCTTATGCAATGGGCTTTAAATAATCCTGAAATTTCTTTAGTCATTTGTCGACGCGCGCTCGCCTCACGAGATAAATATTCTCTTCCATTATGACTCTCGATCACTGCTACACTTTTCATTATTCTCCTTACCATGAGCTTCGAATACCGATAATTTCTTTTTAATTAAAGGATCACTCTTTGCGTCCGACCCCTTTCTCCGATGGGAAATTTCATCTTCGTAATCTGCAGAGTGGAATTATCTTCAAACGAGTTATCAATTATTGTAAACTCAATTATCACTGTTTTCCTTTTATAAGATTTATCGCTTCTTTTATTAGCTTTACAAGTTTTCGTACGACGTTTGAATTATACCGGTAGATAAAATAAGGCTCACAATTAATAAAGTAATTATTATATCTTTTCGTAGTAAGCAGTTCTCGTGAGATCACGTGGAGTTTGTAAATTCGTATGGACTTTTGCGTGGATAAATAAGCTGTCACATAAATTGAAGAGAAAATAGCTAAGCGATGATTAATGGAACTCGAAATAGATGAAATTTTGACGAATTAAAGCAGGGAAATTTAATATATAGATATACATATATATATATATATATATATATATATATATATAGAGAGAGAGAGAGAGAGAGAGAGAGAGAGAGACGTGTTTGTATGTATAGCAAAGTCGAAAGAAAGCCACGTAGAATTCCTTTAAGCTGTTTTCAAAATTTAAGTCCTCGAGTAAAAGGCAACGAGGCATTCTGGCCTCGGCAAAACGATAAAGCAAGTGGTATTTCCGTGATCAGGTGAGCGAGGAACGAAAGAGAGAGAGAGAGAGAGAGAGAGAGAGAGAGAGAGGACGAAAAAGTGAAGGAAAAGTCGAGGAAAGGAGTGTCGCGCATGAGGGAGAATTGTGCAGAAGTGCGCCAGTAGAAAGAGTCAGAGGAGCAGGAGGTGGAGGATGGAGAACGGGTCGAGAGTGTACGCGGTTCCTGTCGGAGAACTGGAGGAATCCCGGCCGAGGATGAATGGAAACAGTAGCTCGGATGTTGACAAGTCCCGTGTCGAAGTAAGTACCAGTGCTCTTTCTCGCTTCTTTATTTGACGTTTAACTCGCGCTAGCCTTCTCCCGTTCCCGGTCCTCACTTTCTTTCTTTCTTTCTTTCTCACGTACGACGACGCGTAATCGTCCTCCC
The DNA here is from genome assembly GCA_018883505.1 of Ceratosolen fusciceps. Classification (NCBI taxonomy): domain Eukaryota; kingdom Metazoa; phylum Arthropoda; class Insecta; order Hymenoptera; family Agaonidae; genus Ceratosolen; species Ceratosolen fusciceps. The sequence goes on along the minus strand of RCIC01000037.1, from coordinate 74,641 downwards.
CCCCCCCACTCTTACCCCCGGCCAACCGCACCACTCGCAACCGATCCACTACCACGCTCGTTCGTCGGCGCGCGCGTCCTTCTCTCCACACCCACGTAAGCTGACGCTGGTATAATAGGTCTACCTGATTTGTCCCTCGATTTCTTAATATGGCGCGGGCAGTGGTGGCCGATGCCGCTGCACCCGTTCTCGACGTCTCCTGCGCTTAGATTCATCGTACGCAGCGCGTAAGAGGTATCCGTCACTAATCGATGACGCTCACGGGACGGGAGTTTCATCTTCCTCTCATTCAAAGTTCTCATAGTCTCCCTCCTTTCTCCGCTCTGATTCGTTCTTTTCTCCTTAGCGGCCGTGAAGTACGGAATCACGGGCTCGACACCGTGCCTACTTTGTTTATTATATGATCATTAAGCCACTGGAGTACTCCCGCACTCTTCGCTTTCACTCAAGCCGATCCACTGATTGTCCCTATCGATCTGTCTTTTTTCCTTTTAAACTCAAATCGGACCGAGCGCCTCTCTCTCTCTCTCTCACTCTCTCACTCTCTCTCACTCTCTCTCTCACACTCTCACTCTCTCACTCTCTCTCACTTCCTCTCACTCCGCCGACTTCTCATTAGTAAAAACAAATAGAAAAATGCGCCGATCCCTTCTTTCATCAAATGCAACTTCCAAATCAAACTCCAATTTCTTACGAATCCATTAGACACATTTGTTCTAGCCTACAAAGTATATCTAAATCTACAAAGTAATCAAGCCTACAAAGTATATCTCTTTCACACTCTCCCGCTCTCTCGCTCTCTTTCATTGAACAAAATGAGGCCCATAATACATATAGACAAGGACAAAAGGATTAAGTAAGCAACTTTCTCGAAAGCTCCTTAATAGATGTGCCAAATTATATAAATGTTATAATAGATTATTTAATAATATTCGTTAAATAATATTCGTATCATGCTCGATATGTGTGCATTAATTAGTAAACAAATACAAAATTCTAGTAATTATTTCGTTTTTTTTACGCATGTCGTTAGCTTCAATTCATTCCAATTCATTTAAGGTTAACCACAAAATTTATAAATGTTTTTAAGACTAAGCGACTTTCAATAAACATGTAGATTAACGTAATTGGAATCGCAGTAAGAAGTAGAAAGTAAGAAGTTTCGGAGACTGTATAGACTGTATTACAGACAAAACGCGTATAGTCCGTCCTTGTAGGCTGTGTACGTATGCATGAGCAGAATTGTCATGAGGTTTATGAAGACCTTGAATATTTCGTACTCTCCTACAATCTGAATTTCGCCCTCTCCTATAGAGAAAAAAGTCGAGATGAAAATACTTTAATTTTCATCGAACCTTTAAATGACAGGCATCGGTTGGCTTGGTTAATAATCTTAATAAATTAGTCATTGGCTTGCGATTTTCTTAATATTAATATTATGGCTTCTTGGTCGATTCGATATACTTAATTATGCTTATTAAATGTTAAATCAATTTTTCAACTCTTACTTTTTCCAGAGAAATTTCGCTCGAGATTTTTCTTTACGTTCACGTATTATTAATAATATTACACGCGACTATCGTGTCCTCGTTGATTTTGACAATCGATAGAATAATATCGCTAAATCTTCTTTTTAAATAAACAAAATTACGTAATCTTTATGTATGCCTGTATTTTTCAACTTATCATCGGCGTTCCTTATTCTTCAAAAACGATCGGAGCCGCTGTAAAAAGGAAATAAATAACACGTGAGCATGAATTCGGCATAACGTTGAGCCACGTATCGAATCGCAGCTTCGAGAGGTAATAGCGAATTTGTAATTTATTGGCCAATGCTATTGATATAATCAAGTATAGTGCAACTTTTTGCCTATCTTAATCGTCGCGCTTGACCTAAATTTTAAATTACGTTCGTCGTGTTATCGAAAATTACAAGAGACAACTGCAGTAAAAATATCTTAATAAATCAATTCACTCTTTTGTGCGTGTATGTGCATGTGTGCGCGAGCGGCCGCGCGTCTGCTCGAGTGAGTGAGTGAGTGAGTGAGAGTGAGAGAGAGAGAGAGAGAGAGAGAGAGAGAGAGAGAGAGAGAGAGAGCAGGATAAAAAAAACTGTGTCAAAGATTTTATTAATACCTTAAACTCTGAAGTTGGTTTAACTTAAATAAAAATTATTGACTGATACATACACGATTTAACATATTTTTGTATTCGCACAATTTCGGCAAATACGATTATCCGTAAAATTGAAATACATGTATTATTTATATCCATAGATGATACAAATTATTATTCGTAATAAAATGCTGCAAATTCAAAAGCTATGTATTTTCTTTCTTTTAATTGGCCAACGTCAATATGATTTTTTAATATTCTAATGAGGGTTTTATACGATATTTTAAAGACTTTTTATTTGGAGAATTTTAATACTAAATTTTCAATTTTTTGTAGTAGATTATTGTTTAATTAATACTCGTGTACATTAAGAGCTTGAATACTTTTAAATAATTTGTATAAAATTTTCCAGCAGACTGGGATACAAAAAAAGAATTTACTGCATAATTAAAAATTGTTTTTATTACAATTAAAGAAAAAAATTGCCTTTTAATATTTATAAAATAAAATTTTTTTTTCATTAACTTACAAATCCTATACTTTCGTGATTGTACGTTAATATTTTATTTACGCTCCATTTCATAAAAATATTAAAACTTAAAGAAAAGAGCCAAAGTCTGTCAAACCAGAAGTTAAAATTAAATCTTGAATATATAAGAAATCACTGCAAGTGCAAAATATATTTATTTGATTTTAACTTCGTAATTGGGAAATTAAAAACAGATTTTGGCTATTAAAGCAATTTCTTGATAATAATTCGTATTTACAGTAAAATAAGGTGCCACGGCTTGTTGTTATGAAAGCCGAAGAAATACATAAGATAGATAAATCGCTTATAAAGCACTTATACACAAAAGAACTTATACGCGAAGGATTCATTGCATACAAAAATTGACTTTGAAAATGACAGTGATGATTTATTGAAAGATTCCTTTTTTAAATTCTTCTGAAGCTTTTGAAGGCTCGCTGATCGGATCTGATAGAATCAATGTGCCCCTCGGAATAATATTATTTTTTCTCTCTCCACCCCATCCGCCTCCAGTTCCACCAACCGTCAAAATGGTTTTTTCCATCGATAAGTATCTGCAGGAGCGTTTCACGTAACTATCGTCGGCGTTTCATGCGAAACTAATATTTATGTTTAGGAAGAGGTCGGATCGAAACTCGATAACTTTTCTGGTCTCATCTATTGCATGTGAAAAATCCGTTCTTTCCCGTGCCGTTATCGGACATGCAATTTTATAATGAAACCAAATTCCACTGTTAAGTGAGATAAAAAAAAAAAGTGTGAGCTACTTTTTAAGTTTTTAATTTTCATATTCGGCTAACCTCTCTGCACTACATTATAATGCAATTGTTCTTTTGATAATACGAGCAGAAAAAACGATTTCCAACTGATTTCGACCGATGGCTCATGAGAATATTTAATGCTTGTTCATGGTCTTGTTAATAGTCGTAGTAAAAAGTAACAACTACACAGTAGCTAACAAGTCTGGCAATTTATGTATAAGTCACTTAGCTAATTGCTTTCGTTCTGCAAATAAACAATCTTATACAATTAATATTTTTGCTATAAAAAAAAAAAGAAAAAAGAATGGTAATTGCTTTCTGAACTCTCGCCAAAACCTCTCGCAATAGTATTCATAATAAGTTTCATAATAACTATCGATTAATTTTAACAACAACTAGAATCACTTATTTCTATTAGATACTTAAATTCTTAAAAAATAAGTACAAAAATATATTATAATTATTTTAGCTATACGCATTGCTTTTATATTCAATTGATCTTGTTCGATAATATAAACAAGTCAACAAAAAAAAAAAACCAGCTTTCCAAGAGTAAAATGGTATAGCCTCGATTTATTCAGCTCGTATATAACATGCGCGTGTACGTGTACGTGCGCATGGACTATCATAAAACGAAACCTGTTCAGTCGATATAAGCTAATATTATTGTACAGTTAATAATCCGTAATCATACATTGGGATGCGTGCAATTATTCAGGATTACACTTGAGAAAAAATGTTTGAATAACGCTATTTTTATTTTATATTAGTATAAGTGCTGTAGCGTATCGTGCAAGCAGGACTTTGGTCTGCCAAGAATATGAAGAAAAGATTAGACTCGAAGGGATATAAATAAATAAAGTAGGAGGACATAATGAAAATGTAATGCGATTGGAAATAACAGAGAGTCAAGTTGAAGCCTTACTTTAAGCTACTTTATTAGCCTTACATTATCTAAGCAACAGAATTAGATCTACGAAACTGCTTTTGAAATGTAATTTTAAAAATTGAAGATCGACTTGGAAAAGTTGATTCAAGTTGATTCGGAGTAGCAATAGTATTTCTTAGATAGAATATAATCATGCACGTGTTCGAAATCGATAAAAAAAAATGTATTTATATAATGCACGTAAGGGTATTTGTATAAGGCATAAGTGGTCAATTATTTAGTCCCTTCGAATGGTTTTCATTTTTTACTATTTAACTCTGAGGCTTATATTAAACAAAATTAAATAGTGCTAGAAGGGATCACTTGGCGGCTAATATTTAAATTCAATAAATGAATCTTAATGAATATTAGCATTGAGACTGCTTAGCTGTAAGAGCTAAATAAAAGTACTTTAACGTTAAAGACTGATTATAGGAAGTTGAGCTGCCTTGACGTAACATTATTATTGCATTGTATTCATAGTCTATTAAGAAATTAATCTATGACAGAAATAAGGGATGTCTAGGATTATCAAAATTGAATGTCAAGAGGTATCGGAAATGAAAAGGAAGGACAAAAACGTACAATACAATAGGATAATTTAATGAGTATAAAGGAATAAATAAAACAAAAGGATTAAAAAAATACAAATAAGAAATTGAATAATGAATCTGAATAGAATGTGAGGTTGACGATAAGAGTTTAAGAAAGTCATTCCGTGATGTTGAGGATGAAATACATCAGCGGACAGATGTTATTCCAGACAACTTAAGCGAGAGTTTATTTGCTCGACATTCTAAAAACTAAAATAATTCAACTAAAATTGAAGGTCACGGTGATTCAATATACACGTTCGATGTGGTATACAAAAATATAATATATATATATATATATATATATATATATATATATTTTGTAGGCGATTGTAGTTGTACCAACAAAAAAGTAATAAAGATTTATAATAAAAGTCTTGCGGATAAATTAGATTCGTGATAAACTTCTATGGCACTGATTTCAATGTATTGTAATTGTATTCACGATCTAAATGAAACGTCAAGTTTCGTAATAATTAACGAAAAGTATACATGCCATAGCGCAGAACTTTATTTACATAATAAGATTTCTATAATAATTTTACTACTTACTACGATGATACTTAAAGAGTAATTTTCTTGTAATTTATTCCAAATCCGTTTTATATTTGCACAACAACAATAATTAAATTCCCATGTATTCTTGACTTGTTAAAACCTTCTTCGGACAATACTTTAATCTCAAATTTAACTCTTTAACTTCAAACATTAAGAATTAATATTTTTAATTAATGTAAAAATTCTGCTCTACTTCCGCTTATTATAAATTCGATTTATAATTAATTATTGTGTAATTATTTTACTAAAAGATTCTTAAAAAAACAACGGTGTAATTTAATTTTATACAATTTTAAGTTACTATTTCTTTAAGTATTTATCAGCCATTAAATTCTAAAAATTTTAACATTGAAAGAAATATTCTTTTATCCTTAATGCAAAAGAAGGGAAAGGTTAAGCATAAATTGATCAAACTTTTAGTATAATGATCACACGCGAGATTCCATTCAAATCTATTTTCGTTGATTATTCTATTAATGACGAATTTTTCACGACGTTTCTCTTGAATGAGTATGCCCAATTTAATTAAATTTAAATTTATTTGAACTCCGAGATCTTGAATTTTACTATTTTATGTTCAACAATTGCTCGAACGATCGGCCTTACACGAGATACCAAAGCAGCATAATAAAAAAGTCAATTTCAGCGAATTAAATTGACTATCTGTAATTCCCAATGGCATTGCGCTTTCATTACATCCACTTCTATTATATCTACTTAATAAAGTATTAATACATTAAAATCCTGTACACTGGGGCTTGAATTAAAACTAAATTGACAGATATTTACAATATTTGAGATATTAATGGTATTAAAGCACCGATCCGAATGTAATTATTGAACGAAGAGCTCGAGTACGAGGCTTAATCCTTTGGAATGTCGTGCCCGCAAGAACTTCAATATATATGTATGATATGACTTATTTTATATAGAATTAATTATCAGAATGTAAAGCAGTCTTGAAATGACAAACTTAATATTATAGACGCGTGTTTATCCATAATAAAATTCCTCTACGTCGGCCATCTTAATTACAACGCTGTAACGTCACAGCGAGCGATTTTATAATCTGACAGTCGCTGTACGGTCTTCCGTGCATCCTGAAATTAATTCTCCCTTTTTACCTCGTAATTTAATGTATCGCAATAGTCGTGTGTCCGCTTATGTATTATGCAGGAGAGAGAAAACGGCACAGCCCTCATGTGTATAGTTTTTGCGGCGAAACTCTTGCGTTCGAGGCCCCGTCGTCTCCTTTTGGCATTCGCTGCACCTGCAATGCCTCGAATTTTTACGGACATCGAGCCACGGCTGATTAGAGTGACATTACGAACCGAACGCATTAAAAGGATTTTTAAGCCCCACTCGGCGGTTCGTCTATTTCGGCATTTCGCATTTTGCCACTACTCTAAACAACTGCTAAATACACCTTCTTTCATAAGATAACGAACAATATCAGCCTACACATTCAAATAATTATACTAGCGAAGCTACTCTTAATGAAGAATTTTTAATTACTCATTAATAATAATATTATTAGTTGTAATATGCATTTGATTTTGAAATGTTTATCGAAATCAGCAGTAAATAACGAAAATACTCAAATACATAACAGATCAAGTAGAAGTAACGTCCCTTTTCATTTTAGTATTATTTCTTTATAAACAGAATAAATTTTGTTAATTAATTTTCGTTTCAATAATATTTATTAATTATCCAGTTAGTTTTTATTGGCCATTAGCTTTCAGTAAATAAATATTCTTATCTCACATGATTCATTGGAAAAAATAGGTATTCAAAGAAATAATCATTCGCTATTTAATAAAATAAATCAGATATCGTGTTATATATGATTTTATTACAATAATCAAATAATTTTTTCTTCTTTTCATGCTAATTCACATTTAAATGCTTAACGTATCTTACATGGTGAATATTTATATTTGACAACAGAGGTCGGACGTAACTTTCCTCGCTAGTAATTACATAAAACATTCTTCATTCTGGATCCATATTTTCATTTTGGCATTGTATCCCACGCTTTTATCATTCATTAGCCTCGCACGTATGCAAACATTGCAGGCAATAACTCACACACTGAATAATAAGCTTCTCTACGACCTGATAACTTTATATTCAGTGTAAATTGACGCATTTGCGTCATAAATACGCGGTAGTTGAATTATAATACTATTATTGCCTTTATTTATTATTGTACCTGCTGCTTCCTTCGTAGATTATATGTCAAAATTTCTTTTGAACGTCGCTAAAAGCAACGATTAAAAATGATTTTTTCGGAAGTCAGAAAAATTTGCAAGAATTGCTATTTTCAGAATGAATCGTTCATTTCATGAAGGCCACTTAGACCTTAAAATTCCTTACAATTCCTTTCAATTGATCGAAATCTCAAGAATCATTCCTTTATCACTTGTACCGTATTCGCCGCTTTTTATTTTACTTATTATCAAAATGTAAACTATAATTACAATGAATACCAATTGCATAGTTTACATAATTCAAATATAACTTCATTAATATTACTGTAAAGACTATTTCTCTATCGTTCGGCTTTTAATCTCCATCCAATCTCTATCTAAAGCACAACTTCGATCTTTACGTAATTTAATTGTCATTCTATTTCATTATAATTTGGAATTGTAATATTGATTTTCAGTATTAAATAAAATGCACAAATTAATATAATAAAGGGAAAAAATATTATAAAAGGAGGTAATCCAATACGGATAGGAATTTATTGATAAAGATACATTAATTAATATTTAAGTTGATTGGAATTAAAAAATATAAATAATTTGATTTGTATCCATCGTTCTATTGGTTTTAACATTAATGATACATTTATCGCTAAGGATTATATCTTAACGAAAGCTTAAAGCTAAATAATTGTTAATTGAAAGTAGTTCAAATACGTTGAGAAATACTTTTAAAAATTTTATAAGCCACGGAAAGAAAATTAATTGGAAATAATTTTATAACTTTATAAAAGTAACGAATAAACGATTTTCTTTTTCTATAAATCATCGGCTTGTGAAAAGTATTATTAAAATGTGAGAACTAGTTGGAAGCGCGAAGGTAAGGCCGATGTTCTTCATATACGTTTCTCTTAATCTACTTATGAAAATTTCTAGACTTGAGTTCTAACTAACGCTCAAAAGCCTCGAAATCATTACTACGACCTGTGTTATTCTTAATCATTATACATTATCCGACGTTCGATTTTCTCGATTGTTTATTTATTAAGAAGATTAGAGCTGCTTTTTCTATTTGAGTCGGTGACACAACGCTCACAACAGAAGATACGGTGCCGTGCTACGCTTAAATACATGAGAAGGAGCCGCGAGAGACGGGGAGGGGGGGGGCGAGGGCGGAGGGGAGAGAGGTATCCGCGAACTTGACATCCATAAATCTTTTGGTCCGTATTTTACATACCTGAGTCTAGAAAATTTCTCCTTAAGCAGTCGAGCTCGAACGGAATCCCATGTTGGCTTAGATGTCGTATACATTTTTTATGCTTATATTAGATCACGAGCAGTTCATCTTGAAATGGTTAGAATCGTGCCAATGCACATCTGTCTCAAGAGTGTGCAAAAATTTAAAAAGGGCTATAAGGCGAACCTCGAATAGACAGCAGTCAGTCAATTGATCTGAAGTTTCAGATTTATTATTAGGCCGACAATTTCGTTGTATACGTAACTTACAGTTATTTATGATTTTGTGTGATTTCAATTTTAATTCATTTTATACAGTTATATCGTCCAAAGTAGAAGCTTTTTTAAGCGATAGGTTCTAATTTTTCTAATACAACAAATTTGTCTAGTGCATTAAAAAAGTTGATCGAAAAATTGATAAAAGGAAAAAGAAAAAGAAAAAAAGAAATAGTACTTTCAAGAAACGTATAAATTTACTCTTAAATTTACGAAATAAATTGTGATCGACTACTGGTTACATGTTCCGAATGAAATTCGTCAAACTGGTTTCGAAAAAGATTACAATTCCCATTAATACATTTTCGCCTGTCAGAGGAAAGCGTTTAAAGTTAATTCTTGCCCCTAAATACACGAGCGACATACGTACAGATTCTATTGAAGCATGTTGATGTACGAAGAATTTATGGTGACTATGGCTATTTTCGAGCGCGAACGATGACTTGGACAACGAATGAATTGCACATTTTATACGCAAGCAATTACTACGACCATTATTTACAAAATTGAAGGAATTTTAAAACAAATTAGACGATTCTATTTTAGCAAATGGCATCTGATTTAGAAAACGTTTAACACATTGGAACGCATGTCATGAGTAACGACACTGATTGAACTAAGACTTGACCAGCTTGTTTTTTACCTCTATCATATTATTAAATGGTTAATTACATTTTAATGCAAGTCTATCCTTTTCTGGAATCTTGGAGTTTTTTGCTTTCTTAATACAGAGGATTGTTTATAACCTTACAAGTAGCCGAGCAAATTGAGTGCTCAATAATATAAAAAATGAACTAATTTATATCGATTACAATCCTACACACAAAAAAGCTTGATACACAACATGACTGAAAATGTTAATACCTTCAATTTTAAAAAATCTACTCATACAATTGCTTTATTAAAAATCGCAGACTTGTATAAATTTCCATTTTGTAATATTTCGTTAAATAAATTAGGGAAAAATAAGTGTATGATGAATAAGAAATATTACATTTTCCTTCGTCGAATATTTTATATTAAGAACGTTACGTAAATCTTTTAATCTAGTATTAGCAATAAAAAATATAGGGTAATGAAAAGTTTTGTTGGGAAATATTTTGTACAAGAAATAATAATAAAATATATTATTATGACGAATAATAATCAATAAGCGGTAATTTTGTCTATGTTGGGTAATATTCTTAGAACGGATTGCACCATTGATCGATCCATCGACTGATTCGTCCTTATACCCGATTGAAAGAAATCTTCAACGTTCGTAGCGGCATCAGTAATTCGGCTATCGAGTCTCTCTCTCTCTCTCTCTCTCTCTCTCTCTCTCTCTCTCTATCTCTCTCTCTCTCTTACAAAAGGACTATCTTCATCTTCTTCCGAGGTACGAAAGAAACAATTGAGGCGATTGGCGACGAGGTTAAACTTATGCTCGAGCGAAGAATCAGGTTGCCGGCACCGATTGTGCGGAAGATGCTCGCGGGAAGCTGGGACGCGGAGCGGGGAGTAGTGGGGAGAGACGTTGCGTAATGTTCGAAGCGAGGAAGGCTCGACCTCGAGGGTAGCCAGCAATTACCGTGGGCGAGATTATTTATTGAGAACTGTAAATAATTAGGGCGAGCCGTGCATTACTTTCACGCTTATCGAGCCGATCCATCGACCTTTAAGACTTACCGACGGTTAAGGCCCAACTGACTCCGTTCCTTTTGATAAGGACGCTAATCTCTTGATCAATTAGCCCATTGTAGTCTTTATAGGAAAGCGACAAAAATAGTTTCGACGCGCAATGTCTCAATTAGACCGGGCACTCGAGCCTAACGCAAACAATATGCGCACACCTACACATTAGCATTATTTATTTTATTTTCTTCATTATTTTTCCATTACTTTTTCGCCTACATACCTTTCCCTTTCTCGTACCTCCGGAATTCGAAGATCATTATCGACATCCTTTGTATTTGGATAAAAGCTCACGTTTAAGGTATGCTTACATTATCCATTCGAACAACAGTGTTAAGACGCATTTACCTTTTTTGCCTTTGCCTACTTGTAGCTCCATTGCCGCATCTGCTTAAAGCTCTACGCTCATTACTTTCTCGATTAAATCGATTACAAAAGACCGTGGGGACTTTATTGTTGTTGTTGTTATTGTTGTTGTTCTTATGTTTATTTCCTTGAGCAGTAATACTTCATTGAAATTACAATATTTACGAAGTCTTCGTTAATTTAATGCTTGACTCAATATAATTCAATAAAAATATACTTTTGAAGGAGACTACAAAAAAAAAAAAAAAAATGCACTTCGTCCCGTGTATTCATCCACGTATTTTATTCGAAAAGCACGGACACAAATAATTTCATATTATAATCTTATTTTTTAATGTTAATTAAAATTTATACATTAAATGAAATATACTTGAATACATCTAAAAGCTTGTGATAATTTGACAAATTTTTAATGTCGCCCGTAACGCTTGAAAGTATAAATTCAACAGTACACGTGTAAGTAAGTACGTAAATGGCAAGTTATGTTAAATTATGGAAAATTTAGCGGGAAATTCAAGCTGGCATATGTAAACATATAGTGTACGTAATTGAATCGACCGTAGATGAATAATTGAATTTATTTCAGACTATCGTAAGACAGAATATAATAACGGTGGTAACGTTTATCCAGCTTTTATCAGCGAACAATGATTTTAATTTCGTGCAATGATTAGAAAATCGCATGGAACGTTTTGCATGTATTGATAAGCACGTTGTTATAATCGACTACCTATGTAAACTCGTGGATTCATGTGTAGAAGCTCTCAACCCTAAATAGGAAGAGAGACGGCTTTTAACACGAGCATTACTTTCCTTCATTATCGTCTTTTCGTGGTGCTCAGGTTTTCGAATATGGATAAAGTTTCTAAAATAAGCAGATGATCGGGAAATTGTCTAGATTAATTATTACTTAATTAGGTCTTAAGCAATTAAAAAAAGAAATTTTCGTATCAATTACATCAATGTCGTAGGTTATATGAGAGAACTGATAGAATATTTTCGATATTACTTGACTGTAAATAATATTTAAAATTTTATAAACAAAAAAAGCTTATTCGGTATTATATTATCTTCTCTACCCAATTCTCTTTTAACTAAACGTATCCACTGAATAAAGTCAATATTGAGAACAGAAGAGCTTAGGAAAATAAAACTAATGAGTGTAATTATGGTATACGAACTAATACATGCAATTCGACGTAACGTATTAAACTATAAATTTATTAATATCTAATATACTATTTATTGCTTTTGTATTAATAATAAGTAAGCAATAATAAATAATAAAAATGAAAACATCCTTATTGCACGCATCTTACGTATAGAAATATGAGCTGGGTTATGAATTTCGATTTCGCATTGAATAATGGAAATGTTGAAAATGTTGCTTTCAATACAATTCAGATACTGATTTACGATGCATGTTATCCATTATTTGTATGCATTATATTTAGTTTTTCATATATGTATGTAATGGGTCTATGTGTGTGCTATTTCATCAGAAATCATGATATATACCCAGCTTTATACGATAGATAATTATTATTTCAAATGACTTTTGTGTTCGGTTGGTCTACTTCTGAATTTTATGATTACATTTTTTTTAATACATTATTATTTATCATGATTATTACAATTATTTATTATTACAATTATTTATTATTTATTATTTATTATTACAATTATTTATTATTTATTATTTATTATTTATTATTTATTATTTATTATTTATTATTTATTATTTATTATTTATTATTTATTATTTATTATTTATTATTTATTATTTATTATTTATTATTTATTATTATTTATTATTAGTTATTCTAAACTAAAATTTATAATTAGTTGCTTATGGCATTGCGAATAATTTTTCTGGAAAAATTTACGTGAAACTTAAACACTTATAATCTAATGCGTAATTATGTATTGTGCGAAACGTGAAATTTCTCATAAGCGTGAAATGTTTTTTATTACATTATATATAAATTACGCGTGAGCCTGTGTACGTGTATGTGCTGGATTGAGAAATGCAATCGAAAGCCGATTTCGTATTTGTAAATTTAATTATGCTTCAAAGATCTTTTATAAAAGAAGACCAATAATATATTTTTTCTATTTTCACATTCCAAGAATTATTGTAATGTTATAGGACCGAAATTACCATAGTAAATATAACGTCACATTGACTAAAATTATCCGTAATAATCGTGATGAATTATCACGATGGAAAGGATAATCATATCCGATTGTAATTATGTTAGTGTATCTTAATACGCTCAATCACGAAGCTCAGTTTAGGTGCACGGCTTTGCAGCATGTCGAGGTTCACATAAAAACGAGGTAACGAGTCGATTTTTAAAATGGTTCGAATTTTTACAGAATTAAATTACATTAGCGAAAATGATGTTGATTGCCTCTCATTACGATGATGTAACGATATTCTCGATAGCCTTCGGTTATTCGCTAATTTGGTATTCTAATCTTCGTACCGTTTTTCCCGGTATTCAATTTAATTAATCATAACTGCTTTGTTACGTAATACAAATAATAACAACAATAGTAAGAGTAAGAATAATACTTGGGAGATAAGTTGAGATTTCGGATTTGCATAACATAAGTTGTAAACAAGGTAGACCTTTAAGACAAAAGTTCGTCGGAATGCACAATCAATTACTGCATCAATTGTATCTCCAAGTACTTTTACTCTTACAATGCGCCACTGACAATGTCCTTTTGTCTTATCATCCTGACGGCCACTGAATGCCTTTCTCTCTTATTTTCGGCCAACACAGTACTCTTGCGACGTAAGCATAGAGTTGGGGAGAGCTGTTAAATGGCTAAGGGCGAGGGGAGGGGGCGAGGAGTCTAAAGTTCGAAGAAAATACTGCGATTCTTTGCGTTGTTCGTCGGCTGGATCGACGACGACATAATCCGTAGATCACTCCATTCGCCCTCTAACTGGAACCGCATTGTCCTCCCCTCCCCTCCCCTCCCCGTCCCCAGCCCAGCCCAGCCCAGCCCAGCCCAGCCCAACCAAGCGCGCCAAGACAACTAGTTGCACTAGTCCGTATTGGGTGGTGAGGTAACGACGAAGCTCGTGCGAAAATTAAGTACCGAAGCCATGTGTATGGTCCATTAAATAATTTGGCATTCGATGGATCGGTCGGGATAGCGAAAAATGCTCCAAGGTATCCAACTTTATTATCTCCTTCTCTTGATTTCTTTTTCTCCGGCGCAATATTGCGCGCGGACAAGTGGAAATAAAAGTTTTACTGCGCGAAACACGTCTCGTAAATTTTTATAGGTTAAAAGTAGACAAGCGGTTGCGTCATCGTTTTATGGATAAACAACCATGAGCCTGATTACCATGACTATTTTTTATTTATTTAACGGGTCGGGGGCTCGTAGTTTTTAATAACTCAAATTATTCTTTGTCACTTGGAGATTAATTGAACGAGGGCAACTTTCGTTTTCACATTTTTTTCTTCCCTCCTCTCTTTCATTTAATGAAAGCGCAATCATCGAGGGCCGATGCCATGCCTGTCCTTCGATATATCACCTTCAAATACAGATTTTATAGATTATTGATTTACTATCATACATCCGCCGATGTATGGCTAAGCTGATTTATTGCCCTCGTATTCGCTATGTCATGACTAAAGTGTATTTTTATAAAGCTACTATAGCACTCTTTGAACAATCGAAATTCTTCTTTACCCATAATTATTATATAAAACAAACTCAAACGTTTTACACTACATTTTCATGCATCGCGGACAATAAATTATTAATATTATTACTATTATTATTATTACTATTATTATTATCATTATCATCATTAATGTTGTTGTTGTTATTATTATTATTATTATTATTATTATTATTATTATTATTATTATTATTATTATTATTATTATCAAGCATATTATTATACGCGAGGCTGAAAGAGATAAAAAGCTCAAATAAATCAGCTATTCAATCATTAATATATACCGTCTCCGTTTAATCTGGCTTCACTTGTTCTCTCAACCCTCCCTGTTATTCCTCCTGGCCATCAACGTTGCACTCTTTACGGAATTCCACTGCCCGACTCAGTGGATCGCCGTCTTCCTGTTTCCTTTTCACGGAATTTCTTAGTTGGAAGAAGGTTGCGTTTAATCGGAGGGGTAAGACTCGATACCTTTTTCTTATTCATTGGTAGAAATGCATTTCTTGAATTATTTATACCGCATCTCGGTCACTTCCTATAACAAGTAATAGCCACTTGTTATTTATTGCAGCCCATAAAAGGGCAAATGAGTATTATTTCAAAATAACATAACAGTTTTCTTAATACTTCAATGCGGATTGTAAAAGTTCTATGAAATTTCATACGAAAATCTAGAAATTAATAATTAAATTAAGATAAACTTATTGTCATTAATATTTTTAAAATATTTAATAACATTAGGTGGTTCGGGGTGTGATATCACAAGTTACATGCCTACTTACCAGCCTTCTGTTTACTAAAATCATTTAAGTAGCTCAAGCTCAATTTAATAAACAATGAACCATTATAATTCATTACTGTTATATCAATCACTACTTTTTTTTTAAAACAATACTGTGCAAATTTAAAATGCTTTTCTAAAAATACTTCTTATTTTTCATCAAATCGATTTTATGAATGCATTACAATTAAAAGAAAAATTTTATTTTTTTTAAACCCATCTATTTTCACGACTTTTCATATTATGGAATTTTCATTCCCTCAGAGATCTTAAATATTCTAAATTATCTTTGTTGAAAGATTAAATTTACTTTGCTCTTTGAATTCGAAAATAATCACTTTCAGTGAAAATAAATTATCTCCAGGGAATAATTATTCCAGAGCAGGAAGGGTGAATAAATAATTACATCGATTCTTAGCATCCATTTGTTATACTATATTCTTCATTTAATACAGTTTATTTTGTTTCGTAGTTTCTCATCTTAATTTCGATAAAGCTCGTAAGAAAAAAGAAAAAATTAATGTCATAGACTTACAGTTACAGTATTGACTGTTAATGATGTAAATATATAATATAATAAATAATTAATTATATAAAGATTTTTATAAAACAAAAAATCGTGGTTAAGCATATGTATTAATTGTTTAAATGTAAAAAAAAAAAAAACACACACATTTATTTTAAGTAATTTATAAGTACTAATACTTTTATGATATATTAATTATTTCTATTTTTCCATAAAATATGTAAAATGCTGAAATGAAAAATAATAATTAATACTTGCAATTGAATTTTGATTCATTTATATGCTATTTTCTTTATAAAAAAATCTAATTAATTATAAAGAGATTATTTATTATTTAAGTAATCGTTTTGTACTGAATTGTAATTTTTTCTATATTTTCGTAATTAGAAAGGTGTGGATAATTCGATATATTAAATTATTTAGAAAGAGATGATAGTAATATATGAAAATATGAGAGCCTACAATGTACTGATGTATAAATAAATGAAGCTATTTTGCTACTTTAAGTGATTGTTCGTTAGACGCTGTCTCGTAATGAAGACAATAATTACATAGCCTTCATACTTTTCGCGGAAAATCTGTTGGCCAGGAAAGTAGTTGAATGCGTAATTTCAGATTAAAATTCATAAAGCCTACGCTTTTCAATAAATGATTGAGCGTTGAATTTGAATTTTCTGTATTGGCATCATCCATCGAGGACAAAAATGAGGTCATCATTCGCAGAAAATACTCACACCCGTACACAATGTAGAATGGCGAAAGCGCTTGTTCGAAAATGATGAAAATCATCCATAACTGTGCTACCCCGATCAAACTTGGATCGACAAGGCTGAAATTACCTATTTTTTTTCTTTTCAAGTTCCTGGATTAATAAACTCAAATTTTACATGCAAGAATTTTTATAAGAGCTTCCATCGATTAACTAAATACGAGGCATATTTATTTTAAATACCAGTAATATCGATTATATTGCGGAATATCTATTGAAATAAATAATATAATCCTTGTATATGAGTAATAAATATTAGGCTAGCGAAACAGATTTAATTATTTATTTAAAATATTTATGGAAAAAAAAGATAGAGCTTGGATTAATAGTATTGAATGTTTTAAATAGTGAAGGCGATTCATAAAATACAATTTAAATTTTAAAAGGCATTACCATTTAAACAAAATGGATTTTATATTAAGAAATAGATTTACACTAATGTAATATAATGTTTGATAAAGTAATCGATAATTAATTATTTTATGAAATACGTATTTCATAGAAACGAAAAAAAGAAGCCTTAGCTTAGTGTGTGAAGTGATTGTATTCACATATGGTACTGAAATGTCACCGAAAATAGCTTCCATAAAATTATTTAATCCAAACGAGACGGAAACGATGTGTATTTCTGGTTGCCCGGCATCTCGGCTTACGATAATGACAGTGTCACTCGAGATGATTTTGAATCAAAGTATATTATTCCCTGGTCGGAGGCTGAAAAACGATTAAATGTTCGCTTAACGCATACTAATAAATTTCAATAGAACTCATTGACAGTGAAATTTTATCGTAGGCATTTTTTCTTACGCATTTCCAATGATATCTGGGAATTAAAATAAATATAAAAACCAATGACATACTTAATGGATGCTTTTTAAGCTTATTACTAAGTACAATTAAATCTCTTCAATGCAGTTTACTAAAGGAACTAACACAGTGGCAGTAATGTAAATGATGTTTAGTACACTGACGATCGCAAGAAATAGACGAATTAGAACAATACAAGATTATATGTTTATACAAATTATTTTACAGTTTATTTGGCTTAGTCACAAGAAGCACGGGAAGGAAAATTATAAATTACGTAAAAATCTGTAAAAGTAAATACGCAGCGATTTTTAAAATGAATCTCCTTTTGAATTCAAATACCAATCGATTTGCTTATAACAAGAGCATTAATACGTCTCTATTGCCTAAAACCTTTAATACTTTTATAATTACTATGATTTAAAAGCAATGTACGATCAGGTGAAGGATTTGAATTGAATTACACTAAAATTATGAAAAATTAATAAAGTTACAGTTGCAGTGATGTACTTCGATTGTAATTTTTCCAACAAGTTGGTCATTTTCTAAAGTCGACGAACTTTTGATTTAAAAGTGCATGGCAGTTAAGAGGCGAATGAATCATGTCAATCCGATGCTGTAATAATTCCGTCAACACCAACGATTCCTTTCATTTAATAAAGTCTAAAAAAAGATACTTATGTTTATAATTATTCTGATTATTGTTGAAATATGGAGCTTATTACTTCTTATTTGTTTGTTTGTCGATTTTGTAAATAGGAATTAATTACGGAGGAATATCGAAACGTAGATAATTGATAAATTTAGTCAACAGAGGCTGTTTATATTTATTTCTTACTGTAATAAAGCACAAAATCATTAATGAAAAGTCATCGTACAAACAGTCATTCGTTCAATTAAAAAAAAAAAAAAAAAAAAAAAGATTAAAATTCGTGTTATTTGCTTATAAATAGCTTGAAGTGATTGATCGAATAAATGGGATTACTATGCTAAATTCATAAATACAATTAGCTGTTATGCAGAGTGTAATTTATGTATTCAACTTCAACTTTGTCCTTTAATTTGATTGCACAAGCTCTTTCTGAAAAGCCACTGTTCATCCGATTCATTTTATTCTAATAAAAATACAATTGAGTCACTCAACAAGAATAAGACATTTGTATTTCTTTCATTGGCTTTAACGAATTCAGTTTATACGCAGTGCGCGTATGTTGCGTCATAAATGAACGGCAAAGCCAGAGCAAAGAATTTCGTCTATCAATATCATAAATTCAAATGAGATTATGCTCTGTTATCTGAAAATTAAATAATGTTTACGTGCAGCTTCATACAAATAAGCAAAACAGTACTAAATCTTACAACCTCCCTGATCTCATCTCTCGATGATCCATCTTCATAAACAATCATACGTCAATTTCATCTCTAACCATTAAACGTATTATTTTTTTTATTTTTATTTTGTACGACTATTTTATTTTCCTCCAGTGCTCGGAAATAATATTGTTTTTTTTTTTTTTTTTTTAATTGATACCCATAGGAAACATTAGTTGCACTGCATTCTCGTATTTATTCTTGTATTTATTCTTGTATTTATTCTCGTATTTATTCTTGTATTTATTCTTGTATTTATTCTTGTATTTATTATTGTATTTATTATTGTATGTATTTGCGCAAACGCCAAACGTATCCTCCGATTTTAGACTTTCTTTCGTGACGCTGAAAAAATAATTGCAAATAATGCAAAATAGCTAAAGATAAATGAGACGCAGAGGAATTCTTAAAAAAATTACAATATAGTCCGAGTAAAATATAATGCTCGTAACGATTTAAAGGTCAAGGATAATAGCTTGGGAATCGGGCGGCGAATATGAAGTCGATTAAATGCAAAAGAAGAAAAAGAAAGAAAAAAAAAGAAAGAAAAGAAAGAAAGAAGGAAAGATAAAAAGAGAAAAAAATGACGTAGAAAAAAGAAATTAAGAAAAAGAAGATGCAGGGAAGGAAAGAAAGATGTGTCGGTTGCGTGGATATAATTGGCATTGTGTTCAAGGAGAAATTAGCGCTCCTTCCAGTACAGTACATTAACGAAGCGAGATTAATGAGAAGAGAGGCGGCGAGAGCGGTCAGAGAATTGACGTCCGCTCCGATGTCCGATGATACTACGAGACGACAGGTTCGCGTTAATCCTGTGTTACGGGTTAATGCGGATAATGAAACCGAAGCACTTAGCATCGAGGCGCTTTAATATTTTTCGGCTGAAAAGGTGTGAAAGGCGAGATCGAAAGAAGGAGTCGAACGTGATTGGTCGGTGAGCGGCTCAGGGGCGTTTAAGGAAAAGGATAAGAGCGTAACAGGTGCTGGCGAATCCTCTAAAATATACGCTTATACTTGTGTAGATTTTTTGTTTGATTTGTTTTTGTTTGTTTGTTTGTTTGTTTGTTTATGTATGTGCATATAAATGCCCTCTCCAGAGAGACGGGTGACACAATGAACGGAGAATGCGACGTCGGCTTTCTTTGGCTCTCCGGTCACCCCCCGACCCTCAAGCCGCCGACCGTATTTACCCGACTTCGGCTGTCCTCCCGCGATTTCACGCCTCTGCCGATGTTTTATTCATCTCCTGCGCTTTATTTTTCCATCCTTTAACGGCGCCCCCTCGATTTTTCACGTTCGATACTTAATGTCCCCTCACCCTGCCCTGCCCTGCCCTGCCCTGCCTTTTCCATCCTTGTTTGACGTTTTTTACTATTTCATGATCCGCAGGAGCATACAAATCTTCGCATACAAATCGCTTATCCTTTTATACGCATTAAGTGCGCTCGACTGGCGATGATAATATATTAAGAATACAGGAGGGAACCGGGTAGCTCTCATAACTAACTCTTACTTCATTGCCAACGGTTAGAATTAATAATTCCCTAATACTCGTCAGTCTCGTCGCATTCACATTAGATTATAAAATTTAATAAATCTGAATACATATTTAGATTAAATTTCTAAGATAGTCTTCGCACTTGTCAATTTATTTACTTACTTAATTGTCCAAAGAAATGGAGAATGGTAAAGTTAAACTCGACATGCTAATGAACCTTGTTCTACATGTTACAGAAAAGCTATTTTTTTTTTTTTTTTTTTTTTTTTTAAGTCTAAAACGTGAATGCGAATTCGCATTAAAATTTATATGTAAATTTTATACGATTGTTTCCGATATAAAATAATGCATAGAAGTTTTCCAAAATTCAGTTGCAATCCAAATGACGAAATTAATTCCGCTATTACATTCATCACAATCACATCGGATAATCTCAAAAGACTTTGATTCATTTAATTATACTAAATTTTATGCTCTCAATTAAAAAATGAATCCTTTTTTTATTGACTGAAATCACATTGTTTACTTTCAAAATCTTTATGATATTTTACATTAGCCATTTATTTGTATACGTATGGGATACATATTTAGATTATTACTACAAATAAATTTCACGCACATTTAATCGGAATAATAGAAATAAAACAAATACAGGGACATATATAAATATTAATAGAATCCAGTAATTTTATTATTATTTTACGTGTATTTCTCGTAATTTCAACATATTAAGAAGATAATTTCACGCTTAATTTTATAGTGTACTACGCTAACTAATACTTTATATACTTCTTTATCATCTTATAGATACTTATACTTACATAGATATAATTTGACTTTTCATATAATTTAATATGCTTAGCGAAAAGCTGAAGGAACATGGGCACTTGCCTATATTATCAAATAAATTTTTTTAAAAATTAATAATTTATAATTACGAAAGTTTAGTTGGTCGATCAGATCTAAGTAACTCATAAATTACTAGTCCCGGTAATAAAATAAAATAATAGCGATATTCTATCTGACCAAAATTAAAATTGTTATTACGTATAGTAATACGAAATTGAATTATAATTCCGTTGATTTATAAGATATAATTTTATTGTATACAACTAAGAGTTTTGCTTAATGCATATGTATATAATCCATTGTCAATAATAAGTATTTAGTTTATATTCTCCGGATATTCATCATATAACATTATACTTTATTTATGGATGATAATATATTGTGAAAAACTGTTCATCTATTTGAAAGGTTGAAATCGAGTGCATACGCAATGCTTTTTATTCACAAGAATTATATTTATTTTAACTATAAATATAGATAAATGGAAACGTTGTTAATATTCGTTAATTGGCATTGATGCTTGATGTGGATGTTGGATGTTTCTAAATAAGCATAATATAATGACACAATAGTTTTTGATCGTATAAACCAATAATACTCGAATGAGACCGACATTAGATTTCTGATTGCAACTGAAGTCCTTTAATGGAAATTATAATCCTATTTAACTGCATGAAAATAAATTCAATACTTACTATTATCATGATAATCTCTATTTTGCTTTCAAAATTTTAATTTTAATTAAATTTTACGTTCAACAATTATTATCCCGTATTATTATTTATTACTACACTAGCTTTATATAAATTTTATTATCATAGAAATTGAAACTCTAGTGATTTAAAATAGATTTTCAACATAAAGTTCTTCATCAAGTTCATTTTCTGATTACATTTTTTATTAATTAATAATTAATATTTTCTTTCATATATTCAAGCAATTAAATATAAGAATAAATCCATAAATCGTAAAGCAGTATAATTAAATATAGCGAATTTGCGGTTATACTTTGCAAAACTATTATCATAGCGAGCTTGAAAAATTTATACAAATTACTCTTCAAAATAATGCTAATAATATAATAATAAATGCCTGTAATCTAAGTTTTTTTATAAAAGTTATTAAATAATAATTAGGTAAACGTTAGAATTTGTAAGAACGTGTTAAATTTGCAAGAACGTTAGTAAGAAAATATTATTGCTGTTAACAGTTTAGAAATATATGTGGCAGTTTGAAGAACGATTCGTAGGATGATTAATATATTTTCTAAAACTTGGCCAAAAATAGTTATTTGAATAATTGAAAGCCTATAGGTAATAAGATTATTTTGCCAGTTTCGAAGTGAGAGCATAAAATAGATTATAAAATGAATCATGCCTGTGCATAATTCCCATCGCAATTCACATGAAGCGCTATCACTGATGTTCTTAATGCATAATAAATTCGGCGCTTAATTGAAAGCCGAAATAGAGATAAAGATGCGGTGGTATCGGCGGGGTTTGTCAATAATGGAAAACGTGATAAGTTGTCTTGGAAGGCGCTTCTATTCTCATTCGAATGGAATTCAAATACCGGGAGCAAATATTTGCCGATCGAGCGGTTCGCTTAAATCACGCTTTAAGAATCCGTAAATCAGCTGGAATGAGCCTTTATTTGCAAAGGGGCATAAAAAGTCCGAACAAAGAGGAAAGAGTGCCGGAGGAAAATAAGGCATGAAAGAAGGCGGAGGCCGCGGAGGCGGCGGAGTGCGAGGAGAGGAAGGGCATAAAGCGCCCGCGTGCAGTGAATAATACGTCAGAGTCCAAGAAGGAGGCATAGACATTTTAAAGTGAGGCACAAGACACTTGTGCCTCGTTCCCGCACATCCTCAAGGACATTGTAATATCACTTCGGATTCGAGGGCACGCAGGTTATAACTGATGTTACTTCCGCGTGGGCCTGACATCATTTCGCGGAGGAGCTCAATGCCGGGCCTCATTCGAGTCGTCTTTCGAGTCGATGTTCGACATTCAAAAAAAGCATCCAACTTCTCGATCCTCGCTCGGCTCCTCCGGCGTTAATTCGGCCGCACTTAGAGCCTTTTGTCGCAATAGTCCTGCTAGTTACTCGTATCGGCCGCTTCGTTACACAAACCGATTTCGCATTGGGAATAGACATATTTAATTTCCTATAGCTGGCCTATATTTATTATACAAAATAACACGCCTTTTTACGTATACAGCAACTAGAGAGCCGAGAATGCGGATCTTGCATTTCGATAAAAATCTCATTGAGGGAGGGAGGCGGACTAAAACGTGAAACAGTGAAAGTCGAAACTCCTTGTTTTTCTAAATCGATTGTAGTTTGCATAATAACAAATAGTGAAGAATAATAGTTAGAGCTCTGCTCTTGAAAAATTACCTTTCAATAGAAAGTACCTTAGAATTTTCGTTTGATTCATTACGTAAATCAATATATATATATATATATATATATATATATATATATTTTATCATTGTATAAAATAATAAAATAGTTTTTTAATATTTTTGAATATTTTAATAATTTTTCTATGTAATATTTATTCTGGTCTTTCTTCAGAAAAATTTGTATGATTTATCAAAAATATTAGCATCGCGTCTGTGTATATATATGTGTATTCACCCTATTATAAATTACAAAAATAAAAAAAACTCCTTAAATAATATGTACATATTCCTTATGTTGTTTTACGTATTACAAAAAAAAAAAAAAAATGAAATTTTGAACTTTAGACTCAATCGTTATTTATATGTAAACTAATAAAATTGAAAATATTTCTTAATATTATTCGTATTACGTTTTTCGATACTTTGTAAGAGATTTTTATGATAAAAAGTATATTGTAACGTAATTAAACCTGTTTTCTAAGCACAAGTATGTTGTAAAAATCGAGAAACTCGTGTTATTAATACTATATTAGTTTAAACGCTTTTAACGTTATACAAAAACATAGGCGTAATTAGTTTTTCGCTAAACTTAAAGAATAAATATTGATTTAGGATAAAAACTTAAAATAATGAAAATTTAAACCTTTAACCTTTCTTAATGTTATTATAAATATTTTGGTATTATAAGTGTAGAATGTTTAAAGAGTATAGTTGTAAGATATAAACACTTATATTATAAGTGTTTATATCTTATTATTAATTAATTATTTTCATTATAATTAAAATTTTTTTTTAATTTGTAGATCAGATAAATTTTTACATCTGGAAAATTTGATATTAAGTTTTTTTAATACATACAAACATGTAATTAATATAATTAATGTTTTTAATAAAATTTTTAATTTAGAATATGTTTGAAAAAATAATATATAATCGTAACAACTCTTTTCTAATATTAATTTCTTATACAGCTTACATTTTTCAAATTATGTATATGATAAAATAAGAATCAATTTATTTTAAATATAATTCTCTTTTGAAAGCTAAATAGCGTTTTCTTAATTAAATAGTCTTTCTGGAGAAATTCATTTAAAGCAGTTTTCTTAACTGGTTTTTTAAGAATTTATTTTAAAAATCTTAATAATTATATTATTAAGATATAATTATAATATATAACTATAAGATATAACTACCACATAAGAAACATAATAATATTTTTCTAAAAATAATTGTATTTAAATCATTAGTAAAAAAATTTATCTTTAATTATCACTTATTTAAATTTTGACGCAATATGGATATATTTTAATAATATTCGGAAATTAAAAAACAAAATGTAGTGTTATAATTACAAAAAAATTTTAATATAAAAAAAAGTTTATTACAATTTAAACATTGAAATACATTTTATAATTAAATAAAGTTTTTGTAATGTTGAATAAAACTATTAATTTAGTTTTAAACTTTTATGCAATAAATACGGATTTATTAATTAATAAATCTATTTATTATTGTTAATTGAACATTATTATTGAAATAGTTATTTGAAGTGTAGATTAAAATTTTACAATTCGGATTAATGAAATTAATAAAAGCAGTGTGTTATAGTTGTAAATATATTTTTGAAAAAATCCTTAAATTATTCGTTTGAATTGACTTATTTCACAAAATGACTATTTTGTTTTAATTTTAATTTTGAAATAAAAAAAATTTAAGTAATACAAGGTACTATAAAATTAATCAATCTTAATTTGAAACAAAATAAATAACTGAATACTCAGAGTTCTTGTAATGTATAAGAAAAAGTATAATTTTTTTCTAAAGAAGGCTTTTTCATAAATATCAAATGTATTCTTTCGGTAGATATTTGAAAACAAAAAACAGTGTTCTGTATAATCGACACAAGGTATGATCGGATGCGCTTCACAAAATCACTTCTCGACCGCACCACTTGATGTCGCAAATATAGTATTAATATTTAACAGTATTGGATTCGGTATTCTAAGAATTTAATGTAAATAAATCATGTTAACCTTGACATTATATTATAATACAACTGTTCCATTACAACGATAATTAAAAAAAAAAATTACTTTTTCGTAAGGTAACGGATAATTTGAATAGTGATTTGTAATTTTTTATTTACGTTTATATTATATATATATATATACACATTCGCACTATTTGGTGCAATGAATTAATTTCAGTTATCAATACATACTGCTTATATCAGTATTAAGTTTATAAATAAATCAAAGTACAAATAAAAATACATTTATTTTGTTTGCAAATTTATGAAAATCTATCTTGAAAATATTTATTCATTACACAATTTGCCTTTTAATAGTTTCAATAAAGTTTTCATAAAGTTAAATGATTTCATATACAGTTATGTTGATTAAAATAATTGTTTTTACGGAATATATTCTATTAAGTTGTATATTTGAATTTACATATGCTGTGATTGATATTAAAAATATTTATACGAATCTTGCGTATGAGAAGAAATAGACGAAATATGTGAAAGTTATGAATAATGTTATTCGTAATTAAGGTATTAATACATTGTTCTGTTATAAGGTATATTAATGAATATTATATTATATTTTATTTATTCATCTCTTTCCGGGCAATAATATTTTTTAATTTTTTATAGCATCTTATATAGCAATATGAAAATTATTGAGGAATTATTTTTTGAAAATATTATATATTTTTTACGTATAATTAAATACGATAAAATCTTACCTTTTGAAGATAAAGTAAATAAAAACTTGGAATTACGGTTACTTTAATGACTTGCGTAGTATTCAATTAGAAAAAATTAATTCCGCCAGGTTATTTAATTTCCTTTGGTCATAAAATATTCATAAACTTGGAACTGTTAATTCTTATTTAAACCAACAAATTACGTTCTGCAGTCGATTAGTACATAAATCTAAGAATATAGATAAATATTTACAACAGCATAGACCCGATCAGATATAACATTCTCTTCTCTTTTGACCGTTTAATTTGATAGTTTCCGGTAGCATTGAAGGCGATGATTACAGGATGATGATGTATCATCATTTAAAACATCGAAATGGTTATAAATTGATTAAATTTTATTTAGACAGTTCATGACGTAGTATAAATACTACAACAATTTATTTAAATTAAGTTTTATAAGCATTGTTTTAGATAAGCAATTGAATGTCAACAATACTTATTTCTATGCCCTTTAAAAATATCTGACTGGCCAGTAGTCAGATAAGTCTGGATTTTCTGAAATAATTAATACTGTGTAGTCGTATTTAAATGTTTTTTCAAATAAAGTATTTTATGCAAATAATGTTTTGGTTATAAATTATGAGCATTGAATTTGAAACGGATAATATGTATTTAAATTATAACAGATGCTGAAGTATATTTTAAAAACTTTATATTCTCATCAATTGTCTAAGGAATGCCTCGCAACAAACATATTCGACATCGGATGAGGATTATAAAGAGCGGAGTTGGAAATGTGGGTTAACTAGTCTATTTTCGAGCTTAGAGTCTGCTTGAAAACGGACATGTTGATTCTAGACATAAAATTTGTTAGTCACGAAGGGCGCACATGCTTATATACCAAGTGGATGCCAAAGGTCTCGATAGTTTTCAAGGTATCGTCGAAAAAATCAGGATATGATGATGGGTACTTAGTGACGACTCGATATTATCCCTAATCAAGTATACCGTTAGGTAATTTGAAAATGCACAAAGATTCTACGAGATGAATCTCTATTTATAAGCCTAAGTATATGGATGTAAAATAAAAAAAAGTCTGTGCAAAATTGCTATGGTCTGTACGCGAACCAATTATCGAAGCAATGAACAATAAAGAATTTATTGCGAGTTGCAACGAAGCAGTCATTTTGAGGAAAATAATTTGTTGAACCTTTATTACGGTGATGTATGTAGGCGTCAACTGCGGCCAAAAGAATATTCTTACAAATGATAAGAGAATTTTTTCCCAAACCTTTTTACTTCCTGCAGACATCAAATCAAAGCTTCATCGAAGAGCTTATATTTGAAAATTAAAATAAAATGACGTTGCTTTAAAAATCAATTCTCATCAGATCCTCACAGTCTTACTGCTAATTATTCTACTTTATTTTAGAAAAAAAATCTCTCATAATCCGTTTGAAAAATAACAATAATTGTTATCAATTTATTCAATTGTTAAGTATTCTAAATTTAAAATAATCCGGAAAATTGATTGGTAATTTAATAAAATTTATAAAAAAAAATAGAGTTTAAACAACAAAAAATAACAACAATTGTTATCAATTTATTCAATTGTTAATTATTGTAAATTTAAAATAATCCGGCAAATTTATTGATAATTTATTAAAATTTATAAAAAAAAAATAGAGTTTAAACGCGCAATTTTTATTTATTTATTATATATATATATATATATATATATTTGAGTTATTATAATAATAGTATTATGAGGTATTACTATAATAATACATTTTTAAAGAAAATGATACAGTTAGTGTGAAATAATATATTCCCTCGGTAAGAAATTTATATATTTTTGATAGACCAGTGGATTATGAAATGAAGTTTAATAATTCATCTAGAATATATTGAAAATAAGTAGAGCGTTATAATATAACAGTTTACGTTATATGCATTAGTTAAGAATTGAGCTTAGTTAAGAGTTAATGTTGGTATTTAAAAACTTTGTTCGCGCTTGGTCTATTGATGTTTTATGAATAGAATTGCATTGGGTTTTGAGCGTTAGATCGGAAGGAAACACAATAATAAATAGCTAATGCCTAAGATAACGAGAATTTCTCGTGCAGTAATTAAAAGAGCATTTCATTTCATTTAGAGGTGTGTTAAAAGATGAAATAAAAAGTAGAAGTTTAAGTAGAAGTAGAAGAAAAAGTTAAAGAGTAGACCTTTACCGTTTGGCGCAGACGACTAGTTGATACATCATTTATGTTTATGTGCGGCGCAGTTAATAAAAAGCGTCTTCGAAAATAACGGGGACGATGAAAGAGCGGCGTAAACAATAAAGCGGAGGGATCGGTGAAAAGGCGATGAGAGCCGTTTGACGCAGCCCTGGCGAGCTCGGGCTCTCGCAATAATTCATTTTGCGTTAAGGAAACGGTAGCACGAGCCTCGGTAACCGAGACAATAAAGCATCGCCGCGATAATAAAGGCTTGCCGCTTTAATAACGCTCGCGTGCCAATGAGTAATTGATTGAAAGGTGTGGAGGATGATGACGTTGGGGGAGTCCCGCTGGAGTTGGCCGTGTCCGATTCGATCGTAAAGAGGATCGCGCGCCCGAGTACGAGATCCAAACGAATACGCGGAGGTGAGCGCGAGTGCAAGCTAAGAGAGGATCGAGATCGAGCACGATGTACATATAAGGCCTCTTGCGACAAGTGCTCGATCGAGTCGGAAGGAAAAGTTGCTTGAAATCTCAAGCCGAACGACGCTCTGGATCGCCTGTGTACTCGGTCCTTCCTTATGACTTTTGACTACTTTATGCTCGTTGACTACTTCGGCCGACGAGTCTCTTTTCCATATACGGCTTTTTTTTCTTTTTTGTTTTCTTTTTTTTTTAAAGCCAGAGTCTGCGATTTTCAAAGTTTCAAACAATTTACTCGCTATTTACTAACGAAACCATAATACTCTTGCTCTTCTTAATTTTTAATTAAGAATCGAAATTGAGAGCTTCAGATTTCAGACCTTCAGCTTATTTTATCCTTCGCACCAACACCCCGAAGAATCAGCGATTGTCTTATTGGCAAATGACGTTTGATGACTTTGTCCCGGATACCGCTAAATGCTTAACAGTTCCACTGCCAATCCAATTAAATGAATTTCTCTCCCTCTCTCTCCCTCTCTCTCTCTCTCCCTCCCCCATCCCCCCTCTCTCGCCAGTTAGTTCCTCTCTACCTATTTCTCGCTGCACGTTTCGCAAAATAATACACTTAGTTATAAATATACATCAAATTTAAAATCCATTAAAAGAAGATTCATGAATGTTATTTCAGCCATGGCTTTTTATTACGGCCATCTATGATTTTAAGTTCACACTGATCATTAACGCTTTATAATGTAATGCTTGTCAAGAATAATATTTATCAATTTCACGTTTGCCTGAGAAAGTTATTTCGAAAATACGCCAGCCAAGCTGATATAAACGATTAGTTAACGCTTTAGAAAAATAAGCTTAAGGCATCGCTGCGAAGAGTGATGAGCTTTTCAATAAAATCAGTGAAATAAAATCCCTCTGCACAAATATATACGTATACACACGTTGTGTATTTAATGACACGGATTAAATAAGTCATTTTAGTACTCAATGAAATATAATTATAAGTAATTATATTTTTTAAAGTCCAATTTTTTTGTTTTCGTTTTGTTTTTTATTATTTTATTTGTTTTTAATATTTCGAGAGCTGGATATGGAGTAAAAAATTATAACTGTAAACGGTGGCTCCGCGACTTGATATCTTTGACTTTAACCTTTTAACGCATTTGACTTATTGATCGACCGTTCTATCTAATCAATCGCTGAATTAGTAAACGAATTATTATTGTCAAATATTTTCAAGTATTAAAAGTTTTTTGTAAATTTAGCCGCGAGTGTAAATTGAATATCTTTCAATTAAAATCTATTCTTACAATTGCTGAATATGATACGCGAAATGCTAAAAAGCGGCAGGGCTCAGGAATCCGTTTTTTTAATTAAAAGAATTTACATGAAATTTGCAGTGATTTATTTTGGATGTTTGAAATTGAATAGAATAAAGCTGTTTAATTTTGAAATGAAGTATGACGGGCGTGACACGTGAAGGACCGCGTGGGAGGCTTCGGAGAAAATATGATTGTCATCCTTGTAGTATCGTTCTAAACTTGTGCTGAACTAACCGACATCCACTTTATTCGCCTCGTCATAAATTAAGCTTAAACAACTGAATATAATATTTTGCATCTGGAAATTATAATTAATATTTCTGCTGATCGTATTTACGATTTTCAAATACGTCTCGTGTCTTATTTAAATCTTACATTATGTATTATTTTATTTTATTGAAATGCCGCTTAAATCTTCTGTTGGACAATTTGTTTCAATACTTTATTATTTATTGTAAGCGACTATTGTTTTCGACCATACCTTTTTCTTGTAAAGACTAATTTCAATCATTTATTTACTATACCCTTATATCTATATACACATATATGCTAAATGCAAAATATATCACGCTAACAAGTAAATTAACGATATTTTGTACCAAGGAGTTTATAGAAAAACGAGGTGTCCAATTATTTTCCTAGATCATGATTTACGTTCCATTATATATATATATATATATATATTACATATTTTTAAACAGATATTGTCGGTAGCTCAAATCATCAGTCAAAAATAAAATTTATTACATTTATTAATAAATACGTAATCTCAGATATTCTAAATTTTATTGTATTTAAAATTTTAATAAAGATATTAAAGGTCACGATTGAATAAAATTTAAATACATTGGTCCGAAATTGTAATGAATTTTTATACTCGTACTATTTATTATCTCATTTAATATAATATGCTTCACCTAACTGATACTGTTATAAATCCTAGAAAGGAGAATGAAATAAAAATTTTGCAATTTGAAACCAAGTTTCATGAGGCTAGATTTTCTGGATCATTGAACCTCTCGAATCAAACTCTGATGGTATTATTAAAGCTATCAATTTCTGGCATTGTAATTTATTGATTCGAAAACGAATTAACATAAAAAATTAATCCGTTAGAGAAATCTATTTCCAGAGAAACGTAAGGTGAATGCCATTGAGCATCGGCTGATTCAACAGATAAACTCTATTCTCACCGAACAAGAACAAAAAAAAAAACAAAAACAAAGAAAGAAAGAAAAATCTTGTCAACCTTGCTTGTAAGCCTCAATGCCACACGAATATGCCATTGCGAATTATTAATAAGAAATAAAAAATATTAGCATCTTGTGCTAAGCAAGTAAAAAGTGAAATTCAATTTACATAAGATCGTTCGGCATTTTCGTTAGATTGTAAAATGTAAACTACTTTCGTTACATAATATTATATATCAAGATAAAATGTTATTATGACAAGTTTAAAAATAATATATATATATATATATAAATCAAATAAATAAGATTTTTGGTCGGATTGCGTCATGTGGCTTTATTTAAATATTAAAAGAATCATATATAATTACATTTTATGCTTACAGTTACAAAAAGTATCTTGAAATTCTTAATTATTATTAAGCAATTGAAAGTATAATCGAGCTCTGAATTATCCATTATGCGAAAAATCATTATTACGAGGCCAATGCTAATTCGAAGTAGAACAGCGAAGTATTTTTATTCTACAGCATTAGTTATAAAATGCTCGTTGTTGTAATCCTTGTCGAAGCATCTACGCGGGAATCGATCATTATTACGTGCTGCAAATGATCCTCGCCTTTTTAATTTACAAAATTGTATCTCTAAGCGCGCTTTTATATTTCCTGTGCATGCAGATAGTACTTGAAAAAAATTAATCCACTAGAGTTCGAAGGCATTCCCGTTGTAATTTTTAGTATATTATTTTTGAACCTTGTGGGAATTAAATGGGGGAGTATGCGGCGGCGGCGGCGTCGGCGTCGGAGTCGGGGTGGGGGAGCAAATGAGGATGGTCGTGCACGATGCAATTGGGAATTAGAATTGTGAGAGGATGGATGAAGTTTCCCTGACTCAATGTACAATGGCTTTTCTTACGCCTCATTAGAGTACTTCCACGGAATTAATTGAAGTATAGGTATTCTAGTCGTTATTATTCGAATAAATTTTTCCTTGGAATGGAACTCGGCGCTTATTTCTTTATTTAAATATAAGAATTTGTAAATCGCGAATCGAATAAGAAAATAGGGAAGGAGTTTGTAAAAATTGTCTTTATTCTTAATAGAGAAGAGGATTGAAAATTATTTTACTCATTTGTGGACAGGACTATACAAGAACTTCAAATAGAGTGGAGTGGAGTGCCTTTTCAGATCATATTATCCACATTCTCCGTATTCCCCATTTACATGATGTATACAATCTGTCTAGTCTGTCGAGGTATGAATATTTTTAGTGGTATCGGTATACGGTGATAAGGGCAGAGGGCAAGGGACAGAGCTTATGAATGAATAGATTAAGAGGGCTGTAGGGTGAGCCCTTCCGCCCTTCTTCGCTTCCTTCGACTGATAAGATCAAAGAGAAAGCACGTGGCCAGGAAAAGGTGCAAAGCCCCTCAGTTATAGAGAAGTTATAGAGCACGAAGCGGATAGGAGCCAAAAGGCTCGGAAATGTCTGCTGGTGGCGGTGACCCGAGCCATCCTTGATATCACGCCCCTGCACGCGTCATTCTCAGAGCTCAGAGCGGCGCGATACGTGAAATTGATCCTACGCGGGGCCCCTTCTTTTGTCTCGGCTCGGCTTGGCTCGGCTCGACTCGACTCGGCTTTAGCGGAGGTTACGCACACGCGGCCCGACGTCGTCCTCCCCATCCTTGTCGGCGGTCCCTCCTCGTCTCGCTCGAGAGGCCATTGTGCGAGCCGCTCCCGGGGCTCCTTCCTAGCTCAACCGCTCGCCGATTCTCTACCCCTCCCCCGCCCGCCCGCCCGTTTCCCGTACGCCGTCCACGTGTGCGTGCCCGTGCCCGTGGCCGTACGCACGCATGCACGCACCCACGCACGCACGCACGCACAGGCACGTGATTAGACGAGGAGTTGTTGATTTCACGCACACGCGCCTCTCGCCCCGCGCCGAGGGCCGCGTTTTTTCCAGACTTCCACGGCAGCGCCGCAGCACCGTGGCCTGAGAGAGGATCCCCTGCCTTGGCTCGCGACCGGAGCTCGTACATTAAGCCGACGCGCCTCCGCAGCCTTTGTCGCCCTCGCTTTTTCACTTGCCGGCTATTATTGGGCAAGAACAATAGTCTTGGATGAAAGAGGAATTTATCCAATTGTCCGAGAGCCTTCTCCGCTCTTGTTATACCCGAACGGTAAATACGGAGGCGCTCTCCTCGATCCCTGGCCCCTTTCCATCCCTTTGCCATCCCCTTACCATCCCCTTTCTGTCGCATGGCTTTGGCTTTGGCCGTTTAAACGTACAGGGACTCCTCCTCCTCCTCCTCCTCCTCCTCCTCCTCCTCCTCCTCCGTTGGCAGCGCCGAGAGTCCGTCCTCGACCAGCTCCGCTCGAGCCATTCTCCAACTAATAATCAACCTCTCGACGGTATTTTAACCCGACTCCTTACTCCTATTACATCAATCGTCCAGAAAATTGGCTCAGCTAGCACCAAGACAGGCCTTCATTTTCTTATTTATTACCTCTAGCCTGGCTATTTCAATTAAAGTGTGACAAGCTTTCGTTAAGCCACCAAGGATTATTTATTCCCTCTTTTAGTTTTTTTTTTTTTTTGTTTTTTTCTTGGTTTCTAAAGTTTAACCCCAATTATTCACTGGATTCCGTTTCTATGCGAAAAATCTCTCCTCGTGAGCTTCTTCATTACTATTAATAGGGAAAACTTGCACATGCTTAGTCCAATGATTTTCCATTCGGAGTGGAGGCGCACAGTTGAAAGGCGAACGGAATAACGAAACATTGTTGGATGTATTGCGACAGATCCTTGTCTGTCACATTCCATAAAAATCATTCCGCTTTATACCTCAAGTCTTATGATGGATTTATGAGCCCGAAAGAGCCGAATGCTCATATGCAGCGTGTAAAGCTTACAAAACTTTTGATTAGCCCGAATTATTTTCACGCATACACTTTAGCCATTTTATGTATAATTTTCCAAGCAATTGCCACTTACACGAAATTCTTACGTAATAATTGGTACATAATACACGATGTAAGCGTATTATTTGGATAATTTCGCAGCCAGAGGTAAAGAAGATGATGTTACTTTGGTAAGAAAATAAAAGTACAAAATCATAAGGGGTCATAATTTCTCGAGCCGGTGTAAATTAGGTTGGGACCCGGGGGGGGGGGTGAACCATTAGCAGGTGAGCTTAATAAATTGCTCGGGGGGGGGGGGGTGACTGCTGTAAGTATCGTGCGCCAGGCAAATGCCTCTCGGCTGGCTAGCTGTCGGTCACGTAGGGGAGGGGAGGCCTCGGAGGAGACCGCAAAGCGGAACCTTAATTGTGCGAATCTGCGGTGTGCGCGGACCCGTTAAGCAGCTGAAACGCGCCGATGTACGCGTCCGCTGTGGTCGAATGTCCCGCTAAGATAAACCGGCCGACCCTTCCTCTCCAATGCCCCATAGAGAATGGCCCAGATCGACGTTTTCCATTGCCGCGACCATTGACTCGAGCCTCCACTTAATTTTGCGCTCTTAATCGGCCTCGATTCACACCTTTCCTCCTCCTCCACCTCCCCCTCCTCATTCCTCCTCCTTCCTCCTCCTTCCTCCTCCTTCCTACTACCCTCCCCCCCATTATATTTAACGGCGAGGCCGTAATGCCAAAGTGCCGCCGTCTCGCTCGCTCTCGAGAGTACTGATCGGCCCAGAGCCACGATAATGCCAATAATAAAGGATCTAAAGTAATGTCCGGCAGAGCTCCGACTCAATACGGATAACGAAGATCGGCCGCTATAGACAAGGCGCACTTGGCCTTGTCCCTCGGTCGGCGTTGACTGCCAGTAACGAAGAATCGGCTAGAGGAGCGGGGATGCGTGTTAACGGAGCCGGCGAGCGATATAAAAGGACCGGCGCGAATGACGTATTCCAGCTAAAGGGGAATCCTGCTCGATATCAATATGCCGCGAGGGTCAGGGGAGGTGGTGGAAGGGGATGTGGCAAGGAAAGGCCGAGCAGCGAGAGCGAGAAGGAACGGGTTGAGCGCGTCGCCGCACTGCTATTCTCTCGTGCGTGCAAAAAGGGGCCGGTGTTGGTGTATCGCTGGCTAAGGGGCTCAGCTAAGGCGGCGGTAGGGGAAGAGGGAGCTGGGCGAGGGGGGAGTTGGTTGGGAGAGGTGCGCGAGTCCTTTGAAAAATAAGCCGGAGCCGGCGCGTCTCGGCATCCCGCTCGTGGATTGCTCGCGGGAGCTGCTTTTTTGCACCGGGTGCCCGCCACCTGTGCGGCGCGAACGCCCCTACGCCCGCGGCGAGCCTCTCTCGCAGCGGCGTTACGCGTCTGCTCCCTTCCGTGCCGTCGGCGACTACGTCCCAAACCCCACCCTCGCCTGCCGCCTCTCCCGTATCCTACCGCTCTTCCCGACGTGCTCTCACGCCGCCTCTTATCTACGCCTCGCGGCGACTCGACGGCGCGCCTCCCCCTGCCCCTCGTCCCCCTGTTGCGACTTCTTCCTCGGCGAGCGCCGTTTACGCGATCGCGGTCAATCCCAGCTGCCGTCGCTCACTCGCCGCCCTATGAAAATACTTCCTCCCTCTCTTTGTTTTTTTCCTCCTTTGGCAATGAATCGACAAACGGGTGCAGGTATCGACTCATCGGCAAGTAAAGTCTCCTCGGCTCCGTCGTCAAAATTATTTTTAGCTCCATTGTCTCGGGCTGCTCTATATCCAACCTCCCCCCCCCCGCCCCTCACTCTCTTTCGCTCTCTCTCTCTCCCCGCTTATCCCTCATCCCACACCCCACAACCCCCTACTCCTAGGCGTCCCCACCGCCGCGCTATCATTCCACGTTTCAACGGCAGAAGGCCTTACGAAGACATTTATTCCGATACTAGAGGAGGAGGAGGAACCACCAGCACCATTAACGGTCTTTTCCTCAAACAAACTCAGCCTCACGGAGCCTTCATTCAAAGCGCTTCATCATAAAGTCCGGCGTTGACGGACTGACCGACTTTGCCACCGAAGCCGACCGGCTTCTCCCCCCCCTCCCCACCCCTCCCCTCCAACCAAACGCCCACCCATTCTCAATTACAATTTTAGCGACAACTGTTATTATAGGGAACCTGACGAGGGACGATAGGGTGTGTACAACGCTAAAGCCAACATCCCCACGGCGCTTGGCCGATTGTAAGATTGTAATTGCCGAGCTTTCCCAAACTATCAAGGATTTCCTTAGTCACGACTTAGTCTTTTCGCGAGGAGAGCAATTATTCAAAAGAACTTTAGCCTCGAGCCGAACAGTTGCCTCTATATTATTTCCCGAGCAATAAATGTCAGTTTAGCGTTCGATCGGCGGTAGGGTTCGCCGTGACCGAGGCCCGATCCCAGCCGTTCCCAATTACGGATACGGGGATCGAGATACGGGCAAGCTCGTCTACGGGGGAGACGGAGGAATAAGCGGCGCCGATCTTCTCGTTGGCCTTGAGGCAGGAAGCCGCGGCGCGCGAGGAAAATTGCCGGTCGTTCCTGCACCGGCGAACACGAGTAGCGTCTGCTACCGCGGACCCTCGCCCATATTACGCACTTCCAGCTCGGCTCGCACCTCGGCTCTTTATTACCTCGCTTCCCACCCCTCCTTTCCGACCAGCCGAGCTTATTTCCTCCAAGCCGGCGCTCCGTTCGCGACCCCACCGCCTATCCCGCCTCGCTATCCCCGTGCCTATTGTTCAATTTTTTTTAAAAATACGAACCTGCTGCTTTCTTCTTCTCCTTCGTCTTCTTCTTCTTCTTCTTCTTCTTCTTCTTCTTCTTCTTCTTCTACTTCTTCTTCTTCCTCTCATTTATTCAGTTTATTTTCTTTATATGCAAATAAATGACAACCGATACCCGATACGTTTAATTATTCGAGGCTTAAAATTACCTGGAGATGAATATTCGGAGCTCGAATAATCCCTTTAAGCGATAATAATTTTATAAATAAAGCAAGACAAAGTGTTTCTAATTGCGTGCCATCCGTCTTACTTGGATGTATGTCCTCCATCCGGGTAAATTAACGCGGCTATGCGAACTTTGTTAAGTAGTTCCGGTGATAGGTAAGCTGTCCGAGCACTAAACAAATGCAACACTTTATACGCTTTCGAATCGGACTTTCATAAATTTCGTAAGCTAAAACAAAGCCCGTAAATCATTACTTATCTCCAAAGGTCAAGTGTCGTGAAATATAAACTTTCACGCTCCTGTTGGGGATACAATTACATGGACATTTCTATTTGGTCAGTTCCTGGGAGTCCTTTTTCCATGTGACTCGAGGCCAGGTCGGCAAATCAAAATCGAGAGCTCGGTCATTGAAATTCTACGATAAAAGCTTGCAGGAAGAGCAACAGCCTTTTTCTCTGTAATAAATCCAAGAGAGAATAAGGACTTTGGCTCCAATGTCCCCGAGGCGAAGAAGAAGAGCCAAAGAAGAGGAAGGAAGAAGTGGTGGCTGCTGCTGCTGCTGCTGCTGCTGCTGCTGCCACGGAGGGAGCGGCGGCGACGGTGGAGGTGGTGGTGGAGGCGGAGGTGGAGGTGGAGGTGGAGGTGGAGGTGGAGGTGGAGGTGGAGGTGGAGGTGGAGGTGGAGGTGGAGGTGGAGGTGGAGGTGGAAGAATGCGTAGGACACGTGGTGCGTGCATATAATCGTTCGTTTAAATGCACATGGGAGAAACTATTGGTCCTTGCATATGGCGCCGCTGCTGATTCGAACTTCTCGGACTCGTGAAAGTGCGACAACATAGAGCAGCAGCTGAGACTTTCAGGGTTGTCTCCTCCTCCTCCTCCTCCTCCACCCTTCTCTTTTCTCCCCTCCTCGGACGAGTCTTTTTATATCATCTCTCTCTTTATATTTTTCTATGTTTCTCTTTTCTTCTGGCTTTTTTAAGCAGCCACCTCGATGATCCTATCATCCGATCTGCTTACCTTTTGTATACCCATTTTTCTCAACATTGCCATTTTATCACTTTACTTTATTTCCTTTATTTACATTATACTCGCTTAAGCTTTTTTTACCTCGAGACATAAAGTAACGAGTTTTACATTTCACTTTTATTCCTATCATTGCTATTGCATCAAGTATTTATTTTTAAACGCTATAAACGTAAAAAAAAAAAAAAATATCGCTCAAGTGACGGGCGTCAATGTGAACGTGCCTCGAACGATACGTATAAAATACAATTAATTTACACGGTACGTGTAAAAATATAGGCGCCCCCTAGCGATAAATTTTTTTAACAAGATAATAACGTTTCGTACGAACTATAAAATAAAAGAAACGTTTAATATGCAATTTTTACGTTAATTTTTCGACACACTTTGCCTTAGTTGAGCATAACCTGCACTGCGCAATCTAATTTTCTAGGGAAATTAATATAAATAAAAATCTTGGTTATTTATGGCAGGGAGGACCATTAAACGTAATAATTTTGTATTATAATAAAGATACGTCGAATGAAAGTAAAATCCATTTCCGCGATGTAAAAGTGAAAAAATGATTAAATAACCGTGAATGCTGCAACATGTAACAGTTGGGTATATTTCGCTTAATAGCAAATAACGTAGATTGAGTGATAACTGTAATAATTCAAGCTCATAAAATTCCAGCCCATGCAGTTGATTGTTACAGTTTTCAGCCTTTTAAGCGTCGGATCTTTTTCCTATTATTCGATTCAGCAGGGGATAATGCGGTCCTTGTTATTCAAGCTCATTTATCTTTATTTGGAATGTTGGGTGCAATCTGTTATCTGAAAAATAGCCAACCCATTCTTTCTTCCGATCAATTACTCTACATTTCTGTATCTCTACTCCCCCCTCTCTCTCTCTCCCTCTCTCTCACTCTCCCCCCCCTCTGTTTCTCTGTTTATCTCTGTCACTCTTAGCCTTTGCGAGTCTTTGGCTTCTTCCCCCCCTCTTCCTCCAAGAATCAGGAAGGTCCAGTGACTGTTGGGATTCGGGGACGGCAATAGTGGTCTCGGCCTACGTAGGATTGAGTTTCGGGTCCGATCCGGTTGGTGAAACGCAAGATCGTCACTGCTCTCTCTCTCTCTCTCTCTCTCTCTCTCTCTCTCTCTCTCTCTCTCTCTCTCTTTCTCTCTCTATCTGGCCCATTGGCTGACTGGCTGAGTGGCTGGATGTCAGACTCGCTCGCTCGCTCGGTTTCTCGGTCGCTCGCTCGCACACTCACTCTCTCGCTCAATCTCCTTTTTGTTCTTCGGGGCGTTTCTCTCGCGGTCCGCCGACGCGCTTCCACGACGGTGCAGCACAAAACGACTCTCCTTCCTGCACGTGAAGAGACTGCCGGGGAGCGCCGGGTAGCTCAGTGACGGCGCGTCCGCGAAATTCGAAGGATCGCGCCGGACAAGCCTCCAAGGATATCTCCGTGATGCTTATTGTGATATCGTGATAATTTTCCGTTCTTCATTACTTTCCCGTGTATCTCCTATTGGGAATGCTTTGATCTTTGGAGGCTGGGAACCGACTTCATTCGGCGACTTTTATCGCGGGATCGAGTCCACGTGTACTTCCGGCCAATGTCATCAACAGCTCGATTATTATTGGTTCGTCGATCGGCCGGCCCGAGCTTTCGCTCATATTTATCAGCAATTACAAATTCGACGTAAATTATACGTCGTCGTTGCGATTTAGCGATTACGCGCTTTCAATATCAAGTGAGATTCCAATGCCAAATATGCTTAGATGTAATTTATCGCGAGCTCGGTGCACCGATCCATCCGTCCATTAAACCATCGGTATAAATTAACTTTTCACATGCTGTACGCATACGTACGTATATGCATTGCCATCGCTCTTTTCGATTCAGAACTTTAATTCCGAGAGAACATCAAGTACGCGTTGTAAATTTACGGCATCGAAGGCCCGTAATCGAACTCGACGGATAACTGTACCGCAG
Organism: Ceratosolen fusciceps; assembly: GCA_018883505.1. Taxonomy (NCBI): domain Eukaryota; kingdom Metazoa; phylum Arthropoda; class Insecta; order Hymenoptera; family Agaonidae; genus Ceratosolen; species Ceratosolen fusciceps. The sequence continues at coordinate 33,878 of RCIC01000037.1, read as the reverse complement.
TCTTATCGCCAAGAGTGTTATATACCTCGGCTGAGAAAAATGTCAGCTCACTTCAGAAGCAGCTCGGGCTATTCTACGAGGGAGTCCCATTCTACATCCACCTATTACAACAAGGAAAAGTATTACTCCTCAAAGTACGATAATCGATTGTACGGCAACAAGGAACGAATACCGGATTGCCACGATAATGATTATCAGAAGCGTAATTGCGATCGGCTTGTGTGCGCCAAGTCCCCCAAGGAGGAACGCTCCCGGCAAACCAGGAATGATAATGACAATTATGCCGACTGCCATTATCGTAAAACCAAGGAAAAATTATTCTCATCTTGGGATATAAGAGGCCTTCAGGACCAGCGTAATTCGATAGAGAAAGGAGCTTTAAATTCACGTATCCATATAAGAGATTCAAGTGAGACCGGGGACGTCGAGGTGGAGGACATTTTCGTAAAGGATGATTCATTGTCATCAGTGGCACCGAAAAGAAATGGCATTTCGCACGAAAAGCAGAGTTCCGGCTTAATGGCTAGTCATTATAAGCGCGCGCCGAGCTCCCTCGACCGCCAGAACGGCAAGCCACGGGAGAAGAAAATCATCGAGCCCTGGAGCGGGGACGAGGATAACGAGCCCTCGCGCTCCACGAAGTACGAGGAACGCGTCAAGTTTATCAAGAACAACAATAACAACAACAACAACAACAACAACAACAACAACAACAGAAACGGAAACGGAAACGGCAACAACGTCATCAACAAAAACAAAAGCCACAGCAACAACAACAGCAACAGCAACAGCAACAATAATAATAACAACAGTAACAACAGTAACAACAACAATAGCAGCAGCAATAACAACAACAATAACAACAAGGAGCAGATGCTCAAGCAGATAGAAAATTTCGGCTCCCTGAAGAAGAGGAATGAGAAAAATGCGGGACTCAATCTCGGATTTCGTGCGATAGTCGAACGGTTTAGAATGAAGAGCGACAATAAAGGAAGGCACGAGAGCTCCCAAAGGAACAAGAAGCAGGAATTCATGAATGAAAACTGGCAGTACGACAACAGCGATAATAACCATTACAGGGGTAACAAGAGTACAAAGAATTATGAAATCAATCTAGCGAAACATTCGAAAGCCGAAAGAAATCATCATCGAATAAAGGATTGCGAGTACGAATACAAGCAGGAGTCGGCGGAGCCGGGGCCGGGGCCGGGGCCGGGGCCGGGGCCGGAGCCGGGGTCGGGGTCGGGGTCGGGGCCGGAGCCGAAGCCGGAGCCGGAGCCGGAGCCGGAGACCGAGCCGGAGACCGAGACCGAGACCGAGACCGAGACCGAGACCGAGACCGAGACCGACTCGGGACGATCTCCCGACGATGATAAGCTCGACAATTATTGCCATTCTAAGGGAAAGAATGAGGAGAGCGATAAATCGAAAAGAAAAAGTTATGCCTTCGAAGCCTCGGACCGAGATTTCGACCTACGAATCCAAAAGTACGAGCGCGCACGTCACGATGATAATCAGGGGCAGCGAAAAAATTTATTACACGAGCGAGCGGTTAAGGATATCGATGTGTTCCAGAAAAATTCAATGAAAAACGGCAACGGTACGGGCATTACTCGAAAGGTCAGCCTGCGAGAGAAGAACAAGGATTTATTACGGCGGCGCGAGTCTACGAAGCACAGGATTTTAAAATCCAAAATATCCGAAAGACATTCGCGGCCGTTAACTCCGCCTGCGAATCAGCCAATAAGGTCGCCCGGGGGCTCCCAGAACGACAGATCCAAGGAGCGAATTAAAGATCCCCCAATTTCCTCGGCGAGGAAAAGTTTCTCCATGAAGGAGTGGTACGAGAATAACCGGCAGTTCGCGGCCAAGTATTTGAAGGAACACAGCAAAATAAAGGAACTCTCGACGCCGGACGTCTCCGCCAAGGACGAATTTATTTTCGGCTCGCCCACGGAGTGCAAGACCTTTTTTCAAATTGAAAACCACGACCGGGAGAGCTTGTACATCAAGAGAGGGCCATTAGAAAAGGATGGTAGTAGGAGCAATGGGTATCGGGAATCCTCGAGTCTGGGTCAGAGCCAAGCGGCGAGTATAATAAAGATCCGTAGAAGCGGCGGCAGCGGCGGCTGCGCCGGCACGGAGGAGGACTCGATGAAGCGGAGAGGCGCTAAGCGCGGAGAAAAGATTACTACGAGTGACAGAAGGAAACATCGCTACGCGTCCACGGACGACGAGGGGGACGAAGGGGTCGAGCAGGAGGAGGAGGAGGAGGAGGAGGAGGAGGACGAGAAGTACCATGGGAACGACGGGACGGACGGGAACGGGATAGCAGAGCGGTATGAGGAGGAGGAGGAGGAGGAGGTGGAGGGAGAGGGCCAGGAGGAAAATGACGAGCAAAGGATATCGCCGAGATCGGAGCTTTATGGGAGAAGTTTTGTTATGCCTACTAGAAAACTCTGGGATTATCGAGACGGGGTGAGACACTACTCGACATTACTCTTATTATCGCTCCCTCGCCTTTCCATATTCTTCATGCCTTTAAAGAATATTGTTGATATTGTTGATATTGTTCGAAAGGGAAGAAATACGGGGGCAGAGGTAGCTTTGGTGCAAACGTACTCACGACTGGTATTGTCCAGCTTAAACGCCCTCGAAATCTTGTAGAAAGAGAGGAAAATGTTTTCTTTTCTTTTTCTTTTTATTTTCAACTCGGTATAGCGATATTAAAAGAACGCACATGTAAATAAATAAATAAATAAATAAATAGACAGAGGTGATGGAGAGGCCCGTAAACTATTAGGCCGATCTTTCTCCAGAGCGATACTTTGTTGGTAAATAGCTTCTTAAATGTAATATATGTACTCGGCTCGGCTCTGTCGGACAGTCGGGCGGGGGCCGGGGAGGAATATTTACAGCGGCGCGAAAAGAGCGTAGGTTATTATTTACAGGATGGCATTGAGCCTCGGGAACATATATCTCAATTCTTTATTTCGAAGCCTCGGCTGGTCTCGGTGAATTTTCCAAGGCAGCCTCGCGCCCGGCCCGCCGAGGAGAAGGGAGAATATCTTCTCAGCTCGTGTACGCGCGAGTAAGCAAGCAAGCAAGCCACCCTTTTTCCAATATTAGTCAATGTATATCGGCGGGAGCCGGGCCTGTCAGCGCGGACCCCCAGAAAATGTGTGGAACCCGGTGTACGCCGCCACTCCTCGGATAAGATCCGCCGTCGTAAATAAGAAAGTTGACTTTCGAGATATGCCATTTCATATTTTTATTATTAGAATATAAATACAGGAGCCCCCGTTCCCCCGTACCCCGACCACTTCACTGATCCGCGACGAAACCTCCCCCCCCCCACACACACACACCGCCAATGCATTCGTAAAACAGTACCCTTTATTGCCGCGCATTGTTAACTTTCCGGCGATTCGAAATGCAAAAAGTGCATTTTCAATGCAACGCCAGACCAACTTCGTACTTTTTTTTTTTTTTTTTACCTTTTAACTCTTTAGCTGCAATAATAAATAAGCCGGTTGAGCCAACCTCGACATTATTATTATTTATCCTCTCAGCTTGCTGTCGTAAGCTCCCTTCGCGCTAAATTATTATTCTTCCTATTATCCGCGGATAATAGGAATGTAAAAAAAAAAAAAAAAAAAAAAAAATAAATAAATAAATAAAACTATTATTAGAGAGCGGAGTGTAGTGACGGTTGAGGGTCATTTCAAGTCATTTCAATGGATCGATATTATTTCCAAATATAAAGTGTCGCCGAGACTTCCGAGAAGTAAAGCTCTCTAAGGCTCTGGCCACCGATTTCAAGTGAATTTAAGAATTCCAACAAACACACAAACAAACTCAATGTTTTATTGCCCAGAGTCGTGAGTATAAATCCGAAATTCGACACGGTTATTCGAAATAAATTAAAATTGGGGAAAAGGGATTAAAAAGGAATATAGAGACTTTCGCGGCCAAATACGTTTTAAAGCCAACCTATGGTTAATTATCGGGCGCCGGTGCTGGTTGGCGCGTAGGGGGGGGGGGCGTCGTCGAACGCGCGTGTATAAATCCAATAATTTTGCCGTTGCCCGTTTCTAAAAACGAGGAGTGCGCTCTCGTCGCGGACAAAATCATTACCGAAGATGACTATATTTAGCCGGCTCGAGTGTGTGCGTCCGTGCGTGTGCCGCAGCTCACGGTGTCAGATCAGGGAGCAAGTGGGGCGGGGAAGGAGCACCGAGTCGGCTACTCGATATTTGACGACGGCGCGCCGTGAGTCGAAAAGTCGTGGGCGGACTGGACCCGCGAGCGAGCTCCCCTTGCTCTTGCCACTGAGGATGGCATTGACACAGACTCTGCACCGATCCCCTTTTCTCATTCTTACCAGCCTCTCTTTCTATTTACGCTCCGGGCATTTGGAATCTCTCGACTCGATGGATCGATTTTCCTTGCATATATTTCGTTTCTCCCAACGTTTACACTGCCCTTCCACTGCCCTTCCGCTGACCTTCCGCTGACCTTCAACTAGCCGATTCTATCCATATTAGACATTAGATTTTTAGATATTATACGCATCGTACGAATATTATGATAACTGTCCTCCCATCCTATACCGATCGACGCTTCTGGCCAATGCTTCTCTCGACCTCTAAAACATAAAGCAAACTATAATTGCGCTTCGCTATATACGTCTTTACTAATTTAATATACGTTTTTATATTAAAAATTCAACACGACTCACTAGTTTGGTACTAGTATTCATGAACATCTCTTACATTCGTCGAATAATCGTTTATCGTATTCTCTTCTCATCTCTCTCTCTATCTCTCTCTCTCTCTCTCTCTCTCTCTCTCTCTCTCTCTATATATATATATATATATATATATATATATACGTATACGTGTGTCACTCAATTGAATTCTGTTGGGCAATAAATCCATTTCCGTTTTCGTTGCTCAAGTTTATCTCTTAACTTCTACATTTTAAGTCCCAATGTATTAATTTACAATCGATTTTTCATTATCGGACTGTTTTGGTTCCCTGTTCGTTAATCCACTGAAATCGATGGATTTGAATGTGTCAGCTTAAGTATTAAGTAACGACGAATCGAAGCCTTAAATAGGACAAGTAACGTTCCCATTGACCCGTGAAGAAGTCAATTTAAACAACCGTTTTATATTCACCTTTAAAGGTTATATTCGAAGGGAATTCAAGCACAGTTTTTTCATTCGATCGGTTAGAGAAATTAATTAAAAGGCCTGAGAAAATAAAACTCTTATGGCGATTATCCAGTCCTCTCTGCGATTATTAAGAAATTTCGCCGTAATAGCATAATTTACAATTTCGTTACTCCAATTGATAATTATTATTACGGAGTCGGGAGTTAGTCTTATCATCGCTTTAATTGCAGGCTACATCCACAATATACATATACATATATATAACGGATGCCGAAACAAAGTATAGGAGGGGAGTGACAGTAGGCCGTAATTTGCTTTATGTAATAACATCTCTTGGAAATACGGAAGAGAGCTCGCCGCCTTTAAAGCAAGTGACGTCGATTCATCTATTTACCTGTCTTTTTCCCTGTCGCTCGCTCGCTCGCCCCCCCCCTCCCTTGCCACAGTCCGACGGTACCCCGTCTCTCGCTCGCTGACTCGTTCGTTCTGTCAATTAAAGGGACGCGTGGAGTAGTAATCCCGATCGGATATGATTGTTGCACGAGCTCACAGAGCCATCAGGCGTCACTCCACTCGCATAACAGATTCTCCTCTTGAGAGGCTATCCAAACTCCACTCCTTCTTCTCTACGTGATGATTAACCGACACGAGCGGAGGATCCCCTGTATAATTCATTCGCCTCTGGGTCAGACGATCGGTCTTGCCCGATTACTCGACTGGCCCGCAAGCTATGGAACACTAGCTGGCACTCACGGGCCTCACTTTATGCAGCTCTACCCGCGGCTTAATATTTCTCTCGTGCCTGTCCTTACGAGGCCACATCGGCAATGGCAATAACCGAGCCGAACCTTATTAATATCGTTGGTTGGCAAGGCTATTCATTCGGCTCCCCGCCCACAACGCGCCCTTCCTCGAGTCAAGAGCTCATAATTACCAGCGCAGGAGCTTGTCCGAGAGCTTGTCCAAGAGCTCCACTTCGCTAGTTTCCGTAATGCATTTCATTTTTCAGCTCCCGCAATTAAATTACTCGACAAAAATCATGGCTTGCGAATACCTCGTTTGTATTTATAGCAGCCAGTCGCACTTTACCTATCTTTAGCTTATAAACGACTTTAATGCGCATATGCGTGCAAATATATCTGGATAAAGTCGCCTCCTAAATTGCCAATTTACGATTAAGGTAATAATAAGAGTATAGATAAAAGCCGCTCGCGCTCTTATGATTATTCACAATTACCTTGCACATTTATTTTTACAAAAATATCGATTAATAAAATTCATTCTCCGCCCCCGCCCTCGCCCCCCAACTACCAACTCCCAACCCCCTCCCTCCCTCCCTCCCATCAACAAATAACTTGACGGTTTAATATATTTATTAGTTAATAAAGTTAATCCCGTTTTATTATCGCCAAACTTTCACCCTATCTCAGCCTTAACCTCTTTTATCTTATCTTTCATCTAATTATTTACTTTAAACGCAGAAAGTCGAAAGTTACTATTACAAGCTCTCATTTAAATTTTAATAGATATTTTAATAATACCGTGTACGATATTAATATTTTAAACGACTCTTTATACGCACAAATACAGTGTTAAATTAATTTTGGTACGACACTCCCGGAATGCTCTTGCTTGTATATTATAAATTATAAGAAAGCAGCTTCAATATGCAAAGAATCCCCTTGATCGTAATCCCCGTGATTTTTTATACAATGTTTCAGACAGTGCTGCATTTCCGCAATATATATTCAAAACTTATTTCTCTCCCTTTCGAGCAGTTTCATTAAATATAAATCCAAAGTATACCGAAAGAGCGACGGATCTATGGAAATAATGCCGCTAAGGCTCGCGCAATAAAAGTACATTTCCGTCGGCATTAATTTTGAGGCCTTAAAATATTTAATATCATTTAAAAAACGAACAATATGAATATCTATTAAATAAATTATTGAGTGTATGGAAATGTTCGTACGGTGAATAAGAAATATTTGCAAAAAAAAAAAATATAACGCGCAAGGAATGAATAGCGCATGGAGAGGATTTTATGCAGGAAAGGGCTTTTTACTGGAAAGCTATAATATTTCGAGATTTATGCAAATCTGGGATATAATCCGCGCATTAACGATCAGTTAAAATGTTCGTATTGTTCCTGCATATAAAAAAAAAAGTGCATATATATATTGTGCAGAGTATATGGAGGTGGGCGGGAAATTCTTGAAAGCGTTATAGCTTAATAAGCGCGGGTCTGGTCGCGTAATGAGAGATTATGTTGAGTATAAGTTGAGCTAGAATTTGAGAAAGGCGTATTTGTGAAATCAGGCGAAAAAGTAAGGAATACAAATGAGGAATAAATTGAGCGCTCGCTCGTGCAAGAAGCGCAGCGTTAAAAGAAAGTAATTTGTATTTTCATCTCCCGGCGTTTGCGGTCGGCCGGCTTAACGAGCCCCGGCCTCCTGTACATCGAAATGGCCAACGCCGATGCTAACTCGGATGGGCGATGGGCGCGTTAAGGAAGATATTCAGCTCGGGCACTGGCTCTGGTCAAGCTCTGCCTGAGATCGGCTCTCCCCCTTTACCGCCCCGCTCTGTCCAAATAGTACGACACGAAGCTTTTTCCAAATTATACGCGCGAGTTCATCTAAATTTGCCGACCGACCTTGTCCCATTTCTCTCCCACGCCTGTGTCATTTACCTTCCCGTCTTCCCCTCCTCCTCCCCCTCTCCTCCTCCTCCTCCTCATCCTCCTCCAGCTCCTCATCCTTCTACTCCTCCTTCTCCACCCCCTCCCGCACGTTTTAACAGATCCTTTCCCTCATTTTCCCATCGCTCTCTGGAAAATTGTAGCTTCGAGAAATCTCCCGGACGTTTATGCCAGTTTTGAAATCTCTTTAAACACGAGCTTTGCTCAAATAAAACATTTATACGGCCGAGCTGTAAACACCGAGACCTCCTTGCGACATTTTATTGTACTCTAGGGCGCGCATGCATCCACAGATATATATATATATATATATTAGAGGATCGGGAAATAGTATTTTGTAATAGTAAATCCGAAGGTCTATTACAGTTTAAAAAAAAAGAAGAAGCCTTTTAAAGGAGAGATCGGTATCCTCCGTCCGATGCCGGTCTCGAGGCTGAAAATGTCCAGGACAAGTAATTACCACCACCCGGTCGCTTCGTATTATCGTTGTCGTTGTGAAATTGTCATTGCGATATGAAATTAGTGGCGCTCGCGCAGCTGACTTCCGCTTCGTAAGCTCTTTAAATGATAGTCGTATCCCTTGTTTCAGGGCGTCCACATAACGGATGTCGAGGAAGGTCAACCATGCCTGCAATGTGGCGAAACGTGCTCTGGATTTCTGCCGCACATCTGGAGGTGAGTTTTACATCCTCCGTAATGGCCTTTTATGTCCTTTGAACCTCCTCTACTTTTAATAATCGCCGATTAAAGATAATAGCCAAGTTATTACGTGGACTTATTTCCTCTCGACTGCCAGCAATCAAAACTCTTTCGTTCCTATGGCTTTTCCTGTACTTTTTACTTCTTCGAAAAGAATTTTCATAAACTCCATGGCTTATTTATTTTCTCCACTTGTATTCGAACGTTCCCGAATGTACACTCGGTAATTACTCTTTTACGTATCATTTTTTAAAGGCATACAAAATATTTATAGAACTTTAAATGTAATCATGTGCAAAATGTGCATTTAACATATAAAGATATTATTTAATAATACATTTACATTATGAAGTATTTACTAAAACTATATGAAAATACCACAAATTAAAAAAATTGTTTTTTACAATACATTAAAACATATTTCAAATAATTGTTTTAACAGCATAAATGGTGAACTTAAACTCGAATTTTTAATATACAAAGTATATGTGCATTTTAATATTAATATATAATATACATTATGATTAAATATCTATATCGCTGTACGTTCAATTATACAGAATTTTACGTATAATAATAAAGGTAATAAAATTGAATAAATTGCAGCTCCAATTTATTAAGAAATTTGTTTTGATTTATGCAATGAAGAAATTCATTTCCTCAAGAATTTCATTTATTCCACTCGTTGATTAACGAAGGAATTTAATGAACGTTTATGCGGAATACGTTTCTGATTATCATTTTTTAAAAATACATTTTCCTTAGACATTATTACCTTAATTATCATATTCTATACATTTAATATCTAAATAACCAGTGGGCTTTTTTACGTTCTGAGTAAAATTTCAGGAATTTATATAAAAGTAATAATCATTTAGATAGATTTTCTTATTTGCATTTAAGAATATTGCAAAAGTATCGATCATTTTTATTACAAAGTACGAGAAATTTTTTTCATTATCAAGTACAGGAATATTTTTCTTATTCGGCAATATAAAAAAAAAACAAACAAAATATCAAGCATGTTTGCTTGCAATTTGGGTAATTTTATGCAATTAAAATCTTTATTATCTTTGGCTTTATGCATAGGAGTTAGTTAATTAAATTCTTTAAATTTCTTTAAAGAAAATTATTGTAAACGCAATGTAATTTTATATCGATATTTCTAGTAATCGCACAGAAAACAGAAATCGAAATGGTATAATTTTTCATGCATAATTAGAAAATTTTCCAAAGGGGAAAATATACTATTGGAATATTATAGGACATTAAAGTATTATCGATAATGTTGGATGATATTACTGCTATAGGAGCAATGAATGGTTATTTATGCAAGTTATATAACTAAAATTGATTATTTTACATAACTAAATATTTTTACAACTAGGGAGTCTCCCAATGCCATTTTTAATTAAGTGAAATTGGTAAAATTAGGGCATATTCTCAAAATAAAGCAACAACAGGAAAACGAAAAGGAGGAGGAATAATTTAAATTGCTTCCTCGAAACTACAATGAAATTTATATATATATATATATATATATATATATATATAAATAAAAAAACGTCGAATTAAGCCAATTTGTAAACAAGAAGTAAAATATAATTTTAAAAGTAATGTCTTGGTGAAAAGAATTCGTCTTATCATGATGGTCATGTGGCATATGCCATTTAAAAAGGATTGAATAATGATTTCGACAGTGAAAAATGAGCGAGGGGCAGGGGCAGGGGGTATCAAAGAAGAAAAAGAATGAAGAAAGTAATAATAAGAAAGCGAAAAACAAACGAGGAAGATGAAGGAGGGTAGTGGCGAACTAAATGCTTCCGCGAAAATAACGGGCATCGATCCTTTCTTTCACGACTTTGATCCTCTCCGATATCAAGTTTCTTTCCTGACTCCCCCGACTGCCTCTGTCCATCACTTTTTCTATCTTATTCATATATCTTTCGACGGCTTCTTTTCTCATTTCTGTTATATTAGTATCGAGAGCCCGTTCAATTGATTTCTATCGCATAGCCAATTAGTGTACGTTTTAGTCAACATTCGTCACTCCCTCACGCGAAGAGGAACGTTGGATTTTAATTAACATGATATATATATATGACAGATTTCTTTCACTATTTGGACATTATAATCAACGGACGTTGATTACTCGACATCACGACCTCGTCATGAGTGAATTAAGAAGCTTTTAAAAATCTTATTTGTATTACGATTTTCCAATTACTCTCGCAGGCAAAAAACTTACCGTAAGAATATTTTTATTTCACAGTTACTTCGGTTCTTTAATTCTGCCCTCCACTCCCTCCGTTACTCCCACACCTCGTCGACCCGCCATTTTAACGTATTAACTACATAGTAAATTATAATAACCTCATTGAGTGCTTATGCCGATGCTCCTCGAATCACAATTTATTAATAAAATTCATTTAATAAATCTCTTTCTTATGGCATTTTCTTACCAACTATTATATTAACCTACATATTAAGTGAAGAAACCGCAGGTTCGTAGAACAGTTAATACTTGAATGAATTTAGACGTTTGATAAATTATCTCAAAACTATATATGGGAGTAATTAAGGAATTAATATCTTCCAAGATCAATTACGTTTCATTATTATCTTGCAGCAAAATTTTTTTTCTCTCTACAATTAAAGGCCTCTATACAATAGAAAGTCATAAGTTTATATGGAGTAATTTTGTAATAAAAACTTTTGTAAATAAAACTATTATAGAAATTAAATTTCACTGTGCTAATGCTAAAAGATTAATAAGATAAATAATTTACAACTTGGCTAACTTTTATACTTTCTTCACGTAAGAAAAATATTTATTTGTAATTACACAATCTACATTATTTATATTTTCACAACCCACATAATAAAATATTAATTTAATGTAAAGAACTGCTGTACAAACCGTTTATTAGAAAGGATCAAAAGAAGCTATAAAAATTAAGTAATAGACGACAGACATTGCTTTTATTTAATAACCGTTGTTGTTACTATTATTATTATTATTATTATTATTATTATTATTATTATTATTATTATTATTATTATTATTATTATTATTATTATTATTATTATTATTATTATTATTATTATTATTATTATTATTATTATTATTATTATTATTATTATTATTATTATTATTATTATTACCGAAATTAATTGTATTTCTATAAATTAGAAATCTTACGCATTGATCTTGTAACAATGAAGGCCTACAAAATTAAAAGTTGTGTATTTAAAATATTTATTCTATTTATAACGAATATTCTAATATTAGAATTAATAATAGAATATTCTATTTATTCTATTATTTAGAAGACTAGATCATAAAATTATAGAGTTTCATTCTTATTCGGAAATGTGAAATAAGCGAAGGCATATATACTAAAAAAATTATATAGTTTATTATTAATTTTATTTTACATATTGAGATCGCAGATAAAAATGTAAATTATCGCTGGTAAGTAGAAAAAATGTTAGTTCATCTGAGTGAAATACTTTGTAATTTTATGGCTAGTCTGTGCTTATTTTTTATATTAAAAATAACACAATATAATACATTCGTAATGAAGAAAGAGAGTTTTTGAGTTGTATTCATATTATATCGAATACTCAACAAACAACAAAGAACAAATCTGCAACCCTTTTAGGTAATAATTATTTACTATAATATACAATGTATTACACCGAAATAAGCTTTAGTCTTTTTACTATAAAATCTCTGATTATTATATTATAGCACAACGAATTCCGTATAGATACATGTACGTAGATATACATTCGGTAAAATAATATAGAAAAAATTAGAAATTTAAACGTTACTATTTTCTTAAATTAATCTTTGCTTTGCAATAAAATAAAATTAAAAAAGTAAAATTATTAGGTGCAATTTTATATACTTGCAATGTGTTTTGTAAAAAAAAAAAAAAAAAAAAAAAAAAAAAACAACGTTGTGATGATTCAATTGAGATTTTTTGTTAATATATTTAATTATTATAAAATAGCTCGCAGTACAGTAAATTATACAAGATACAAAGAATAATGGGCAATTGCCATTAAACTTTTTGTTGTGGGTACTTTATAAGAAGACTAAACGATTTCAGTCTTCGTTATAGTATTTTATTCAAAAAATTAGATCATTTCCACTGTAAGTAAAAGCTTTTATTCTCCGAAAAATCAAAATTATGGTATAAAGTATAAGTCAGAAAAGCTTATAAACAATATTATTTTGTTTCATCATGCTATTTTAAAAATAATAGCCTAACAGTATCGTATATATAATGGGAGTTTAAAATTTTCGAACGGTTTTTTCGAACGTTAGAAGTAAATATTGTCCAATGTAAAAAAGATTGTAAATATATTTTTTTACTAAGACTAGCGTAAGCTTGAAAAACATATTTTATCCTTTCATAATATTTTTAAGTATGTTATATTCTCAATTTCCACGCGGTATCAAGTATTGGATATTATTTTTTATCCACAAGCATTTAAGAGTAATTATCAATCCTCTTGAAAATACGAATACCCATTTAAGCGCTACCTTGTTGATTTAGGTATTTTTACTTAATAACAGATAATTTTATTACACCTATAATATTATCATAATAAGCTACAAGTTGATTTTACTTACAACCGTAATCAGAGCCTTAACTTTTTTTTTATTTATTTATTTATTTATTTTTTTTTTTTTATATTTTACTTATATAAGTCCAAAATTATTTTCCTTATAATACTATATTTTCGTTCCACTACTTGAATATTTTTAAATACTACGTTAAGTACGTTGAATTTCTGATTCGGTATGTCAAACACATTATCAAATAATTAATATAATAATTATTAAATAAGCAGATAATAAGGTAGTAAAAAATGTTTTATTATCCAGGTAGATGCAGTAAAAGACTTTATTATATCAACAAGTACGTAATTCAATAACTCAAAATGGTTTTTAATTAAATCTTTCTTAATTGGAAGTATTTAGAATTAGTCTTGTTTATACGTAACCCATCTTAATTACATTATACATACAATTTACGATGAAAAGCTTAAATGATTACGATAGAAATGTAAATTAAAATTCGGGTTTATCGATCCATATATTTAGTTTTTACCAAATGCTCTAATGTTTGATTCAATTTTGAATCAATTTATCGAACCTCTTCTGTCAAGTCTAAAGTATAAAATGTAAAATACATGAAATGCAATTCTAATCTCGGGAAGAAATATGAGACGTCTTTTTCTTATGAATTCCATAAACATTCCGTTATTATTTAATAACCTCAATATTTACGAAACCATGATCTGATTATGAAAGTAAATTTTCTGATTTGTATCGTAGAAGTAAAAGGGATGTAATGCATTCTCGATTATATTGTTTACTTGGTATACGTTTTGTACAGCATATATGTACACTTACCTTTATACCGCTTTAATGCATGAATTTGAAAACGCACACGCTTCATGGGTGTGACAATAATGAAGGTGAGCCGGGATTTCTGGGCCTGTCCTCAAACGTCAGCGATGTACAGTGAGTGCGTGGGGGTTCGTTCGAGTTGGTCCTCGGATAACTGGTTCGTGATCGACGGTCCTGCATTAAACATACGGTGGCCGAGCGTTCCTCTTTGTACATGACAATGACATATTATAATGGAATTTTTAATAGGATTCGCGTATTAATACAATGGACGGCTAGGGTCAATGATGTATTCTAAATGGCTTTATGAAAGGCAGGGGCCTCTTCAAAGCAAGCTCATCCCAATCGCATTAATTTTATAATGTTGATATAGTTATTGCCGTAGATAAAAGGGCTCAATTACGCAGGTACAGTACATGCCCTATGATCTCATTCCTCCTTGTCCACGATGAGAGTCGTAGGAATCGCAGAACTGAGATTTAATACGATATGGTGCGACTGACGTGGATCGAAATTATGTCCCGTCATTGAAGATATGAGTAAATTCCCATTTGAAATTCATTAAGCGTATCAATGCCCAGCTTATCTCGTAAGCTTCATTTCCTTTTATAAGCAGGGAAAAGAAATCCTTATCTAGAGCTCTTCTCACTCTCTACATTCACGAGACTACGCATAACTCGTGTGCACTAGATCTTGAGCGAATATCAAATATACGATCTCCCTATCGGAAGAGCATCTTTCTCATGGGAATAGAATTGACGCGGTGACGAGGCCCATGTAAACAATTGCTTTACCCTTTCGAAAGTCCTCTTCTCCTTTATTTCGATCCTTAAGGCTACTGTACATATTCTGTCCATCTTCTTAAGGCTATAATGTACATTCCGTACATCAAAGGTTATTGTATACCTATTATCGTTACTATAGCATAAACATAATTGCTTAATGTCTTTGTTTCTAAATAATCAACTCCGAATTCTGGGAAAGATTACTTGTACGTAGTTCCTACCATTACGTCATAACAATAAATACCATAGAATTCGCATATTCAACATATTGTGAAACATGCGCCACATGTAAACCCTCAAAATAATTATTTATACGATTTAAAATTATATTTACAATACATGGCAACGCACACATTACTACAATCGTTTTTTATTTAATCCAATTTCAACATTGAATTAGAAAAATTTTTTTTGATATTTGTACAAATTATTTTCCTGCTTTCTGATCTACGTTTGAATGATTAACTGATTTTACACGAATTTATGCAGTCATTCGGTTAGTCGATATTAGGCTTTTCTCAATGTTTGTATATTTTTTATGTTTCCTAAACTGTATGTGTATGCGTATGCGTATGCGTATGCCAGTACCATAGTGCGCATATAGAGACATGGACAATTAGGTTGTTTTCTATATTTACCATACTTTTTATTCAAATTCATATTCATGACCATATTCATGTCAATTTTATTCCGCACTCCCTCTCTGCTGTCACGAACTCTTTTCCGTCCTCTCGTCTTCATCCATCTCCTTCTTCCATCAGCACATGTTCACGTATATTTATAGTCCTCGAAATGAGAGGTGCTGTCCTCCCGAAATTTTCACGACCTCTGCTTCGTACATCAGAAGGCTATGATCATCTATTATTGGTATTCGATTAACGAACATCGTAAAATGAATTTCATTCAATTTTTATTTAAGATTATTTGATATGAAGGGATGATGGCTTCGAAGGTCTAAATATTTGTCCAATGCATTTTCATGAAAATCAACTACTTTCGTGAATGAACTTCGCACGACCGACTGCATTTAAAACAAATTAACATAGTCTAAGTAAATTAAGCGTATAAATAATGCTTACTTCAATAAATATACAATCACATTTCTTATACATATTACGAATATTGCTTAACAATAATTTATTAAAAAGTTTATTAAAGCGCTGTAACTAATGTTTATTTTAACCACGAGTAGTTCTTTTTAAAACATCCAAAATCTAAGACTCAGATTTTATTTATTCAAATCCTAAACACGATAACGTTCCTAAAGTGCTTTGATTATTCCATTTATTGATAGATTTTTTTCAAAATTTCAATATATTATTTTAAAGGTATAAATTTATAAGCGTACAAGATTTCTTGATGATTACAAAAAATTATAGGCATTTAAAAACATAAAAGCTAATAATATAAAAACTATTATCTGTAGTTTTACAACGCTAATCATTTCTTTATGCAATTTTAATTAACTACTTAAAAACTGTACGTGCTTGTTTTTAAAATAATTTTATCAAGACAAAATTGTAGTATACTTTTTGCACTACATAAAATCAATAATACTCATATCGCATCAAGTATTGATTGGCTTAACAATAATACCAGAGATTTGCATTTTTATTGTTGTATCATTACAATATTACCATATATATATAATACACGGTAATGGTTTTTACAGACAATTTTATCATGTAATAAATTATTTCGATGAACTATCTATTGAATTACTTTAAATATCATTAGATTTTAAATATTAATGTATAATAAAAAAAATTATTAAAAAATTACATTCATAAATAATTTTGACGATGTCCGTTGTATTTCACAATGATTTTTTACTCCAATACTAAAAGATTGTTTTCAATAATAATTGATTGTATATTTTACTTTAGATATTATGTACTGTATCTAAAAGTAAAATAAGCATTGCTATACATCAGAACTAATACTATTTTAAATTTACATAAATGTTATTTTTCGTTTAATCAAAATCCAAAGTATTGTTATCATTATTCATATGTAACCTGCTAAGTTTTTATCGTAGGCAGCTCGTAAACTTCAATAAGTAAGCATAAATAAGGAGAAAATATTGTACTAATCGCTTATATCAGTTACATTTAAACAGTTTCCAGTTACATGAAGCTTAAATTTTCTTATTTTCTTATTCATTATATTTGCAGAAAAATTATGGAATTAACACTTTCATTTATTCATCAATTTGTATTCTTAATAAAAATAATAATATTCATAATCATAATAGTAACATGGCTTTTAAACTTAAATGCATTTAAAATGAAGACTATACTTTATTATCCATAATACACTTACTTTTTACAATTTATGCAAACACATAGTACATTAAAGCTCGTAGATTCAAATATAAAAAAAAGGCATAAAAAGCATTAACTTAATTATAAAGATCTTGGGATTTTAAAATCTATTAATATGTAAATATTTCGAAATTTAAAATTTTTTACTAATTTATATGTATATATTTATATTTTAAAATGAAAAATTTTAATACTACAAAGTTATTTTCTATTTTTTGTTAAAAATAATTTTCGACTGACGATGTAATTGTTAATTATCAATTATTTATTTAATTTATATATAAATGTACTAATCAAGCAGAATTGCTACAATGAATACGAATCAGTACAGTTTCAATTATTATAACAAATCCTCATGCAAATAATATTGTTATTTATTTTGCAGAGTAGGAAAACGAATTTGAATTTCATAATATACGATAAAATTGTGTATACATTAATAATTATATAATAGATTTATCATTATATAAGTTCGAAAATATCATTAATATGAAAATCTAAATGTATACATTAATAAATTTAATCCAAACGTGTTTTAAATATCTAAAATGAATTATAAATTTAGTTACGTGTATTTTATTTGTCATAACTTAATAATTTCCTTGCGATGTAAGTAAAAATAATGGTTTATTTGAAGTTTCAAAGTTCTATAGATCTATTCTATAACAATATCATATAAAATTCCATAATATAGCGTAAATTTTTTTACGCTAAATACGATTGGAAATCGGATAAGAAATTTTAGCTTCAATACATTCTTATAAACGGAAGAAGAAGACGACGAAGAAGAAGAAAAAATTAGTGAACATATGCTGATTCAAACATAAATGCCAGAGGCCATGCGCAACTTTTACTTTTACATGTGTGCTTTATAGCTTTCTAGTTAATGTAGAAAAGACTCGGAGAAACATAAGTTAATGCGAGCTTTTGATTGCGCTATAAAAGACGAGCAGAAATTTGAATGTCGTGGCTTGTGAAATGGCGTGTGACAATCGTAGTTATTATGATACGATTTTATGATGCTTACGCTCGCTATGGCATTTATTATGATCATTTTATTAAAGATTTCTTATTAGATGCTTTTAATTGAATTTTAAAGTTTCGAGGTACCAGCTCATATAATTAATATTATTAAAGTAGAAAGATTATTAATTTTTTTTTTAATTTTATTGTACGTATTATTGTTATTATTTTTTTTTTTTAATATTTTCTAATATTGGAATTTCAGAATTTGCCAGATGAGCTGAATTATACGATTACCTCAAAATATTATCTTGGCGCATGAATATTATAGTTATTACTATGAACAATTATTATTAACAAAAAAGAATAACATTAATTTTCAATAAAAACTTAATAGATAATACTATATTTGTTAGTTGTTTATATATTTTGAGTTATAATAGATTTAAATTGTTGATATGATTTTCTGCTCATAATAAGCCATTAATGAAAGTTTTAAATGATTTGTAGTGCTTTTGTCCACGACTCTTTACATAACAAACATTACTCTTACGCATGGGATTTAGGATCTATATATGAAATAGGTACTTATTATTTAGTTACCTATTAAAAGTGCCTTTATTTAAGTTTATTAGAAAATGGATTTCTTTGTTTTTACAATTTGACAGCTTTAAAAAACAGTTGAAAACGTAAACGCGCGAACTTTTCTTTCTTTTTAATGTAAACGGTGTATTTAAAATATTATTTTATTCTTATTTTGATGTAAATTTGGTTTCCAAGCCATGTTTACAATTTCAAGAGTAATTAAATACAATCTACTTCTTAAGGAACGAAACAGTCTTGACATCTCGGATCAAATAAAATGTAAGCCTATGAATTTTTCCAATGAAATGAAATCGTTAGTGATCGGGAAATGAATTTAACTTATATCTTGTCTAAAATAAGAATGTTATTGTTGGAGTAGTTTGAGGTTTGATAAAATGACTAATGAAAAAGTTGAATAGGCAGTTAAAAATGATATATCGATAGTAAATAAATTTAGCGGCGAAAACTAATCGATAAAATCTTGAGGTGAAAGCGGTCAAAGGAATATTTTTAAATGCAAAGGAATTAAGTGTCCTGAAATGTTGTAAAAACAATGGTAATGGGCGTTAGGAATGGAAAGTCATATACCCGAGTACGTGCATGTAAGCGATTATATCTATTTCAGCTTACCGAAGGCGTACAAATGACACATAAGGAAGATACCCCCTCTGTTGCTCGCCGGCTATTTCGAACGCGCGGCGTCTCGACGCCGACGTCGCTGTATGAATGGCGGAGTACCGGTCATACCCGAATGGGGCCAGTGCAAGTTCGATAGGTCGCCGTGAGCTCGGCCCTCCTCATTTGTTTACTCAAATCGTATAAAGCATCGGTGCGCGCTGCGGTTTATCCAGGAAGACTCGAATCGGCATTATTTTTTTTTATTTCCGTTTTTTTGTGACTGTTTTTCAACATCTTACGTGCCTTTCAAGTGGGATTTGTGATCGGACTCGATAATAATGATCCGAACCAACAATAATGACCTCAGTTCGCTGCAACATGAGCTTTTATGTGCTTCTAGCTGCAACGAGATTAAGTTTCAGCTTCATTAAACAATTAACCTCAAGGATACTCGTAATTCTTTCTTTATTCGCGCTCGTGGTTTCGCAGACGGGATTTTGCGATAGAGTTTGCGAAGATTTGGCCAGGCAGCATACGTGCTAATAATCTAAATGCTCCGATCCACCGTTTAAAATGTAAATAATATGATTTATTATCGACCTGTCCGATTTAACTCTTACCTTACTAACTTAATTGTCATTGTGCATCATTTCACTACGCTAAATTTATTCCCACGCCGAGGCTTTAAAGAGCCCATACCATTAGTAATAATGGAAACAGCCTCAAGAGAATATAATTCTCTCTCAAACATATAAATTTAGTCGTTAGATAAAATTTATATCATCCAATTTATAATTAAACATGCTGACACCTTAAAGCAGTTCTTGTAATTGATATATCAACTTGGAATTACAAAATTCTTCTTTGTAATAAAACAGGCATTACGTCAAGTAATTCAAACAATAATAATTATTTATTTCATCGGCAAGAGCTTCGAGTATCGAAGTTGCAATTACCCACAAATAGGAACATTTACAAATCCGTTAAATAGAAAACTATTTCGGAAATAATGAAATTTCATTAATAAATAAAACAAAACTTATGTTTTATGTAATAAATGTGATAACTAGATTTAAATAATATTTATGAGGAATAAAGTGAGTTTCAACATTTTCTTTTGTATTTATATATATAATATATTTGAAATGTGTTTCTAACAACTACAGGGATATTTATATTGCCGTTTTAATTCCGTAGTATTAATTAATACACGAGCATCGAATGCTATTTTTTACTTTCCTCTTTTTTTTTAATTGCTTTTTTAGTTTGTCTACTTTATCTGCGCAGGACACTGCCATAATTATCCATCCGTACGTAGAATATTTTTGTAAGTGTGCATGCAATCCTTCATGTCGATTTCGATACATATTTTTTTCAATAAATAATTAGGTTCCGTAAGCAAATTTCTTAATTGAATTTCAATAAAAATTCCATAAAATTAATCAAATGAGTAAAATATTGAAAATCTTTCAATTAATTTATTTATCTTTTGTTACTTTTTAATATAATTATAATAAGTTCAAATGCTTAAAGCTTTAAAAGCAAATTAGAGTAATATAATGAGTCATATACTCACGTATCTAAAATTTTTATTTCCCTTAATCTACAGTTAGTGACGCTAGAGAGTAATAAACTTAATTCTTGAAGGATTTTCACGTAATAAAAAACGAATTTATAGCGAATAAAATTCTTAATGTCACACTGATTAATACAGTGATATATCTATAATAAAATAATTTATAATATATGTAACTACATCTCATTATGGAGTCTGTAATTTATAATAATTTCTAAAGGGCTTTTTAATCACGTGGAAGTTATTCTGTCAAAGGCATACAAATAGAGTTTTATTTATTTGTTGAGAAATATTGAGAGATCGCAAAAAGATATGCAATGATATAATCTAATAATATTGGCATTTAACTTAAAATTGTATAGAATTGTATTAAATCTTGATTGTGGAATTAATTCTTAACCATTTATTAGATCACGAAAATTACCTCGACAATAGTACTTATAGTGATAAACCAAATATTTATAATTATAAGAAAATTATGTTTATGTTTTTATTGATTTGCTTTGGTAAGTCGTGATTATAAAAGATTAAGAAATTTGTGAGGATTATAATTGAAAAACATGTAGTAAGTTGGATTAGGAAATATGAAAATAAGTAAATTTATTGTTCCGGTATGACTCCGGTAATATCAATTCATAGGATACGTATCGATCGTTGTAAAAATTCTTTAAATTGAACTAGAAGGAACTAAGCGTAAAAAAAAAAAAAAAAAAAAGTGAAACGAACAAAAGCCACTTTTTAATTCTTAACTGTCAACAACTGTCGTATTATTTATATAGATTTAAAGTGCGTTATATTTTCTGCTCGGAGTATTTATTTGTTCATTCGTACATTTAATAATATACTTTAAAAAGTAAAGTTCAAAAAACTTGACGATAATTACAGAAGATAATTGCAGGAATATAAGGAGTAATTTAAAAATAAGAAATTAATAAAAGCAAGGGCGCTCTATAAATAGGATCTCCTGAAGCATCTCGAAAAACTGAGTTTACTGATCTCGTCTTCAACATAGCTTCGCGAAAAAAATTGAAATCCGCTCCGAGTATTTTTGCAAAAAAAACGCAGACGAGTAAAAAGAATGGAGACGAGGGAAGAAAATAATTGCCCGCTGCACGTGGTTAGCGCTGGCAGCTTCGGCAGGATAGAGTTTGAAAAAAAGCAGTAAATTAACGAATGTCGTGCCTGCGACAAAATTGCGCGCGAACCTGAAGAGACGAAGTCGCGCGCTCCTTTACTACATCCGACGCGCTGACATACTTTTCCTATTCGCGATCACAAGTTCAAATTATTATTATTATTATTATTATTATTATTATTATTATTATTATTATTATTATTATTGTTATTACTATTACTATTACTGTTGTTGTTGTTGTTGTTGTTGTTGTTGTTGTTGTTGTTCTCCGCTCTTATCCTCGACGATACTAATATTTTGGTGTTTCGCTCCCAGGAGTTTAAAAATACGGCGATAATATTTGATATCGCAATCGCTACTTAGGAAATACTACTGCGCATCGGTAACTAAGAACTTACTAATGGTCTAACATTACGTACGGATAATGACGATATCCCGAAACGAATCGTATTCTTCGTTTCTTATGTGCAATTTTTAATTCTAATGAAGCAACTCTAGATAAAAAAAAATCTGTGCAATAGCTACAAAGAATTTTTCTTGGGTGGATTTGTATTGGTAGATTTTATTAAAAATAATATTCTAAACATACAACAATATAAAAATAATGTTATTACATAGGTATTTAATTTTACTCGTCGTAAATTTTCATATCCTCGTTACTTTCTTTAGAATTTAGAATTTTAGATTTTTCACCGTCGAAAAACTAATTTTTTTTTAAGCTGAAACGATCTATTTATACAATAAACGTATTATTTACGAAGAATTGGGAATATTTATTAATATTTCAATATATACGTATATATTTCATTTAGTTACGTCCAACCATTATATCTCAGCGTTAAATTAAAAAGTTTTTGTCTCATGTCGTATATTCTGGAAAGAAAGAATATGTTTTCACTTGGTGCTATATGGATATGAGCGATCGTTACAATGATTAATCAAATTCGTCAAATTTATTGTAAATAACAATGTTCATAAGTCATCAAAGGCCTTTTGGTATTAGCATTCCTTCCAGTCATGAGAGAAAATGAATATCAATGTAATTAATTACAAACGCTCGCTACATTATTACTGCATGATGCGGCCCGTCTCATAGACTCATTTAAGTGTTTGAACTTTTCGTAAAGAAACGTGAAGGATATTAAGCTTAAAAATTTAAAAACTAAATGCGATCAATCGTCAGTAATACTGTCAACGTCAATATTAAAGGCTCGCAGAGGTCAATAAGCTGTAATTTATTATTGAGAATAATAAAGTATAGAAATTATAAGTATTCAACGAATAAGGATCTGTAAAATCTGATTATTTAGGTAGAGAAGAGCACTGGAAGAATAGTATAACGAACTTGTAGTATAAATCAGTTGAACCATAACTTTGAGGATGTAATAGAAATTCCAAAGATAATTTATTTCGCGCGAATAACACAAGTCGCTAGCGATTATAATACGTTATGGGCTAAAAATCGATATTAATTCTATTAAAAGAAGCCAATAGTCGGAATTTCATTAGTGCTGTAAATAATGGATGGAGGAACCCTGGTTAATTTATAACTTGAGCTTATTTTTCAAAAAGCTACGGAGTTCCTTGTCGTCCGGACCATTAAACACGGAATCAAGCACGTGCGCCGTGTAAAAAAAATCCCATTTTTATTTACGATGTTTGACTTACCGTGGCTCTGTATTTACGAAGTCAAATCTATTTGGAATTTTCAATTCATAGCTCTCAATATTACATTGTCGTATTAGACGGTATAATTTAAGTATAATTTAAGGACAGATTTTTGGAATTGTACATGTTAATCGTATCCTCCTCACTTCATGAAATACATTTATAGTTTTCATTTGGGTTCTACAGCACCATCGCAAACTTTTTACAGTTTATTAAAAAAAAAATATCTATACTTTAAGATATCGGTAAGTAAATTGTTTTTAAAAAATAGCTAATAATTATTGTAAATTTAATGTCAATTTAAATTCGTATTCGCATAATATCATATTACAAATTCTGTAAAAAATGACTCTTACATTCTGTTGATAATTTTTTTTAAATTAAAAATAGTAGCTGCCCATATAAAAAAATCGTCTGTTATTACGTAACGTGGCGCTGAAGCTTAATGTTACTTAGTATACGTAATATCCTACTACTACGTTAGAGTACTACGCCACTAGACGTTATTCACTCATGTCATACGCTTGGCTAACATAGAACGTAGTTCACTTTGGTTTTATTCAAACCTTACCGACGCTATTTATATTTTTTACAAGTCCCTGAATGCCTAAACATTTTTACTGCGTTCTATAATATTAAGGCTCGATTCAATAATAAACTGCACGCAGACTTCTGATTCATAATATTTTTTTTTGAGGTCACATAAAAACTAGCTAATAATACCCTATATCGTTTTTTAATAAAGTAATTGTTAGGGCGCTGCTCGAGTAATGAAAATTTCATTGACTAAACTGTATATTTACTCTGTAGAAACTGTGTACAAGGCGATAAAACTGTTAATACGATCAATAAAAAGAAATCGCCCCCTCCTCTCTGTATAAATGTGTGTGTGTGTGTGTGATATTTTTATAATAAAAAGATCCAAATATTCTGTATTTATCAGAAAGATGCAAACAAAATATAATTCCTGTATGTTATTCTTGATGGAGAACGCATCCACACCGCACTGTCCAAATTGTAGGCGTGTTCTCTTATTACATTGTCAACAATTCTGCTCCCGCTTTCTCCTTATCACTACTCACATTTCAATCCTCCGCTCCCCTTTCACTTTCATTTTTATACCCCTATTTTACTCGCTTTCTCACTCTCTCTCTCTCTCTCTCTCTCTCTCTCTCTCTCTCTCTCTCTCCATCTGTATCTTTTTCACTCTAAAAATATCCTTAACCTGTTTTAGCCTCTGCTTCTTCGAGTTAATCAACTTAGGTGTAATATTTCTAATTAGAGCTTAAGATGTAGGTCTATCGTGGATACGTGTGTGTCAAAGAATGTTGTATCATAAATTTGTAGTATACAACGCTTGACACATTCAACAACAATCAACATTTGTATACGTAGATAAATTTGCATTACGTATCTACGGGCATTATTTCGACGTCTATAAATTATATTTTCTAATTCATTTTCAGGAAAGCAAATAAAAAGTAAAGTCTTCATTACCAAATAATGTATATCCAGAGAATGTGAATTTTATTTTAAGATTCATAGCTCGTTATGTACTTCTGAGGATATTTTTCAGTCTGCCATTCCCTCTCAATTTTTATTCAGATGTCCTTTCCCAAACAGTCTTTATGGTAAAACATGCTAAACATGTTTAACGTTATGCTCAAATATATATTCATAAAGCGTGAAATGTCAATTTCTATTCCTCGATGTTGAGGAATTATTAGGCTTGGCTAGCTTACGGTCACTCCATACGCTTACTGTATACTGCTATTAAGTAAAAATCAGTTTGAGAAATAAAACGGAGGGTATGCATGCGAACGAAGTGGAAACAGGCGTATTTTAAAGAAATTAAGATTTGCTTTGATGAAACATTTTCAAAGTGTCAATGGTGAAAAAGTTAAAATGGAAGATGGAGAGGTTGGCGCTTGAGCCTCTAATTGCAGCAAAAGTAAAAAGCGGGAAGAAAAAAGATCCGACTTTTCCGTGCGGGATGCGCTCATTGTCGCGCAGCACTTAAGTCGCGCTAAAACAGTGAGTGGTAACGAGATTCGCGCCTGCGCCTGCGCCCGCCGGTCTTCTCGCGGCTTAAGAGCCAGAAAAAAAAAAGTAGCAAAAGAGGAAGTCATCGGCCCCCCGTCGACGAGCTTCGCCAGTCCCTCGTCCGAGACACACACGCATGCATTGCATGTACCGATCCACGCTCGCCGGGACGGGCCGATGCGGCACACAATACCACACAGTCATCTGCATCGAAGAGAGAAGACCGGGTAAGTGTGCGGGGGAGGGCCCATGAGTGGAAGCTCCCTTCATCGAAATTCGCCGCGGCCTCGAGGAGAGGAAGCCGCGTGTGTTGGTTCGTAGCCGAGTTGAAATCAATGCCCGACGCCTGTAAAGTGTCTCTCCTCTCTCTCTCTCTCTCTCTCTCTCTCTCTCTCTCTCTGTCTTTCTACCTCATTATTCCATCACGACTTGCGGAAGTTTGAAAGCCCGAAACTCCCAGTGTCTCTGTCTGTCCTGTCGATTCGAGAGAGCGTCTGGGCTGCATCGCCGATCAGAGACTTTCGGTATGCGAACAGATCGGCAAGCACATCCACAAACCTCGTTTTTTTTTGTTTCTTTTTCTCTTTTAAACACTTTGAATTTAAATTATCCCGAAGCACGGTAGATTTTTCTCTACGGCTAAAGTTTTCTCGGACATAGCTTTTGCAAATTTATTACGATAGATTAATCGTTGAGCTACGTACGTTATTCCTCTTATATTGGCTATATTTTTTCTATATTTACTCTCGGTAGACAATTATCCTCATTAACATTAAGATTTTATTTCTGTTTCAAGTAGGAAAGGTTCAGTTTTATTTTTTCATCCAGAGTCTTACAATTATTAACTATTAGCTTTTACTTTTTATTTATCCCACGACTGTTTCTATATATTGGACGGACGTTTTTTTTTCTTTTTAAATTTGTTTCTTAACAATAATCTATTGTTATTGGAAAAATAGTGTTTTAGAATAAAAGACTGGCAGAAAATATTTTAACTTTGAATAATATATATATATATAACATGCTTTAAATTTGTAATTTATAATTAGAAATTTGAATATGCGAAACCTTAATATTTTAAAATAGTAAAAAGTAAAACCATAGTACATTTTTTCCTTGAATCTTACACAAGGTGGCCTAAAAGACATTTTATCCTCCATTTCAGAAAAACAACAAAAAATTTATACAAAACAAAGCGGCTTTTATTCTTTGGTATTAGAATATTAAGTTTCTCGAGTGTGTGCGATCGTCGCGATGTTTAATATACAGATCCGAATAGACACGAGTGCGACTCATTTTACACGGAGAAATAAAATGTTCGACCTTCAAGTTATAAGTGATAATGTGTTGCATTTGTGGTAAATGTAGTGAATACATTTTCTCTCAAGATTTATTTCAGAGCAATGATTTACCCTGTGGTCGACGATTTACGGTAATAAAATTATACTTTTATTTTCCCCATACATTGACTTTATATTATTATTGCTGCAAATGGTCTTTAATTATCATGGCTTTCTTTATCATATATATACGCTTTCGTTGTGTAAGAACTTCCTACCTTTTAAAAGTATATTTATAATTTTTCTCTTCACTTGCACACCATTCCACTGGAAATTTAAACTTGCAGTATATAAATTAATTAATAAAGCACATAAATTAATATCCTCGTTAAACTTCATGGACATATTCATTAAATAGGAGTACCTTACATTATTCGTTGTATTCATTGCAGGAAAAGTGAATTATGGAAAACAAAATTTTAATTAACTATTAATAAATATTAAATTTCATCACAGAAATTAGTTTTAGATTATTTTATTCTTAATTGCAGGATTACTGGTTGATATATTAATAAAATGGCTTCTTAATAACTGTTCTATATTGATGATATTTATTTATTATAGTTATTAGTTCATAGCCTTAATGAAACTTAATTATTTTAATAAATTATTATTATTATTGTTACCAATTGCCTACTATTTATTATTAAAATATTTTTTTGCATGAACAAAATGCTTTTTGCTCTGTTTGTTTTAATTTCATTGGTTTTAATTTCCTTGTACTGTATCTTTTCATTATATGATAATATTGATTGGAATCACTGTGTTGTTAGTTTCAAAAGACATTCTATTGTGCTAAAATTACTGAAAATAAAATGCAACTACGATTTATAACAAATGTACTACAAATTTCATTGTTGTATTTCAATTAAACTGCAATTTATAATTAATCATAATAGTAAATCAAATAAAAATAATAGCTTAATATGAATATAATAAGATCGTAAATTTGACAATATTTTTATGGAGTAAATTTTTATCGAATAATCAGTTTCCACGTGATACTCGCACCATTATTCCTAAAAACTTGCAAATTGTACGAAAATTATGTATAACTAAGCACATAAATGCATTTATCATTAAACTCGATTATATGCAGTCAGTTTTCTGGAGCACGATTCCAATAAATCCCAATAAAAGATTATGATTCATTAGATTTAGGATTTAGCTTAAGACTAATTAACGTTATCTTATTGCGTCAATGTAGCTTCATTATAAAAGTGAATATATAAATAATAAAATTCTGACATGATCCTAAATTGAACCTTGAGTAGTAAAAAATACGTATGTACGGAATATTAAAGAGTACTTTAACATTTTGTATAAATTAGTTCGTTATTTAGAAGATAAAATATTGATTGTGACAAAAGTTTTCAAAACATTTCTATTTTAGCCTATAATTTACGTTATGTAAAGGAATAAAAAATATTTTATAATTAGCTAAGAAAAAATGTATTAGAAATATTTTTTATATAATTAATTGTGATTCGAGATAATAAACGTAAAGGGCTTTCAGAAACAAATCCTGAATATTGTATGCCCCTGTCATCGAAATCTTATTGATTTAAAAATTTGACAAATAATTATCTATAAATTTTATAGATTAAGAGAATTTGTATTACCCGGTTCGTTCAAAGGTACAATAAAAATTTCAGCAAAGCCGTAAAAGGCCTGGGCATGCTTTAGATTAATATTTTTCTTGCATCACAAATATTTGTGATGCATAATTTAATATTGACATGCAAGAGGCGGCGGTATTCACTGAGAAAACGGTAGACCTTCGGTATTCAGAATTTTCTGAGGAGGGATAATCGGAAATTGGCGTTAGTTAGGTACACGGCGTCGCAACACCCGAATCGTCCCAGGATTCGCATTCGTAAGCCACCGTAATTGCGATGTTTAAGTGCGCCTTCGTCGGGGAGTAATTTATGCGCGGCGGCCAAATAAACGCGTCGGCCTGGCATTACGTTAATGCGAGTACGTCAAACGAGAAGCTTGGAGGATTGCGGAATGTACGGAGTCGGAGCTCGGTCTGGCGGAGCCCGCAAATAGTTGGCAAGCTGCTGCGCGGCGTCTCCTTCCTCGCATTGCCCCCCCCCTCCCCACCCGGCCGACGGGTGTATCCCTACGCCGTCGGCAGATCTGGAGCAATCGAGTGACCGATTCGCTTGTCCGACTGTAAACAGACATTGCGACCCGACCAGTCAAGCCGATGGAAGACTGTGAACGAGCGATTTATTACTGTTAGCCCGTGCTCTCGTAAATCGATATTAAATCCGGCCGACGGTGCGGGCGCGCGGGGGGGAGGGGGGCTGCTGCTGCCTCGAAAATCACGGCGAAACTAATTTCATTAAATTACGGCTTACTTTGTCTTACAATCATCTTCTTGTATTAACTCCGTATGACCCGATGATTCTTTATTACGGTGATTCACTTCGTTCATGTCTCGAACGTTCCCATAATTAACAGCTCAAATCACATTTCCCCAACTCAACGTAAACAAATATTAATATATTTTAATAAGTATTATTTAAGAACAACGTTTCATTAGTTCGTCTTTCTTTTTATATTTAATTTAAACATTCCTTTCTTCTCCCGCTCCCTCCCCCTCGTCAGTTTTACCTCCACGATTCTTTAAATTTTTGCTTTATTTCTAAGAAACAACACTGTACGTGTGAGCATAATACTCGGTAATATTCGGCAAAATGTAAAGGTAATTTACCTTTATTTAATGGGTAGTCTAAACGTAATTATGATTTGTTTAAGTGGGAATGTAGTAACTTGAACAGCGATCGCTTTCATCAAAATGAAGAAATTACCGAACTCGATGGCTAGAAAAGTAATTGTTTCAAGAGTCTTATATACTTGGTATACATTTACCGAATTCCGAATTCTTATCGCTCCTATTTATCAAATGAATAAGTAAAGGAGTCCGATCGATTAGATTGTCTAGGCTGTATATTCATTTACTTTAGGGGCGTAATTAAGGGTGTGAATCGACGCGCTCGGAAACTTTTCCAATTTTCGAAAACTTTCTCGCCCCAATATTTATTTGACTCCCTTTTAATAATAAGCTAAGCGCGACAGATAAAAGTCTTTAGGAGTGATGAGAACTTGTTTGCTTGATAGTCGAATGCCTTGAACGAAGGTATACTATATGATGCCTTGAGAGCGGTGCTTTCAAATTTATGTTTTTTATCATCGAAAATCTTGAAAAAGTCCTATGCATGCACGGTATATATATATATATATATAACGTATGGCACGTGGAGACCGAATGGGTGAGCGAGAGGGTAATGGGGTAGGAAAAAAGTCGCCGGGATCGTGTATTTTATGGGTGTGGGTCACGGGTCTTGTGCACCCACGCCTCCTTCACAACAAAGTGTTTAAGGTCACCTTCGATGCCTCCTCGCCTTATACGACGTACGCAGGCCGAATGCGTAGACCGCATTATCGCGATGCGCGATCTCTGCGCTTAAAGGAAGCAACGACAAAGAATTGAGTGCCAATGTCAATTTGCCAGAGGATGATAAAACAGAAGACGTGCACACAGTCATTAAAATTCTGTCGCGTTCGTGACTCGATTCTTTATTCCTTACCTCCATACAATCTCTCTCTCTCTCTCTCTCTCTCTCTCTCTCTCTCTCTCTCTATCTCTCTATCTCTCTATCTCTCTCTCTCTCTCTCTCTCTCCATCTGCCTGTCTTCTTGCCTACTTCGAATTTCGATAGGGACCGTCAAATATTTCTTCGTAAATACATATATAACCTCGTGTTAGCAGGGATTAAACTCTGCAATTATACTTTAATTACCACATTCGAAAGGCGATACCGATCTGACATTGTGACCGAGAGCTGACACCGCTCTAGTCATTAAACGCGTCCATTACGATCGTCATTATGTATTCGTTAAAATTTTATTCTTTTATTCCTCTCTTAATTCTTATTTATTTCAGTTATTAACTTTATATCGCCGATAAGATACTCTATCCTATTTATAATTTCTAAAGCCAAATTCATAGTATTTCGTAACTGACATAATAAAAATTTTATAAGTTATAATACGCTTTTTATCTTTCCCTATGCTGTCATACATTTAATAGGTAATAATTTTAATATTTTCTTAGAATAACGAGATAAAACATGTATAATTCGGGATTAGTTTTTTTATTATCACAAAAATTTTATGGAATAACGAACATTTTTTAAAAAGGAAAGTTCATTTTAAAGAATTTCTTTTCCCTGTAAATGTATGCCTCGTATCTGAAGGATTAAAAGCATTTTACTTATGAAAACATTCGAGAATAATGAAACGTTGTCGTTTACAAATGAATTCTTTTCATTAAAAGCATCTTCTATATTATATTTGATTTAAAAAAAACAAAATAAAGTAATAATTTTAGATAGTTTAAGTTAATCTGAAAATAAATGTATTACAATATAATTAATACATAATATTTATTACTTATACTGATTGATTTAATTTGAGGTTGAAATTGTATTAAAACATGTGTAGGGACTTTACGAATTTTTCTATTTTTTTTATATCCGATAAGAAATCGAAGATAAAGTCAATATTTTACTAATCTTTATATTACAAATTTTACGTACAAGTACATTTCAATTTATAATAATATTCTCAACGTACAGATCGTACACAGTATATTGAAAATCTTTCCAAGAATAGACAACATTATTGAATTACAAATAAATATAAATATAGTGTAAATGTACAGCCATACTACGAATGATATAAATTTATAAATACATTGTAATAGAATTACAAGATAATAAAGTACGAACAGTGAAAGATTATTTTGTGAATAATGTTTAAAAACATTTATGTTTCAATGTTTTCATGAAATTGCAACACACTTTATAAATCAATTTTAATGGTATTCGCACAGAGAAGATAAATACACGCGCATTTTCTATCCGATTTTGACACTTGTAATATTCAATATATTTTAGTATTTAAGGATGACATACAACTAGATATTCTTATATAATGGATAATTAATCGACAATGATTTCTCAGCATACAATGAAAATCATGAAGTGAACGTCGGTGTAAAACGATACATTTATAATTTTAGGTCAGGAGATAGTGTTGTCAAATTACCGAGAATTGCTTTAACGTACAATTGCCTGTTTAAATTTAAAAACATCGACTTATTCTTTTACTTGGATGGTTATTTCATATTTTATATTTTGAGTATATACATTTATTATCACGAAAAGACAAATATTTATAGTTTTTAATTTCTGGGCAGGGAATTACAGAAAATTAATTTAACACATACATAGCAATAAAAGTAAAGAAAATTTTAAGAAATAAAATAAATTATATTCTTCATAATTATTATCTTTACCGAAGTACTGTAATTTTATTTAAATCCACTTACAGAATTTTAATAAATGCAGTTTACATTTATTTTAAAATTTGTATTTTTTAATTATGACAAAATGTACTAAAAAGGTTTTTACAATAATGAAAATTTTTTTAATGAATTTCCGAAAATTATTAAAATAAATTTTTTAAATTTAAAAATTAATCGAAAATTAAATTAATGACTGTCAGCGATCTAATGAAATTTTCCAAAAAAATACATGTATTTTTTATAGACATAGAATTTTTAAGTAAATGCAAATTAATAATCCTAGAATTTATGTAAAAATTTTTCAGACTCTTGCTTAGTTGATTGGAATTATTTATTTATTAATTGTGACACACAAAATTTAATCGAACTATATATTATTCACTTTCACTACCAGTTGTTTTTAAAAAAAAAAAAAAAAAAAAAAAAAAAAAAAAAAAAAAAAAAAAAAAAAAAAAAAATAAAAAATATAATAAAAATTAAAAAATTAATAAAATATATTTTTAAAAATATAAAACAGTTATTATAGATTTGCCTTCTTGATTTTAAAGTAAAGCAAGAACATGTAAAATGGGTCCATAAGCACAACACAATTAAATAATTTTTTTTAGGGGGGGGAGGGGGGGGGGGGGGGGGGGGGGGGGGGGGGGGGGGGGGGGGGGGGGGGGGAGGGGGGGATTGAAGGAGGACATTAGTGTTAAAATGTTTAATTCAGAGTGACGACTAAATTCTAATTATTTAATTTCAATAAAATCAAACAATAAAATTCTTGAATGTCTTAATAGCTTACGATAAATGAGATAATTTATAATCAAATCACATTAAAAATTTTAATATCTTTAGTTATGAAGTATAATATACGCTACTTAGGTTTAACACACTAATAAATGTTCTATCTTACTCGCGCTATATATATATATATATATCTCTCGCCATATCTTTATAATCAAGATAAATTAAACACCACACGTTCATTCAAATAACATACCCTAAAAGTACACGTTCACCCCCCCCACGGAATCACCCACCAACCACAACTATGCCTTCCCATAATGGATCATGTGGTCAATTATTGTCCACGCTATCATTAATTTATAGACCTTTATGTGATACTTTAGTAATAGTAATGATGCCCTAAATGATGCCCTACCCCTAGCCCTCACCCAATGATGGATTCGTCTCCTTCATATATATCATAGTATTTTCTATAACATTTTATCAAGAATGTAGGGGACCCAATATTCCGTTCAGATTGTAAAGATAATAAAGCGTACTATTTTGGGCCCAAAAGTTAAGAACCCCCTTCGCCTTAGCGCCTTTTCGTTCATTTTTAATTTCCCCTTTAGATTCGATGACGTCGACCGACAGCGGGTAAAGGGGAGTCGCGCTGGTTTTTACTCAGTAAATAACCAATTTGGTCTAAAATTATGCCCATACATAAAATACATTCACATCC